>JACBWW010000037.1:879417-895047 GCA_020086605.1 Lanius collurio | reverse complement strand
AAAGGCTCAATGTAATAATTCCTAACAGTTGAAGGAAAAAGCCATTAAAGAGAGATTCATTAATCCAGTTATTCTTGAACCTTGTTGGGAGGTGAAGGGTGAACTGGGAACTGAAATACCCATGATAACTCCCTCTCCACACTTTTTTGGTCCCCAGTTTCTGTTGCATCTCCTCAAAATGCCCAGACCTGGAGAGGGGGGAGAGACTGGGATACCATTTCTGTTTTCCAGCTAATTATGACAACCTAAATTATTTTAAAAGATATGAGGAGAAAATTATTTTAAAAGATAAGAGATGACCTGACATAGATTCCCCCCACTCTGGCAAAATGTTTTCCCCAGAAATGGGTGGGTTCTTGAATTGTAAATACAATTGTGTGTCTCAGAGTGGTTTACTTTTGGGTTTTTTTTTCTTTGGGGTCTAAGGCAACACTGCCTCCTTTCTATATCCACACTGGCTCTTCAGGCAGGTAAGAGAAGTGTTTTTGCTGCCCTGTGAGGCTTTGTGTGACGTGCACAGGTCGGTGTGGGGTGACACTGCTGCAGCACAGGCCTGACAACGAGCATGTGCAGGTGCCCTTCTGACCAAGCTGGATCAGTGTCCTGTCTTTGTGCCAGTGGCAGGGGCTGCCCTCTTGCCAAATACACACTCCTGACTGCAGAACAAAGGCTTAAGAAGAGGAAAATGCTCTCAGCATCTCTTTATTCAACCCTCATCCTCAGGTCGAGTTCATGTTCTTCTCTAGCAAGACCAAGCCCCCGTGGAGGTTGAGCAAACCAAGGTCAGGTGTTCCCCCAACCTCCCAAGGGCACAGCCAACTCCAGCTCTGGAGATCCCAGCTTTTGCAGCCCAGAGCTGGTGTTTGGGGTGTAAAGATCTGCTGCAGTCACACCAGCACGCTGGCTGAGCACAGGAGCTCTGGTAAAACACCAGCAGAGGAGCCCAGAGTGATTCTTGATCTTCTGGAGTTTCCCCTCTCAGTCTCTGCAGGTGTTTGTAGGTAGAAAGGACCAGTTCCTGAAGCTGCCACTTGCCTTGCAGGGTTTTCCTTGGCTCTGAGCTCGGTTTAAGTGTCCAGCTTTGCTCTGTCCGCCGCAGGGCTCTGGGGCTGCACGATGTCGTTGGCCACCACCGTGGCTTCTCCAAAGGTGTCGATGCACTTCCCCACAGCCTCCAGGATGAGCTGTAACCGTCTGTCCAGGGCCAGGAGATGGGGCTCTGTGAGCACAGGGGCCAGGGGGTCCTGCAGGAGGGACTCCCTCATCACGTCGCTGAGCCGGTACTCGGGCTCTGCCAAGAGCTGCAGTCGCAGTAACGTCGTCCTCTTTATTCTGGAAAAAAAGGAAATCAACCACTTAATGGCTCCTAGCAAGGGCAGCTGAGCCCCTTGGCAGCAGGAGGGCACAGATGGGTGAAGAAATGTAAAGGACTTTGCAACAAAAGTTCTTTAATTTTAATTTTGGTGGGTAATGAAATTTTGTGCAGAAAGCTCTAGTTCTGCCTTTGTTTTTCCAGAGTATTTGTACTGCAAATTTCTGTCAGCAGAGAGATAAACATGACTGAAGTTCTTGGTAATGAGTGAGTCAGAGGTGACCCAGTTCCCCAGGTTCCTGCAGGGTGGTGCCATCCCCCAAGGATGACATTTATGAGATGGGAGCAGAGGGGGAGGTAAAGGAAAAGGCAAGAATGAGAAAATATCTTCTGTCAAAACTCTGAGCAAAAAAAAGGAGGGAATATTTCCTGGAACTGATGTAAGTGTGACTTTTCACCTTAAGGGGTACTGAGATTCAAATATGATTTGCTTTGACAGAAAATGGGATGAAAAGCTGCAATCTTGGAATGCTTCTGGGCATGAAATGAAGTATTCTGAAATCATTTGTTTAATCCTCAGCAGAAATGTATTGACTTCAGCATGTACAACACTGAAAGGAATCAGTGGCTGTGGTCATTGCCCTTTAAATCTTGGAAACAAAGTGCTCCATGTGTGGGGAACCATGTGGGTTCAGCCGAGCCAGAATTTTCAGGTGGAAAAAGGTGTCATCAGATCCATTTTAGCCAACTCCAGAATTTGTCTTTCTACAGCTGTTGTTTACCCAGGACATCCACTGGGAATGTTGATCTGGATCTCTGCAGCTACAGCAGGCCACGTGCTGTTTGGGAAAGGGTTGTGGCTGTACCAGGTGCTGGGGACAATCACTAAGGTAGGAAAAGGCCTTTAGGATCATCAAGTCCAATTGCTGTCCCACAACCATCAAACCATGTCCTCAAGTGCCACATCCACACATCCTGTAAAGACTCCCAGGGATGGTCACTCCACAATTTCCCTGGGCAGCCTCTGCCAATGTTTTACAAACCTTTCCAGGAAAATTTTTCCCTCATATTTAACCCAAATCAGGAGTAGCTGAGCAAGGTGTGTGTCTGTGGTCAGTGTGTGTGCAGCACGAGGGAAGGAGGATGCTGCTGCCACAGGGGCTGGCATCGCCGTCCTGCATTAATACTGCTGAAAAAAATAAAATAATCAATTGATCAAGTGTGAGGGCTGGCAAGGAAGCCTTAAACCCCAGCTGTGAGGTGCTGCTGCTGCCAGGGCAAGCTGTTCCAGAGCAGATGTGAGGGAGCATCTGTGTGCTGTCCTTCGAGGCAGGGCCGGCGCAGGAGCTGCTGTGGGTAAACACCAGCTGTGTTTGCTCTGGTCCCAACAGCCACGGCGCTTGGAGGTGGAGAACGGGCTGCTCTGACCCCGTGGGGAGCAGCTGATTGAGTGCTGGAACGGTTACACAACAAACAGGCTGAGCACGGAGAGGGCTGAGATGGAGATGCTGCCCCGGCTGCGCTCCGCTCCCACTGTGGCCCTGGGGCTGTGCTGAACTGCTGAACCTTTCACCCCAAACCTTCCAGGGACTTCAGCAGGCTCAGCAGGGCTGTTTTTGGGCCTGGCTGTGCCTCCAGGAGGGTTTTGATGCTTTCAGGGAAAGGACCAGCTTCTGGCATGTCTGTATTTGTGCCAAGCTGGGAGAGGAGGCCTGCAGGCTTCGACGGGTGGGACAGGGGCTGGGAGCTGTGAAAGGCAGCTAAAAATACAGACCCAAATCTGCTGGAAGCCAGACTTGGAGCAGAACTCAGCTGGGGATGAGCTGGGTGTGTTTAACAGGGAGGGAAGCAGGCTGCCTGCAGCATCCCTGCGCTCCCAGAGCTTTCCTGCTCTCT
Source organism: Lanius collurio (assembly GCA_020086605.1). NCBI lineage: Eukaryota > Metazoa > Chordata > Aves > Passeriformes > Laniidae > Lanius > Lanius collurio. The sequence continues at coordinate 891,839 of JACBWW010000037.1, read as the reverse complement.
GGCTCAGCTTGGTGTGGGAGCAAGGAGGGGACTCGGTGAGCTGAGTCCAGGCTGCTGGTCAGGCCATGCTGAAATTTGTGGTCTCCATGTGCTTACTCAAGTAAAACTTCCTTTCCAAGTGGTTTTAAGTGCTCTCCCACTCCAAATGGATTGGCTCTTGTGGGAAATGAGGGTTTGTGTGTCTCCCTCAGGCAACACGAGTTGCTTTTATGCTGTTCCTGGACCTAGTTTGCTTATGACAAGGTGTCCAGGTCCTCTTAGCACTGCCTTTTGCAAGAATTAAATTAAGAGTGGTTTCTGGGAGGTGGACCTGGAAGAACAGGAATTATGTGACCTGTGGATATTATGGTGTGCAGGTCAAATTAAGAGGCAGAGTTAATTTCAAACTGCACAAAATTTCAAGAGAAGGATTCCCTGCGAGCCTGCAATTAGAAATGAAAAGACTTACTGAGTGCAAATAACAGTTCTTAAAATTAAAGTTGTGTGGGGAGAGTGCAGTTACCCCCCCAAGGGGAACAAGAACCAGGTACAGCAAGGAAAATGGCTACACATCTCCTGAAGAGAAACCCCAGGGAAGAGCAGCTGCTTCTGCCTCTTAAATTTAACTTTCAGCTGCTGATTTATGTGAATTAATGGATGGGGCAACTAGGGTTAAATTTATGAGCTTCTCTTTCATGCCATGAGAAGAGGAAACTTGATTAACTGCATCGAAGTTCCACCAGGATTTTGGATGGAGATTTGTGCTTCCTGATAACACCTCTTGTTGATGGGCTGGGAAAGGCTGTTAGAACTTTCTGGAAGGGTTTGATGCAATGGACAGTGCCCCCTGCTCTGTCAGTGAATGCTTTTCCACTTGTGATTCCCATGCTCCAGCACCCAGCCCGCCCCTTGGCTGGGATTAGCAGGGACCTCCTTGAGCTGCTGGATGGAGCCAGACCTGGGTGACTTCCCAGGGACAGCAGGAACACCAACATTCCTGGGAAGGAAGGAAGGGAGGTGGAGCTGGGACTTACATGCAGCACTGGGAGAGCGGAGCCAGGATGGAGAGTTCATCGTGGGAATGCCGCCCGAACCTGGGGGGGTGAAGCAGAGTTCAGTGGTGCCCTCCTCCTTCCCTGCTCCCGACCTCCTCCTTCCCCGCTCCCGACCTCCTCCTTCCCCGCTCCCGACCTCCTCCTTCCCCGCTCCCGACCTCCTCCTTCCCCATTCCCGACCTCCTCCTTCCCCGCTCCCGACCTCCTCCTTCCCCATTCCCGACCTCCTCCTTCCCCGCTCCCGACCTCCTCCTTCCCCATTCCCGACCTCCTCCTTCCCCGCTCCCGACCTCCTCCTTCCCCATTCCGGACCTCCTCCTTCCCCATTCCCGACCTCCTCCTTCCCCTGCTCCCGACCTCCTCCTTCCCCATTCCCGACCTCCTCCTTCCCCATTCCCGACCTCCTCCTTCCCTGCTCCCAACCTCCTCCTTCCCCTGCTCCCAACCTCCTCCTTCCCCGCTCCCGACCTCCTCCTTCCCCATTCCCGACCTCCTCCTTCCCCGCTCCCGACCTCCTCCTTCCCCATTCCCGACCTCCTCCTTCCCCGCTCCCAACCTCTTCCTTCCCCGCTCCCGACCTCCTCCTTCCCCGCTCCCGACCTCCTCCTTTCCTGCTCCCGACCTCCTCCTTCCCCGCTCCCGACCTCCTCCTTTCCTGCTCCCAACCTCCTCCTTCTCCATTCCCGACCTCCTCCTTCCCCGCTCCCGACCTCCTCCTTCCCCGCTCCCAACCTCCTCCTTCCCCGCTCCCGACCTCCTCCTTCCCCATTCCCGACCTCCTCCTTCCCCACTCCCGACCTCCTCCTTCCCCATTCCCGACCTCCTCCTTCCCCGCTCCCGACCTTCTCCTTCCCCGCTCCCGACCTCCTCCTTCCCCATTCCGGACCTCCTCCTTCCCCATTCCCGACCTCCTCCTTCCCCTGCTCCCGACCTCCTCCTTCCCCATTCCCGACCTCCTCCTTCCCTGCTCCCGACCTCCTCCCTCCTGCTGTCTCACCCTCGGGCGTTGTCCAGGTGCAGGAGGAAGCCATCGTCCCCAAACTTGGTGAACATCTCGTAGTGGTGCCGGTCCATGTTCCCTGCAAAAGGCACACACAGGGACAGAGTTTCCCCTGCAGGAAATTTTTGAAACTACCCCAAGCTTTCTTTCAGACCTGCATGGAATATTTGTTGCTGGGCTGGAAGTGTCTGCAATGGTCAGAGCTGCTGCTTTCCCCTTGCTGGGGAAGGTCTGGGGGCTCCCCTGTGCCCCCACATTGGAGGGGCTGTGCTGGTTGTGGGGAGACAGCAGCCCCTCTAAACTGACTCTGAAGGAGAAGGGAAGAGAGGGAAGGAAGGGAGGATTCCAGGAAGGATTCCAAGAAGGATTCCAGGAAGGATTCCAGGAAGGAAGGATTCCAGGAAGGATTCCAGGAAGGAAGGAAGGATTCCAGGAAGGATTCCAGGAAGGAAGGAAGGTCCTTTTCCCCCCTGTCATTACCTGTTAGGAAGTCGAATATGGCCATGTCCACGATGTTGAGCAGCCGGTTGCTGTTGCTGTAGGGGTAGATCTCCCTCACTGTGTTGCAGTAGAGAGGATTCACTTCCCACCTGCAGGAAATGGAGATGGGGACGTGCTCTCAGCTGCTGCTGCCATGTCCCAAAAATTCCCCCAAACCCATCTCCCATGTGAAGATGTAGAGGAGGAGGAAATAAATCCCCTCTTGTGCCTGCAGGAGACTGGAATCAACTGCAGCCAATGCCCAGGCTTTGAGGGTCATTACACTAATTATTACACTGATTATGGTCACCCTGAGCCTCAGCCCTCCTCTGCCTGGATTATTTCTGCAGGTCTGTCCGTGTGTCCGTACCCTGCAGTGCAGAAATGGGAAGCAGCATCATTTACCCACTTACTCCTCTTTTCCATCAAACGAGTAGGAGCGGATCCAGGGGTTGGGGATGGAGAGCCGTGGGGCCAGGTTGAGGGATGGCAGGAAGGCAGAGAGGGAGCCTTCCAGGAGGTGAGGGTTCCCACACACTGCATACTCCGTCTTGCACATGTACGGGCACTTGGCAAAGAAGCAGACGTTGCTGGCTGGGAGGAGAGCAGAAAACAGGGAAAAGGGGCTGTGATCTCCAGGAGGATGCAAGGTGAGCCCTTCCCCACCCTGGGACAGTGCCTATTTCTTGTGGCAGGGGTAGTGAAGGGAGGGGGAACAGAGATGAAGGGTCCCAAGGAGCTGCAGGTAAGTGCAGAGAGATTTGAAACCCCTGTTTGATGGTGGCTGTGCCTTGGAAACCCTCTGGGGAACCCAAAGAAAAACAAGGTAAAACCAAAGCATCCATCTCATGGATGTCAACCTGCCCAATCATAGATTTGGGTCCTGTGCTAAGGGAAAGATTCAGAAAAAAGGCCAAAGGAGTAGAGCTTGCAGATGAATCCAGCTGGAGTTGGGAGAGGGAACCCCTGCTGTAACCACGTCTTTGTGCTTGTTTCACCCAGGAATTTCATTTCTGCACCACAGCACGAGTCCTGCAGCCCCTCTTCCTGCAGCCCCTGCCCCTCCTCCCACCAGGGACCAACACAGGTTGGGATTAGGTGTGAAGAGACCTTAAAGACCATGGAGACCACAAAGTGCCCCCTCCCAGCTCACGCCAGCCAAGCCCCCGCCCACCTGGTGACACGAAGAAGACACTCTGCAGGATCTCGCTCTTGGTGACCTCCAAGATCTCCTTGGTGACATTGATCAGCCTCCCCACCGTGGGTGGCACCCTCCGGAAATCCAGGATCCTGCACAGACAGTGGGTGGTGCCGGGGATGCTGCAGGGTGGCAGGTGCTGCCCTTGTCCCTTCTGTCATTGAACCAGGAGCTTTTGGATCACTGCACCCAGATTCTTTCCAGCAAAAAGCCACGTTGCCCCCTGGGCCAAAATGTGGCTCAGTTTGGATTTTGGTATTTTAATAGCTGCTGCCTGGAACCATCTGGATGTTGTCCAGGATTCCCTAACTGCCCTGGTTTCTCCCATCCCCTTGCACACGCACAGGGCCCTCCAAGGGCTGAAGCAGCCCTTTAGGCCCTTCCACAATGTTGTTTTGACATGGAGCAGAGATGTTGATCCTGGTACAAAGTGGCTGAGGAGGCACCCCCCCCTCCAGAGGCACTCATGCCCAGCTAATTCCTCAAAAAATACTCTTAAAAACCTCAGGGCCTGGGGCAGGAAAGCATTCCTGGCAGTCAAAGGGAAGCTGCTGCAGATTGCTGAGTCAGTAACACGGGGTGAACGGGCTAATGCTCTGTTTGGCTCCTTGGGTAATGCCCTCTGCTCCTGAGAATTGGGCACAGAACAGGATTTAGCCTGTTACTTATTGAGCAATGTTTAGAGAGAAAAAAATGTTTGCTTTTATCCACCATCTTTCAGCTCTAAAAACCACAAAGCACTTCACAAAAGCAGTCTGGCCTCATTTTTTGTGGGGGGGGAGCTGCAGGGGCGAGGTGGTGGTGGCTGAGTGGAGCAGAGTCACTGTGGGGATGGTGGAGCAGAACTGGGAAGGGAATTCAGCTCCCTTCATTCCCTCTCTTGGAGTCTGGGCTACAGGACTTGATTTAGTCCTGCTTATCCCATGGAAACTGGAGTCCCCACCCAGCCATCAGGAATCACCTTCTCTTGGTGTTCAGTACTCATCCCACCAAGGGGAGAAGGGCTGTTGCCCTCATCTTCTGAGAAGAGTATTTTTGATTTCATTAAACACAAACACTGCTGGGAAGAGGTGCCAGGTTAATTGCTCATTATCTGAGGCCTTAAAACTGCATTGCTGCAGTTTATCAACCCAAAGCACACCTTGATTACTGATTGAGTGTGTGCCTCCCTCCCCAGGAGGGCAGCCAGGCTGTGCCCAGAGCTCAGCTCGGCACTCGGATGCAGAGGGGGGACAATGTGTGACAGCCAGGGGAGAATCTGACCCATTCCAACCTGGACTCCATCTCTCCTCAGGCAAAGCTGGCTCTGGGGTGTCAGATGAGATCCAGAGCCACTCCTTCCCTAGATGACACCTCAGCTCCTCGGGGGTGCTGCAGAGCAATCCCTTCTCGGAGCTCTGCAGGGTCTGCACGGCTCTCCCCGAGCTCTCGTGGGCAGAGCAGCAGGAGCTGGCAGCAGCAGCAGGAGGCAGGGGCTGGGCATGGCCCTACCTGTCCAGGTGGAAGGCAGCGATCTCGGCGTTGTGCCTCTGGAAGTCCACGAAGTAGAAAAAGTCCTCGGGAGTCTCCTCCTCACGTTTCTGCCTGGGAGAAAGCAGGGGGTGAGCCTAACCAAGCTGCTGGGCAGCCTGGGTCCTGAGTGGTGGCACAAGGAGGGTGCACCCAGGGACAGCTGGGGGGCTTGGGGACAGCTGTGGCCACAGCAGTGCCCAGGCCAGACCCAAAGTGGTCAGTGCTGAGCTGGGGCCGTCGCCCGCTGTGCCAGGGAGCAGCACTTGCACCTGGTGGTGCCAGGTGGGTGAGGGAGGCAGAGGGGCTGGCTGGGGGCTCTAAATCTGCTCGTGCCAGAGCTTTGGCCCCTTTAGGACAGAGTTTCAGGTGAGTGTTTGTCACATCCCACCAGGAGGCAGAGGAGGGTTCAGGTCCAATGCTCTCCTATCCCTGAGGTGGGAACTGCATTAAACTGAATTTTCTGGCTGTCACACGGTGCCCCAGGATGTGCAGCACGGGAATTTGGTGCTCATCCTTCCAGGCAGCTGCATGACACAGGAAAGCCCTCCTGGCTCAGCAGGGCATGGATGCTTCCCTTCCCCTCCAGGACCTGATGGACACTGTGCAGAGGTGGATGGAAACCAATGGAGGAGGAGCTGGCTGCCTTGTGGGTGAGGATACTATCCCAGTCCATGTGCTGTGAGCTGCTCTGCTCACACAGGGACAGCAAACTGAGAGGGAACAGACATGAGGAGTCCCAAGGGGCTGCAAATAAGTGCAGAAGCAATTTAAACCCTGTTTGATGGCTGTTTCTTGGAAACACTCCGGGGAATCCAAGCAAAACCAAGGTAAACCCCCAAGTCAGCTGGGGAAATGGAGGCAATGAGCAGTCCCTCATGGCAAACATCTGAGGAGAACGAATGTCCCAAGGTCCTTCACCACCTGGCACCCATGAACTGAGAAATTTCCAACACCAACAGCAGTGTGGGAACGCCAGTGTTTATCCACATGTGTTCCTGGAATGGTGTGAGCAGCCAAGAATAATGAAAAATAATGGAACCTTTCCAGCTGCCCAGGTAGCTGAGGGCAGGAGAGGGAAGGTGTGGCTGGGGTGTCCCTGTGGTGTGGCTGTCCACACCAAGGATGGTCACAGCCCTCCCTGCAGGGGCTCAGGGGACTCTGCTGGCCTTACCTCATGGGCTTGAACATGGCTTTCCCAAAATCCTGGAACCTGAGGACCAGCTTCAGGTGCACACCGCTGGGCTTCACAACTGGGGGAGGAAAGGGGATGGTAACTCCTGGGAAAGGGGATGGTAACTCCTGGGAAAGGGGATGGTAGCTCCTGGGAAAGGGGGTGATAACTCTTGGGAAAGGGGATGGTAGCTCCTGGGAACACCCCAGTTACACACCCCAGCACGACCTGGTTTTCCAGCCTTGTGAGTGCATCCCATCACCCCTTCTAGCTACGCCTCTCTCTCTTTCCAGCTATTTTCCTTCCCTCCCTTGTGCCAGAGATTTCCCTCCAGCCCCTCTCCCTACAGCCTTGTTACTTCCCCTTGGGGACTTTTCCCTCCCCAGTAGGAACCAGTACTGGTGTCCTGATACCCGCACTGAACAGGCTGCTCACAGAAGTGGTGCAATCACCATCCCTGGAAGTGCTAAAAAACCGTGGGGATGTGGCACTTGGGTTGGACTCCGTCATTTTAGAGGACTTTTCCAACCCAAATAATTTTATGATCTGCAATCCTAGCCACTGCTGGGGTTAACAGGAGGGAGCAGAGCCTGCTTGGCACTTCCCTGGCCGAGGTGAGGATGGAGGAGTTGGGGGTTGGGGCCAGCCCAAGCGATGGCATGCGGGACCCCATGTGCCACACTCACTCTGGCTGCAGTCACAGGCTCCCAGCAGCGCCTTCTCGTCCTGGCTGTAGTCTGCAAGGGCAGGAGGAGCAGTGAGACCCCGCCAGGCTCCATCTCTTGCTGCTGACCCCCCTCCCAGGCTCCAAGAAGGGACCTGTGGGCCCGGAGCCCCCCAGCCCCAGGCAGCTGCCCCCATCCCCATCCCTGTGGCTGCTCACCGGCGCTGATGATGGGGGATTCCCGCATGTCCCGGAGCAGCCGGGTGACGGCGGGGCTGGAGCGGGGGTAGAGCCCATCCCGGCTGATGCCCAGGTGGAACTGCAGCCAGCTGGCATCGGGCCGGAGCGGCAGCGGCGCCGCCGGCGAGGTCAGGTTGAGCTCCTCCCTGTAGAGCTTGTGTCTCCTGGAAGAGAGAGGTTCTGGGGATGAGTGACGGGCTGGAACAATCCCTTCTCTGAGCCTGGAGTCTGCTGGGGAACGGGGAGGCTGCCAGGAGCAGAGCATGGGGTGGACAGGGGAAACTGAGGCAGGGAGAGGTGGCTGACATGTCAGAGTCTCTGACCATCTCTGGCAGAGTTTTTTCCCTGAAGCTGGGAAAGTTTTTTTCGCTGGAGGGCCCAGGAAGGGGAAAAAAAGATCACTAAAAGCCTCAAATTGCCTCTGTGACCAAATTCACAGTGAGCAGGGGTGCTATGAGGGCATCTGGCAGCATCCTGCCTGTCACCTCTTACAGTCAAGGTTCAACCCCACCCCTTTTTGGCAGGTAGGGCTGAAGGAACCTCTCAATTTCAGTAATAACCCAAAACAATCTCTGCACTCAATCAGCATTTTCCTCAACCCTCCACGGCTGGGACTGTGGAACTGAAAGGTCACTTATTGCAGCCAGCAGAGGACGGAGCTGTGGTTTCTCACTAACACTGTCTGGCCCGTGTACAGAGCAGCCAGTGCTGATAAAGGAAAATGCAGTTCAGTGTACACTGAAAGGGCCAGGATCCATCCATGAAAGCAAACAGGAGCTGGGGGCTGATAAGGAGTAGGACATTAAGCAAGGCTGGGACAGAGTGGCTGCAGAGTGGGAAGGGCCACATGCCCAGCCAGACCCCATCCAGAGCCTGAGCAAGTGAGGTCTGACCATGCATTTATCAGCCAAGGAATGGCACTGGGGGCTGGCAAGGGCTCCTGGGTGGTTTTTCTGTTTCCCTGCTCAGCCCAGAAGCTGGGCTCTGGTTGGGATTTTTCCATCATCCTCCATCCAAGCAGGCTGAGCCTGGTTAGTCCAGCCTGGCTGTGAGAGGGGATGAACCCTCCCAGAGGTGTTCCAGTGGTATCCTGGGAGACATCCAGGAACTGGAGGGACAGGTTGGATGTGCAGCTCACGGGAGCCTGTTCCCTCTCCCAGTTTGTTTGTCTTTCCATTGGATTGGGTCAGCCACAGCATGAAGTCCTTGTGTGCATGGTCAGAGGGAAGCTGGAACGTTTCTCTCCCAGTCCAGCTCTTTGCTCAGGCTGCCTGCAAAGGAGGCAAAAAACTCCCTGTGCCCAAGGATGTGGCCCTGGAATGCCACCAGCTCCAGCAGAAGTGCCCTGAGCCCCCAACCTGCTGCCCTGCACCAGGTTTCCCATGGATAAGTGAGGCAAAACCTTAACCCTGCTGCAGCCAGGGATGATAAACCCCGGTGTGATGTACAGGAATGACTCAGGATTTTTCCCTAGGGAAGCTGCCCAAATATTTTACCATATTTGCTCTCCTGCCTGCCATACACACAGGCTGTTCCCCCGGGGTGGCAGAGAGCAAGGGATTACTGAGGGGGGAAAAAATGCAGTGGTTTTGCAAGGAGAGACAGATCCCAGCCCTGCATCCACATGGTCCCTGCTCCAGCTGAGCCAGGCCATTCCCAGCCTTTCAACCCAAAATACAGCTCTCTCTGCCTCCCTGCTTTCTTCAGGATTCCTGAAATATTTTCCTGGAAAAAAACCAGATCTCTGCAAAAGGCATAATGATATAAAATCAGGGTTCATTTCTACCCTGCAATAAATAGCCCTGGGGTTGCCCTGGCTCCCAGCTCTGTTCTGGGCTGGGTGTGGGGCACAGCATGGGGTGACACTGCCTAGGCCACCAGAATCCTGAGTTTGGGGTTTTGAAGCTGCTCCTTCAAGGATAAAAATAAGCTGTGGAGTTTTTAAAGGATTTTTTTTTTTTTTTTTGAAGAGGTGTGGATGTTTTGGGGTTTTTTTTTTTGCTGTTTCCTTCCTGCATTGCCATCAGCTTCTGCAGCTGGTTCTGCATCCTGCAATCAAACTCCTGGTCCTGATTGAAGTGCTGGGAACAGACAGGATGGGCAGCAGCCAGTTTGCAGGGAGCACCGTGGAGGAGGACGGGCTCTGGCCATGGGTATCCCAACGGGACGTGTCCTGGGGCCGCTCCAGCTGGCAGAGTCCCTGTCCAGCTGATGTCCATGTGGCCGCAGAAATGAAGGCAGACACGCTGTGCTGGAGGAACGGGGCTAAACTGCAGCTTGTCCCACTCAGGAGGAGCATCCTGCTGCTCCCAAAGCTGCTCTGCCAACAGTTGGATCCATGGGCAATGGAGAAATCTGCACCGTGTCAGGCCGAGGAGAGGCTGCCCATGGACACACAGCCCTGACCCTCTGCTGCCTGCCTCTGGATGTGGAGCTGCTGTGGACTTTTTGCTCCTCAGTCCTCAACAGCAGCAGCAGCTTTGTTGAACCCATGAAGTGGGAGAGAAAGACGTGGATTCCTGAGTCCCATGAGGACCTTGCCCTGGGCTCCTTCCCTGGCCACACCAGAGAGGACATGGGCTCTGCAGTGCTTCTGGTGAGGCAGAAACTCCTCTGTGCCCACAGCAAATGAACAGTCTTGTAAAATCCACCAGCCCTGGCAAGTGCCACCTGATCATGCACTCAATTTGCAGCACCGGTGGCTGCTGGCAGGTTTTGGCAGGAGGGGCTGTGTCACCTCAGCCTGTGCGAGCTCTCTGGAGGTTTCACCCACTTATGAGCACCATGCATTTATTCCAAAGTGACTGAGGAATAATCAGTACTCTGCCTTCCTTTCCTTCCTGGAGGTGCAAAGCGAAGTTGATCAAGGACAAACGGCATGGCCGTGTTCCTCCCAGCCACACCACAACCAAACCTTGGGGCAGAAGGCAAAGTGGAGCCGTGGATTCATCATAAATCCCATGTTTCAACAGAGTGATGAATAAGATTGGGGAATGCAGACTTACTGCCCTACAAGTGAGGCTGCAGCAAGTGCTCAGGGCTTCTGCTGGTGCCATCAAGCTGTGAGCCGCTTTGGTTTAAATCCCCCATTCCCACTGGGATTTTGCTTGGGAAACATCCACCTGGTAGCCAAATCCTGATGTCTTCAGAAAGCATTGCTCACCTCTGAGAAGATGCACCAAGGTGGGTCTGTGGCACAGCCAGGGATACCCAAACCCACCATCCATGGATTCCAGGTGCTGTGGCAAAGGATTCAACAGGATCCAGACTGGAGTGAGGAAAGAGCCTCGCAGGGGTCACCCTGGTCGAGCACAAAGGAGGTTCCAGACCCTGATGTTGCTCAGGCTGTAAAGATCATTCCTTGTTCCTTCCATTTTGCTTCCCATCATCTCCTCCAGCAAATCCCGCATGGAACCAGCACTGGGTGAGTCCCACAGAAACAGGAGGAATAGGCATGGAAGTGGAGAGAGCAGGAGCTGGGGAATGCTGCCTGTGCAGCTCAGCAAACACCACACAGGTGATGGGAGGAGCGGGGGCCTCCCCAATGCTGGATACCAAACCTGGGCAGTGGGGAAGTGCCAGGACAGGGATCCCTGGAGTGTCATCCCCTTGCAGGTGTCCTGTCCCACAGAGGAGACAGTAAAGTGACACCAGCAGCTCTGTGCTCTGTTGTATCTGAGTTTGTGCATGGATAGAAAAGTTCTTGGGGTGCAGGGAGCACCTCGGGGGATCTTGGGGGGTGCAGGATGTTTCCAGCTTGGCCCCAGCCCTCGTGCAAGGAGGGTTAGATCAGGGAGTCAAGGTACAAATGATCGATGCCTGGAGCTGGTGCTGAGGGTCACTGTCCCCCCTGAGGCAGTGGCCACAGGGCAGTGACAGTCCCACCCCAGGAGCAGGAGCAGGAGATGAGGGAGTTTTCTTGTTGCTGGGGTTGGGAGAGGCAGCAGGAAGAGGGCTCTGAGCTGGGGATGCCTTTCTGGGCAGCTCTGATGGTGGAGCAGAGCAGGAGACACCCCAGGAAGGAGCATCCCAGCAAAGTCCCCTCAGCCCAGCCCAGCCTGGACTTGAGGGGCTGGAAGGGTGAAGGGGAGGGCAGTGGGGCACAGAGCCAGAATGTGGGGGCAAGCTGGACTGGGGATGCCAGGGGACACCCAAGGGTTCGTTCCCAGGCAGGGGGTGCTTGAGCAGGGGAGCGGTGCCCAGGAGAGCTGCCCAGAAAGAGGGTACGTCTGGGGTACCTGTGGGGTACCTGAGAGGGGGTGTTCAGAGAGACGTGCCTGGGGGTGCCCAAACAGGGAGTGCCTGGTGAGAGTGCCTGGGGGATTCCAGGGCAGGGGTTGCCCAGAAAGGGGGTGCACAGGAGATGCCCGTGAAGGAGGTGCACTCACAGGTGCCTGGGAAGGGGGTGCTCAAAAGATCCTGGTGCAGGGGGGGATCCAAAAAACCGGTGCCAAGGAGATGCCAGGGAAGGGGGTGCCCATACAGCGGGTGCCCAGGAGATGCCAGAGAAGAGTGTCCCCATGCAAGGGGTGCCAGGAAAGGGGTGTCCAGGAAATATCTGGGAACAGGGTGCCCATGCAGGGGTGCGCAGGAGACACCCGGGAAGGGAGTGGCCTGGAGATGCCGGTGCAGAGGGTGCTCAAGAAAGGGGTGCCCAGGAAATACCCGGGAAGTGTGGGATCATGCCAGGGGTGCCCGGTAGGAGAGTACCCAAGAAATGCCCAGGAAAAGGGTGCCCTGGAGGTTCCCGGGAAGGGGGTGTCGGGGAAGGAGGTGTCCAGGAGATGCCCGGCAAGGGGATGCCAGCAGATGCCCGTATACGGGGTGCCCAGGAAATAGCCAGGAAAAGGGTTCCGGGGAAGGAGGTGCGCAAGAGATGCCCAGGAAAGCGGTGTCCAGGCGATGCCCGGTGCGGGGTGCCCAGGAGCCGCCCGCGCGGGGGATGCGCGGTGCGGAGAGCCGGGCGCGGGGGTGCCGCGGCTGCGGGACGCACCTGTTCCAGCGAGCCGCCTTCCGCCGGTAGTAGCGCAGGGCTTCGCGGGCGCCCAGCAGCGGCTCGGCGGGGCCCGGCGGGGCTGCGCGGTACAGCGGGTGGGCGAAGAGGCGGCGCAGCGCGGGGCTGT
>JACBWW010000037.1:848513-859467 GCA_020086605.1 Lanius collurio | reverse complement strand
GGGGATTAAACACGTTTGGCTGGGGAGGGATCTGGGTGGATCTGGTTGTGGGATGGCAGCAAGAGGCACGTGGAATTTCCTCCCAACACCTGGGATTATCAACTGGCACCTAAAAACATGAGACCTGCCTGCTCCCACCTCATCATACAGAAAGCAATAGCAGCACACAGATTTTTGAGTCTTAATTAAGCCCAGAGTCACCAAATCTGGCTGTGAGAGGAACAGTGACATTCTCAGGGGTTCTGTCTGAGGGTTTGAGGATGTTTGCCACTGTGGAAGGTTGCTCAGCTGGCTCTTGGGGGAGATGAAGCTGATGGGGCCTTCTCTTTCTTCTTTTATGCCCTAAAAACTTTATAGATTGAGTCTGAGGTTGTTTTTATGTCACTGTTCAAACACCAGATGGATTTTGCTGGTTTTTTTTCCCCAAAGGCAACTGGGTGCCTACACCCCCCATCTGCCCATCCCTCTAATCCTGAGCAGCCTGAGTCTGAATGTGATCCCAAAATGGGATCCCAAAATGTGATCCCAGCGTGGCCTCCATGGCTTGGGTGCAAATCCCCACTTCTGGAGCCACGTTGTGCAGGGGAAGCTCGGCCTCTCTTTCACAGCTGTGCATTCCTGAGATGAAAAAGGCAGCTCAGGCCCCCGATGTTTCTGAGCAGAAGGTCTGACCTGGGCAATCCATGGAAAAGCCCAGCAGCTGCTGGAAAAATCTGGAGTGAGCTCCCTCCTGAGAGCCCGGTTTGGGGAGCTCTGCCCTTCTGGATTTCAGAGTGTTTGCCCATCAGTCTCCCTAGAAACAAGGCTGCTTGGAGATTCCCAGCCCAGCCATGTAGGAATTGTGCTGGCCTGGCTTTTTTAGAAGGATTATTTGCTTTTTAAAGCCCTTGTCTGCAGCCCAAGCTGATGGTTCTCTTGCAGAGGAAAAAGAGCAGAAGCCTGAGACGTGGATGAAGTAATGAGTTCATCTCTCTGCAGTCTAGCCAGGTACAGATTATTTTGTTCTCAGGACTTAATTACAACACAGGCATCTTTCCTCACATTTTTATGAAGCTCAATGGCAAATAATGGTCACTCTCTTACTACCATTAAGTTGTTTTCTTGGCTGAAAAGGAGAGATCCAAGGGCAGTATCCTCCCTTGCCCTGTGTTTGGTTGGTCTGGGGTGTGCTATCTCCAGCAAGCAGCCAGAAACACGGGGGGCACATCAGGCCCAGCACTCACATGGGCTGGGCTGGGGAGAGAAGGAGAAACTGGTCCAGTGGAAAATGCTGCATTAGCCTTGGGTGGCTGATAAATCCTCACCTGGCTGATGCTCTCCCTGTTCTGCTTTGTGGGCTTTGGCACTGACCCCATGGACATCACCCTGTCTGGGGTCTGGAGCACACTGGTCCTCTCCTGCCTGGACTCCTCCCCGTGTCCCCAGGGCTCATTGGAGAAAGGGAAAATAAAAATCCAGGCAAGTTTGATTGAATAATGAATTTAGTTACTTTACCCACCCACAGAACTGGGCATATTCACCCATGGCAAAATGAAACAGGGCCCCACAGGTGCAACAGAATCCTCTGTCCTACAAAGGAAACCACCAGCTCCTTGTGGGAGGGGTGTGAAGCTGTTGATGGAAAGGACCGTGCCATGATTGTGTGGCCTTGCAGGGCTCTGTGATTTTGGTCACTCCAGACTATGATCAGCACAGCCAGACCAGTCCTCATCCCAGTCCAGCTGGCCACTGGCCCCAGTAGCTGCTGGCTGCTGTGCCTCGTGGCTTCACAGGGAATTTATACAGTGCCAGAAATGTCTTGGTGCTGCTTTGTAACACCCACCCAGCTTGGCTGCACCCTGAAAGGGCTGGGTTTGCTGGGGCATTAAAAAAATTCAGCACTTTTTATTATGGAATTGGTGTCTCCTGGTATGAATATTGCAGTGCTGTGTTCTGCCCGAAATGATGCTGCTCCAACAGGCCAGAACTCAGCACTGTTTGTTCCATTTTCCTATATGAACCTGACCAGCCCCATAAAATCCAAACCTATCCTAAAATACTGTAATTTCTCAGATTACACTTCATGCAGGGGAAATGGACACTTTTAGATGATGTTGCCAGGTTGGCTGCACTGGGAGGGGAGTTTTTGCACTATGAAGAGAGGGTTTTGTGCTGTGGGAGAAGGTTTTGCATTGAGGAGGGAAGGTTTTGCACTGGGGGCATAAGGTTTTGCATTGTGGGAGAAGGTTTTGTGCTGTGGGAGAAGGTTTTGCATGAGGAGAGAAGGTTTTGCACTGGGGGCATTGTGGGAGAAGGTTTTTTACTATGGGGAGAAGGTTTTGCATGAGGAGAGAAGGTTTTGCACTGTGGGAGAAGTTTTGGCACTGTGGGGAGAGGTTTTACATGAGGAGAGAAGGTTTTGCACTGGGGGCATTGTGGGAGAAGGTTTTTTACTATGGGGAGAAAGTTTTGCACTGAGGGAGAAGTTTTGAGCTGTGGGAGAAGGTTTGGCACTGTGGGGAGAGGTTTTACGTGAGGAGAGAAGGTTTTGCACTGGGGGAGGCTGTGCAAGTCCAGCACAACTCCCCGGGGGGATGGTTTGGGTCTCGTCCAAGATGAGCAGTGTGAGGGCAGCAGGTGGCTCTGACCATCTGCAGGGAGGATGAGGAGGTGCCACCCCTCAATCCACCCTCCCATCTCCTGTGTGCCTGGGGAAGGCACTGGAAGGTGCTGTGGGTATAAAATGGAATCAGGATGGCAAATGGTTCATCCCTTGGGATTTCCTCTGCTGCTCAGAAAGTTGTGGCTGGAGTGATGGGAACAACAGCAGGAGCAGAGGGTTCAGAGGGCTGAGCTCATTCCAGGGCTGAGCTCTCAGCTGGGACACGGGAGGGCTGCAGGGCTCGGGGATGAGCAGGAGCACAGGGAGCAGGGAGGCCGTGGAGCTAAAGGACAGCCCCAAAATCCTCCTGCAATGGCATTTACTGAGCTGTGAGGGTGTCTCTCACTTCCAGAGGCAGATGCCTCATTGTACGTGACATTTAAGCAGGGTGAGAGAGGTTTCACTGCAGGAAACCACTCTCTGTCTGCGAGGGGGCACTGGGCCGAGCTGGTTTGTGGTGGCCACGCTCGCAGCCGGGGAGGGAATTTTCTAAATCAGATTTTTATGAGGTGTCTAATTGACTCATCATCCCTGCCCCCTCTCCATGCACAAACATTTGCTCTGCCCTGAAATGTGAGATGAGCAAGGCTGACGAGAAATGTCTGAATATAACAGAGGAGTAGAGGACTGAGGAGGGTGAGGAAGGAGCCAGTTCCTCCCTTGCCAATCTTTAAAACAAGATTGTGAAAAATCCCCTCTGAAAAATAACAACAACAGAAAGAGGTTGTGGTTTCCTAAGCCAGTTTGCATTTCTGGAAGCTGATGACGCCCTGGGTTACTGTTGTTTTTTTAGACCTCTCTCAATCTTTTTTAGGATGGTTTGTCTGCAGCGTGGCTGTGTGTGGGTAGAGAGCTGGGGAATATGTAGAGGGAAAGAAAAAAGCTAAAAATGGGCAGGAAAAGGGAGACTACATATGCTTTTTTCTCCTTATATATAAAAAAAAATTTAAAAGAACTTGAAGTTGTTAAAGATTTGGGTTTGTAGGGGTGGAGCACAAGCAAATGAAGTTGATCCTGAAGACCACGTCTAATAGAGGATTTCTGTGCTTTGTTAAGCACCATCCCTCCTCGACTGCAGGAGAGCTCTGTCTCATTTTGCAAAACAACCACTCCAAACTTCTGATTTACGTCCCTTGGAAGCTGCAGAGAGGCGAAGGGATGCAGCCAGCCCTGGCAGGGAGCTGGATGCTGTGGTGGGCCTGCAGGCCTTGTACCGCTGCCACCAGGAAATTGGGTTCTTTTTGCTGTCCAGTTTCTGGTGTCACACCTCATTTTGGCATTTTTGCTTAGAAAACAGACACATCCTGCAGAAATATTTCTCTTTTCTCTGTGATGCTCATGTGTGTGTGCTGAGATGAGCCCTGCTGGTCTCCTTGGGATGTGGCTGCTTTGCAGGAACTCCAAAGAAGGGAGAGTTCCCTCAGCTGGTCCCTGAGTGGGACAGGGGGATCTGAGGACCAAGGTCTGCTCCATCTCTGTAACAGCCACAACCTGTCCTGCCCATCCTGCTGCTTTCCTGCTGCTGGCTCTGGATTTTCATTGCTTGCACTACAGAAGGACCTGTGGAGGGAAATTAGAGCAAAAAGCAGTGGTTGCACCCTTGTCTGGAGGTGATGAATGCCATTTCCCACTGTGCCAGGGTGTGTGTGGCTCCTGGGGACGAGGCTCTGTGCTGGCAGGGGTTGGCTCGGGCACCAATGCCCATTAAATTTTCACTCCAAGCCCTTCTCCACCCTGAGGCTCTACAGACATGCCAAGAAAGCATTTTTTTATTTTGTTTTTTTCCCAGTTACCAAAGCAGAGCCTGCCATTCCCAGCCAGAGTACCCAGCTGAACTGTCCTCTGCCCATTGCTCCTTTCCAGCACAAAAAGCTTTTATTTGAAAAGTTCAGCTTCGCTCTCTTTGTTTGTTTCCCTCAGCTGGAAGCTTCCCTTTAAAACATTAATATCCTTATTATTTTTTCTCCCCAGCAGGTTAATTAATACTTGATTCATCACCTTGAAAGCTAATGGGTGTTTACCCAGATCCTGAAGGCAGTGAATGCCTGCTATAAATACCCACATCACTGACAGCCCATCTTTGTTTGTTCTCCTTCAGGAAGCGACCTCTGCTCAGCTCTAAAGGAGTTAATCCCAAACTTCTCCTGGGGTTGGTCTGGGATTGGCCTGGCTCCATGTTTTCCTGCTTGAGCTTTACTTTGTAAACATGGTGCTTTTTAATGAGGGAAAGCAGCAGCTTTTGTGGAGAGAGACCCAGACAGCTCAGTAGGATCACTCCAGCCTGGGTCAGCAAAAGCCACTGGAGGCTGTGGGTGTTTTTATGGGCTGGGAGGGCTCTGGCTTTCTCTGAAATATTTAGTTTGGGTTCTTGGAGAGCGTTTTCCAAGTTCTCATTGGCTTCAAGTAAATGGTGTTTATTATCTTTGTCTCCAGCCGTTGTCAGCAGTGACCTTAATGAGGCACATATTAAAAATCATGTCGAGTTTGTCTTTCATGCAGAATTAGAAAGTCATTGTTTACTTCTGCTGTTGCCTCAGCCGTTCCTGCTGGGTGCTGCTCTGCACCCCAGGCTGCTCCCACTTGGGCAGTGACACCTGCTCTGAGGCAGGAGGAGAGGAGCCAAACCAGCTCATGCCTCCCCTGTGGCTCAGGATTTGGGGTTTCCCCATAAGTGAGGCCATTTTGGGGGCTGCCTCCAAGAAGCCTCAGCCTCTGGGCTCCCATGATTGTGTAACATTCTCAGTTTTTGTACACTTTCCCACCCTCCATGGAAGTGTCAAGCCCGAAGGAGCAGCCAGACATTTTTTTATGATAATTTTAAAAATCCGTGATGCTCTGGATGTTGAACTTAGCTTTTTTTTTTCTTCTTCTTCTCTTTTTTTACCAGGGACATTAGCTCATCAATTTTTAATTCTTGATCTTGGCAGCACTGGTTGAATTAGAAACAGAACAACTGATTTTAATGAGTGCAAGATTAATGCAGATGAACTTGGCTGGAACGATTGTCTCCCCCCAGCTCCCAGCTCCCTCCTTGCTGGGCTGTCACATCCCCAGCAGCACTGGAGCAGGGAATATTCTCATCACAGCTCTTCACTGGCCTGGTTCACTCAGGATGTTTTGCTCATTAACCCCTGGCAGTTGCTCTGGACCCTCCCCAGCCCTGCAAGGTGCAAGGGAAGGAGGAAGGTGAGGATGATGTGCACAGGCAGAGCAGAAACCTCCCTCTGGATGGGAAGGGGAAGATTTTTGGCTGTTGTGTGAGGCCACCACAGCTCCAGGAAAGGCTGTGATCCACACCTGTTGTCTCTCCCTCTGTGAAGAGATGTTGTTTTATTTTGAGGACACCTAAACAGCAGTTACTGATAAGAGAGAGCCCAGGACATCCCTCACTGGGCTGAGCTCTCCCACTGACTCATGTGAGCTCAAGAATTTGCTTTCCTACACACCTGAAATTCCATATTTGGAGAGTGAGTGGTTTTATTACTACCAAAGAACAATGAGGGAGGCTGAGGTGGACTAATTCAATTTGATTCTGTGGGCAACTGGCAGTTTTATATCCCTCTTTTATTTTTTTATGGGTTTTAATCAGGTGGTGCTTGCAGAGATCACAGCACTGTGAGTTTAACCTCCCTGGGCTCGGGGGTGAGTTGGGCAGGAGCTGAGTGTGATGAACCATAAATAATGAACATTCTTCTAGGAAAGCAGCAGGGAACTGGGGAGGAAAAGGCTGGAGCAGCAGCTGGTGAGGTCACCCAGTGATTTCTGCCCAGCTTTACAGGGACCTGTCCGACCCCTGGCATTGTGTCCGTGGAAAAGCCATGGATGGCATCATGTCCTGCTTCAATATCCCACCCTCAGAGTGGAAGGAGGAGCTGTGTAAGAAGTTTCAGCAGCCCCCAACCCAAGGGTTTCATGATGCCTGCAGGACCCTCTGCATCCTGTGGGGATTAAAAGATGGGACAAAGCAGTGGGAACGTGGATGCAGGTGGAGAGGGTGTTACTGTGGGTCTGTTCAGCATCCACAGTTGTTCAGCTCCTGAAGGTCCAGCAGCAAAATCTGTGAGGGAAAAGGGTACCTGGGGTGAAAGGCATCTTGTCTGGATCTGGGTGTTGGCCACCTCCAGCTCTGTAGGAGCAGCAGTGCCAGGATGGGGAGCATCCAACTCAGAGTGCAGAGGCTCCCTCTGGGCCGTTTGGGGGGCCTGACTCCCAAATATCAGCTTCCCCTCTGATTTGGGGGCCTGACTCCCAAATATCAGCTTCCCCTCTGATTTGGGGGCCTGACTCCCAAATACCAGCTCTGGCTCTCAGCTGGGACCCCCAGAGCTGCCCAGTGCTGGGGGCAGCACTCAGGGTCAGGCCTGGCTCTGGAGCTTTGGGCTGCCCCCCTGTGTGCCCCAAAACTGCCTGGGCAGGGGGAGCAGTGCCAGGCTGGCACAGGGCAGCTCCAGGGTGCATGGAATGATCCCCTCCAGTGACTGGAAGATTCGAGGGTCTGGAATCCCCAAACCCACAGCTTTTCCTAAGCTGTGTCCTCCCCACCAGCGTCCATCTCCCCAGCCTGGCCAGGGCCAGTGCTGTGCTGCTGAGCTGGCCAGCTGGACATATCAAGAGAAGTCTCCTTTTTTCATTTTTTTTCCCATTTTCAGCTTGTTCCAAACCGTTGTTGCCTTCCCATCTGCCAGCTCAGGACAGCACCGCTGCTTTAGCTCGATGTCGCCAAGGAGAGCTTAAATATTGTAATTAAAACATCCCAGTCTTGCATCATCTTCTCAGACACGCAGGAAGAAACCTTTGCAATTAAATTCCCTGTGCTCCAGCAGGAGGGCAGAAGTTCCTCCTTTTGTCTCCCCTTTTCTCTGATGATGATATTCTGGGGTTTTAGAGCAGCAGGGGGAAAAAGAAAAAAACCTGTTTGATTTTCCTCATTATGTTAAGCCTGGTTTTACTTTCTGATTGCCAAAGTATGATAAATGGAACACAGATTACCTAGAGATTTTCAAAGGTTTGCTTTCAATTTGATTTTTCCTGAGCCTCATTAAGCCTGCAGGTTTTATCTACACTTTTTTCTTCCAGTGGAGTAACATTACCATATATTAATAGCCCTATATTTTTTTTTTCCATTTGGAATTAAAACCAGATAGAGGCTTCTCATGCTTTGCTTTCAAATCCTATTTTAAAAAATATTGATCATGTGTGTGTGTGCTGTTTTTCCTCTCCCTCTGACACTGCCGGCTCTGTAAAGGACATTTCCTGGGGAAATGCTTTCAGTCATGGATCCCTGGGCATTGCTGGGTGCAGTTTCATGGATTAAAGGATGTATTTCAGAAGGTGTAATGCATAGATGATAAAAACAAAAGTGGCTTCCAGCAGAGAGGCAACCAAGAAAAGCAAGATTTAAAAGTAGGAGCTGTTAAATCTGAGAGCACAGAGGAGCTTAGACAGGGGAAGGAAACCCTTGGTGTGCCCAGGTGCATCTTGCAGGAGTTAATGCCATTGGAAAGGCTTGTCCTGCAGGATTTTAGGAGAAATGGCCCCAAATCCATGACTTTGGGAGGAATGGCTGAGGCCACCAGGCACAGCCTGAGTGCTGCTCTCTGGGGGAGGTTTGGAGGGTGGCAGGGATGAGGTGTGGGCACAGCACAGGACACACACACAAAAGCCACCCTGGCACACCTGGTGTGTTCCTTCTGCTGGAGCCACAAACAATGACCCACCTTTGAGGCTTTCCAGGGGTGCATCCTCCACTTTCTGTGCCCATCCAGAGGCCTTGGGGCAGCCCCAAGATGTGATGGAAAGGTCCCCCTGCACTGGTGTGGGAAGCTCCTCATGAGCATCAGGATGGGGTGGCAGTGCAGGAATTGGCTGCATCCTCCAAGTCCTGGGGAAGGTGCTGGGGATAAAACACCCAAGACAAGCTGCTCTGGTGATGCTCTGACCAGCAAACACAGAGTGGGGGGAGAACAGAGCATCCTTGGGGTGCTCCTGCACCAGCCCCGTGGAGCTGGTGCAGAGTGAAGCCCCCTCATTCCCAGAGCTGTCTCCATGAGCCAAGGCACTTCTCAGGATGTTCTCCTCCAGACATGACCCCAGGAGCTGTGCTTGACCTGGGAACAGCTGTTTTGGAGAGGTTTCCTGTCGTTCCTCCAGCCCCCTCACTGAACTCTGATAACAACTCACTGCCTTCTATTTATAAACGAGAGCAGCACTGAGGAGCTGAGGCCACCACGGCCCCGGTGCTCCCAGCCCAGCCCACGCTCTCACCCTCTGCCACGGAGCTCTTCATCTCCACTGCCCTTCCAGAGCCTCATCCTGCATGGGAAAGGGCCTTTCCCAGGCCTCTGTCCTTTGCTTACACATATGTTCGTTTTCCCTCTTGTTTACAAAGAGAATGTTTTGTTTTTAAGAACAGGGAGTGCTTTTGCAGCAGCTCCAACCCTGCCTCATAAACCAAACATTTCCCAAGCTCTCCATGGCTCAGGATGATGCTGCTGCCACCAGAATGCCAGTGTGAATATCCAAAATGTGTTTCTTGGTGGAGCCTGGGGGGTTTTGTGCTCTGTGGCCCCAGACGTGGCACAGAGGAGCAATGGGGCCTTGTGCCTGAGCCAGGGGGATGTGGCCAGAGCTGGGGCTGAGCTGGGGAAGGATTTGTGTTTATTTTAACATGCTGGAGCCCAGGGCCAGCTCTCCCCATCCTACAGCAGGGGAACATCCCTTCCACTTCTGCTGGGTTGGCTCAGGCTGAGGCTTGGGGCAGGCTGAAGGTGCCTTTGCTGGTTCCAGTGTGACAGGGACTGGACATTGCTGCTGCCCCTGGTTTTACCCCAGCCTTGCCTCTGCTCCCCTTTCCGACAGCACCAGGCCCTGCACCTGCACTTCTGAGAGAATGCAGAGTTTTCCCCTGGGAACATCCTCTCACTATCTCCACTCCATGCAGGATGCCAGATTTGATGAAAATGCTCTGATCTGTTCTGACAAATCCTCTGTTCCTAAGTAGATAATAACCAGAAAATCTTCCTAAATAAATCCTGGTTTCGGCTCTGTGCCCGCACTTTGTTATTCCTTCCGTACCAATTAACTGCTCCTTCTTGCCTGAACTGGGAGCACCCTCAGCCCCTCCAAGAGGAAAGAAGGCACAGATTTGTGGAAGTGGGTGTGGGACTCGGTGGAGAGTTATGACTGCAAAAAATGAGTGATTTAGGAGCGTGGAGGCACGAGTGACCAGAGACTCTCTCCTCAGCTGAGTGGGGATTAAAGGCTGCAGACAGCTATAATCCCAAACTGCAGCAGGAAGGGCTGGGATACCTTCCCACCATACACAGTCATAGAATGGTTTGGGTTTGGATAAAAATCATCTCATTCCAAACCCCCTGGCCGTGGGCATAGCAGTATTTCAAGGAAGCTGATGCTGGAGGAGAGACTGGGATAAAGTGGGGTAACACCCATTTATTTTCCTCTCTCTTCCTTCAGTATCAAGTCGATGCATTTGATACTGAGATGCTCCTTTAGGCAAAGGCAATCCCAGGACCCCTCTGCCCCCAAACCTGGGCCAGCTCTGATGCCACCAACGAGGTCAGAGCTTCACCACGGACAGGTTGAAGAAGTGACCATCCCTGCTGGTGGTGGCTGCTGCACTCCCGTGGCCACCAGCCACATCCACAGCCCCTGTGGTGCAGCTTTTTGACCTCCTTCCATCGGATCCAAAGCCACCGAATGGTGGTGCTGAGCTGCAGAACGAGGGTGTGGAGAACAAAAGTCGGGCTGGCTCAGCTGGGTGGCAAAACCAGAAAACCCTGGTGGTGCAGACCTGTGGATGGCTGATCTTGGACAGGGATGTAGGGATGAGGGGATGAGGGGATGTGGGGATGTGGGGATGTGGGGATGTGGGGATGTGGGGATGTGGGGATGGAGGGATGGAGGGATGAGGGGATGGGGGGATGTGGGGATGGAGGGATGAGGGGATGGAGGGATGAGGGGATGGAGGGATGTGGGGATGAAGGGATGAGGGGATGAAGGGATGTGGGGATAAGAGGATGAAGGGATGAGGGGGATGTGTGGATGGAGGGATGTTGGGATGAGGGGATGAAGGGATGAGGGGATGGGGGGATGGAGGGATGAGGGGATGGAGGGATGAGGGGATAAGGGGATGCAAGGATGGAGGGATGAGGGGATGCAGGGATGTAGGGACCAGGGGATGAGGGGATGTGGGGATGCGGGGATGCAGGGATGCAGGGATGCAGGGATGCGGGGACCAGGGGATGCGGGGATGCAGGGATGCAGGGATGCGGGGACCAGGGGATGCGGGGATGC
>JACBWW010000037.1:774041-843513 GCA_020086605.1 Lanius collurio | reverse complement strand
ATCTTCTTCTCCATCCCCTTCTTTCACCCTTTTAGAAACCATTTCCTGCTTTTCCCAGCTGGACATGCCGTCCTTCTTCCTGCTCTGAAGCAAATATTTTGTTGGATTTGGCTGCTGCCACAGCCACACGTCGTCCTCTGCCTGATATTTTATCCATCTGCTGCTGAAGAGAATATTTGGGGCTGGAAGTCTCCAAAGATTTTTGAGGTGCTGAGATGAATCAGGAAGCAGCAGTGCAGGAGGAAAATCCTTCTCATCTTCACCTGCAGAGTTATTCAGGCTGGAATGCTATAAAAAATAAATGCTGGGAGATGTTTGTTCCAACACCCTGGTACCCACAGGCTGAGGAGCTGACCCACCCTGCTCCCCCTCCACACACAGAATCCAACCCCATTTCCTCTTTTCTCTCAAGTGAGTGGAAAAAGAGAATTGGACTCGTGAGCTGTTGAGTTTTCCAGCATCTGCCTTGCCTCATTTCTGCTGCTGGGACAATATCTGGCTCTGCTCTGGCACAGCCACCACGGCCAGAGGTGCTGCAGGGGCAGGAGCTCTCTGCCCTGGGGTGAAGTGTCACCAGAGCAGGTGACACCCCCTGTTCAGGGTGCCTTTCCTTCCAGGACACACACAAAGAGCTTTCTCTTCAATGCTGCTCCTGTCTCCTGTTGTTTTGGTTTTTTTTGCCTGGGTTGATCTGAAGAAAGGGCATTTTTGTCCAGGTGAGCTCCAAGATCTGGAGGTGCTGCCCAGGGGAAGCAGGAGCAGCCCTGGCACTGCAGGGGGATACAGGGGAGGCTGTGGGGAGGTGGCAGGGGAGGTGGCAGGGCGTCTGTCACAGGACACAGTGTCACAGCTATGGGATTCCTCTGCAGGACACCAGCCCTGTGCTTGGCACCCCCCAGCTGCCCTCTCCTGCACCCCACGGGAGTTTGTCTCAGCTGCTTTGGAGCTTGCATCTCTGCTTTTTGGGAACCTCCTTGGAATTCTCAGAAATACCAGTTTTGTTGTGTTTGCACTTCAGGGGAGTTGCTTAATTACCATTTAATGCTCATCTGCATCACATCTGTGAGGAGACCTGCAAAACCCCAACATCCCTGTCCAGACACCAAACCACCCCTTTGCTCCCCAAATCCTGCAGGGTGAAACACTGTCCCCAAGATTCCAAACCTTGAGCACACACATTCTTTGCCCCCTTGGTCCCCAAGACTCAAAAAATGCCAGCAGGCTGAGTTCTTCTCACCCAGCCTGAAGGGCTTGGGCTGCTCCTCGCTGTCACTCCAGGGGGACAATTTGGGACACGGTGCCTGGGGGTCGGCGCTGGAGGCAGCTGCTCAATGGTCCTTGGTGTGCTTTGTCCCTTTGCTGGTTAAAGAGGGAATTATGAAGGGTAGGAAATGAGAATTTCCCTGCTCATCAGAGCGAGTTCTGGCGGGTGCTGCGGGCGGAGTGCGGTACCCGCAGCGGGAGGATGGATTCACCCCCAGGCACGGGCAGCGAGCTCTGCTCGGGGCTCATCGGCAAAGGAGGCCCGTGCTGGGCTGGGAAACACAGAAAACCATCAGTGTTTGGGCAGTTGTGGGGCTGGATTTGCGCTGGAGCAGGGAGCATCCCAGCGGGATCTGTCTGCCCCTGGAATCACAGGTGGAGCCCTTGCAGCTCCTGGGGTTGTTTCCCCTCCCTCAGCCCTTCAGCTCAGGGGAAGAGGCAGACACCAAAGGGATTATTTAATGAGTCAGTTCATTTCCAGGAAATCTTTCTCTTGTTCTTTCTTCTTCTTCTCCTTTTTTTTCAGTGGAAAAGTTGAGTCCTCGTGAACTTTTTGAGAACTTTTGTTCGTTCCCTCTTGCCAGCTAAACTCTGCTTTGTGCTGGTGACAGAACCCCTTTCTCCCAGCACTGGCCACGGGCCAGGACCTGGAACAGGCACTGTGTGCTGGCAATGCCACCAGCCCTGTCCCCTTCCCTCTGGCTGAGGCAAAGCCCCGGCTCCAACCAGCTTCCCCCACTGGGGGTCTTTTTCCTTCTCCTCCTTGTGCATGAGGTGGTGGAGGAAGCTCTGCTTGCTTTGCCTTCCTCTGCAATGGAAAATGTCAAATATCAGGGGGAATAATCAGTCGACCTGTGGAAGGAGAAGGGGTTGGTTCCTTGGAAGAAACAACAGCACAAGCACTGCCAGGAGGAATTTCTCTTTCCCTCTCCAGCTCCAGAGACACTCTCTGAGACAGGACTTGTTTGCTGGAGCTTTTAGTGCAGTTTAAATCTTGACATCCTTCAGAGGGAGCGGGTCCCATCGTGCTGGGTGGTAAAGGGAAGGTTTCCCAGAGTTTCTGTGTGCCAGAGCAGGACACAGAGGACAGAGCAGAGGGGAGCCAGTGCCTTTCACAAATCCTCTCAAAGCCCCATCACCAGCAGCATCTGCAGAGGCACAAACCATGAAATGCTGAGAAAAACACCCCACAGCACTGGGTCATATAAATGGTATTTATCTCTGGAGGCTCGTGGCTTGAGTCCTCCAGTGCTACTGCTACCCACAGAGCACCAGATAAAACTGTTCCCTGTCACAGCATCCCCATTTCCCAGAGCTGAGTGTGGGAACAGGTGACACAAATATTTGGTGACTTCACTTACCCATTTCTCAGGGGTGCAGAGGAGAAAGGGCACTGTTGTGCAAGCAGGAGGGAAACAACAAGGTGTCCCTGGAGATGTGTCCTCCAACTGCCAAAATCTGCTTGGAAGCTGCGTGTGGGATGTGCACAAGCAGTGATTGCAACACAGCCACCACTGGGACTGGGAGAGGAGAACTGAGTATTTTCTGTGAGAGGTTTAACCTTTGCAAGTGAGCTGGGCACAGGGATAAAAGGAGCAAAGTCACTGAATAATTTGGGTTGGAAGGGACCATTAAAGGTCATCCAATCCAGCCCCTCTGCAGTGAGGGTCGCTTAGACCAGGTTATTCCAAACCCAATCCATCCTGGCTTTGAATGTTCACAGGGATGGGGCAGCCAGAACTTCTCTGGGCACCCCGTGCCAGGGTCTCACCTCCCTCTCAGGGAAGAATTTCTTCCTGATATCCAGTCTAAATCTACTCTCTGTCAGTCTGAAGCCATTCCCCCTTGTCCTATCACTCCATGCCCTTGTGAAGAGTCCCTCTCCAGCTCTCTTTAGCTACTGGAAGGGGCTCTGAAGAATCCCTGGAACCTTCTCGTCTCCACCTGGGTGGTTTCCAGGGGAGGCACTGACAACCACTCACCCCAGTGGGGAGGAAGGGCAGGGCTGAGCACTTGCTGAGCCAAGTAAACATCTCCCTGACCCCTGCAGCATCCCCATCCCCAGAGCAGGGAGCTGGAGCTGATCCTGAGGGTCCACAGCAATGACAGATGAGGGTGGAACTGCAGTTTCTATAGAGACATTTATTGGAAGGGTATAAAAATAGAGTGCAGATTTCAGTAAGAACACTTTGTGGGCAGATAGTCCCAGATATTGGTGGGAGAGGAAGCTAGGAGGGTGGCAACGTGCCCAAGTTCCCTGATGCACCCAGATCCAGAGAGATTTGATCCCCAGAGATGGGTTAGGACCCTTCTTTCTGCAAAGCTTTCAGTCCTGCTGCTGCCTCCTGTCTGGCTTCACAAGAGCTCTCACCAGAGCAGGCACTATTTTATCAACCAGCCTTTGGAAATGCAACCTGGAGCAGGGCTGAGACTCCTGCAAGCACAGATGGAACATCTTCTGCATCAGAGAGGAGCCTGCTCCCCTCTCTGTGGTACACTGAGAGGGGCAGTAAATATGTGCAGTTTGGTTAATGCTGAGCAATGCATGAACGAGCATTTAACAGTCCTCCTGCTGCAGCTGCTTCCAGTCAAAAGTCCCATCCAAAGTCAGATCAAAATTATCCTTTTCCTGCTCTCGGGAAAGCTCCAGAAACACCTGAAATGGGCAAGATAACACTTGGGTTATTTCTCTGTGCTGCTCCTTTGCAGGAGGCCCAGCTCTGCAGCCCCTTGAGAGGTGTGGGGTGGCTTTGTGGGGGGAGCAGGGGAGCAGCAGCTGAGCCTCCTGTGCTCCCTGGGGTAACCACACGGGCACCATCTGCCCATGGGTGTATCCATACAGGTTTTCCCCACCAATGGATTGACCTAAACATTCCTTGTCTTTGCCATCAGCTTTGTACAGCAGCAATAAATAATCTGCTGTTTCCAGGGCACCCAGAGGGGCTGGGCACGGGCAGCACCCATCCTTGGGTGTGCTGTGTGCCTGCCTCAGTCAAGTGGGGTCTGAGATTTATCCAGAATTGTTCCCATCAGGCAAAATCCCTGCAGTAAATAACCCAAACCATTTTTCACCACTTTACAAGCAGAGAACCCCTCACCCATCACCCTCAGGCAGTTTTTTGGTGGAGTTGCCTTTTGCCACTGCACCAGCCCAGGTCTGGCTGCAGCTTTTGTCCCTGCTCCTGCATTTACAGCACAAATAAAAATCACCTGCCTGAGTCAGAGTATTCAAGGAGAAGCTGTACTCCTCGAGGCTGCAGCTTCGTTTGGCTGTGGAGAAAGGGGAAGAGGCTTGAAGAGGAGCAGTCACTGTTCTGCCTTTTCAAAAAGTCACCTGGGTTTGCTCTTACCTTCCTCTAGCTTGGAGAAGGACTGGGACAGGGGCAGTGCATCCTTCATTGGGACCTTGTAGACAAGCAAAGAGGGGAACCTTGAAGAAATAGAAGAAAAGGTGATTCTTGCTCTGTATTGAGGTTCTGGGATCAAACCTTTATGGATGTATGGATGTCGTGCTGCTGGGATCACAGAAGGGCTGCATGTGGTGACATTATGAAATCAGATCCCCTTAGAGGGAGCTGTTTGTCCCTCTCCAGCTGAACTCCTGTGTCTGGCCCTCACACCAGGCCTATTTTCAGGGATGAGGCAGTGTTGAAACCACTCCTCATCCCACATTTTTCAGTTACCTCTCCTGACGGGCTGCGCCAGGGAAGATCTTCAAAATCTCAGCGTGCAGAACATCAGAGCTCTCTGGATCCTTGACCTTGATTTCCAGGAGATACCCTTTGCCAAACTTGTTCTTCAGGTACTGGATGGAGCCAATGCACCTGCAGGGCAGGGAGGAACAGAGATGACTGAAATCATTGTCTCCTCACCCCCTGAGCAGGAAGGAAACCATGGGAGCCGTTCATAAAAGCAGGTGAGGCTGGAGAAGCTTGGCCATGGTTTGATGAGGAGGCCTTAGGTTGATGAGGAGGCCTTAAGTTAGGTCCTAGGTTGGACTTGATGATCTCAAAGGTCTTTTCCAACCTAGTTCATTGTGTGATTCTGTGATTTCCAGCTCAGCCAGGTGCTGTCACCCACCGGAGCTGCCCGGCCACCAGGATGGTCACGCGGTCACACACGGCCTCCGCCTCCTCCATGTAGTGCGTGGTCAGGATGGCTCCAGACTCCTTGGATTTCAGGGCATCCCGAAGCGTTTTCCTGAGGACCAGAGAAAAGAAAAGAGTAAAAATTAAAATCTGGCACTCCCTAGAAATAGCAGATGTTGTTCTTATTCCTTTGTCCATCCAAATGCCTTGCCCCTAAAATAAGAACAAAATTTCCACATGCAGCCACTTTGCATCAATGAGCACATGGTAATGCCTTGAAAAAATGACAAAAAATACTTTTGATTCCAGTCTCTTTATGAAATCTTCCAAATCCCACATAGGACTGCCCTAAAGCTTGCAGAAAGGATGAAGGCAAAATGGGTTTTTTCCTCTCCTTGCTCATTCTTGAGCTGGAGAGAGACAAGAAACATATTTTCCTATAGAACCATTGGCACAGGAGGGACAACACCATCCATGGATGGGGTAAAACCCTTTTTATGCAATTTTAACACCAACTTTTGGCTTCCCCCCCCCTTTCCCACCGTTCCTGCTCACCAGACACGGCGCTGCCCGTTGGGATCCATGCCGGTGGAGGGCTCATCCAGGAGCAGCACGGCGGGGTTGCCCAGCACAGACAGTGCCACACAGAGCTGTGACATGGAAAAGGGGCTCAGCCAAACCTCCTGCACAGCCTGGCACTGTGCCCACACATGGCTATGCATGGTGCCTCCTCTGATTTATGGAAAAGGCTCCTTTCCATCACCCCACCCACCACGGTGCTCTCCCGGGGAGCTCAGGGCACAGGTTGGTTGCTCCACTCAGGAAGGAGAGTTTTAATTAGTGCTTGAGCATTGCAGTGCTCGTTACAGGTAACCCAAAACACACCTTCCTGGTTATCCCAGCAGGTAATTTTCTGACTTTTTTGTTTAAGTAGTCTTGAAGCTGCAGAGCATTCACAATTCTGTGGGGAAAGGGAGCAAGTGAAGAAAGAACATTTTTGTCATTCCAAATCAATACTGTCATCAAGAGTTCCCAAAATGACAAAAAAAAGGAACTTTTCTCCCCTTGCTGTTGACTCCTGCTTGTTTTCATTAAACATTTATTGTGCTATTAAAATGCAAGTGACTGTTTGAAGCAAAATGTACTGAATAAGCCACAAGCACTTTTCTAAACCCATCATCAGTGTCAACAGCATTGCAAATCCCTTGCCAGTGTCAGCTGAGCAGGCAACACTGCAGCACCCTTTCTTGTGGTGCCAAACTCCAACATCAGAGATTTCAGAAAAGTTGCCTAAAGATAACACTCTTAAAAGGGCATTAGTGGTGAATTTATCCCCACCAAATGCACTTAGGAAAACTGGAGGTTCTCTTAACCCACTCACTGAATCCCAGCATCGAGCACAAAAGCACTTTTGCAGCTGAGTTTCCTGAGTTTCTCTCAAGGTTTCCTCTGTGAATTTTGACTCTCTGGTGCCCTCTCCATGAGCAGGGGGTGGAACAGTGACCCTCCCAACCCTCCTTCTGTACCTGTCCACAGCAGCAGCCGTGTCCTCCTTGCGCAGCCCCTTGACGGCCGCGTAGAGCCTCAGGTGCTGCTGCGGGGTGAGCTCCAGCCAGAGGGGGTCCTCCTGGGGGCAGTATCCCAGGAAGGCAGGGACCTGCTCCTGCAGCTGGCAGCCTCCTCCATCTCCTCTCTTCATCAGCACCTGCACAGCCAGGCTGGGCTTTGTCCTCTCAGTACGAGGGGGAGGTCCAGGGGAAGGTTATGGGGTGCAGTGGGGTTGAGGTGAGGAAACCCACAGTGAGGGAGTGATTTTACAAACATGGCAACCAGGGCAGATGCAACAGCTTATCAGAGTTAGAAATAGCTCACAGGAATTTGATCAATACATTATGTAATTTAATAGCACGATGAACTCGATTAAAACCTTCATCAGTAATAATGTTTTGACAAAAATTGTAGCCTTGACAAAAATGATAGCTTAGCTAAGGTTTGGGTTTCTTTTGTGGGTCCATCCGCTTTCCTCCAGATGTCTCTTACCTGCCCAGCAGTCGGGGTTGTCTCTCCAGTGATCATTTTGATGGCTGTGCTTTTCCCAGCTCCGTTGGGCCCCAGAAGTCCTAACACTTCTCCTGCAATCAATACATTTGATTTCTTAAGACTATTCTCCATTCAAGAAATATATCATGCACAGTCCCACAGCAGAAAAAATAGAAAAGGCAGCATGCAAATATCAAAAAATCATATAAAACCAAAAAATCATATAAACCCAATAGTTTTATTGCATAAAATACATGCTCAGAGAGCCCATGAGATTTCAACCCAAACTGATGCTGTGAATTGCTCCCAGGAGCCACTGCTAAAGGGATCCCCTCTCCCCAGGATCTGCATTATTTAAATAATGGGCAGCCACAGGCAATTAATAAAATGCACCCACACTAAGCTGTTCATTAACACATCAACCCCAGACTGAAGGTGCTTTAACAACAAATAGAACAAATAGATTTGACCTCTCTGTCCTTGCTCAGATAACTGAGAATCTGCAGGGAAATGGCTTGGGGTTTTCAAGTTCTCACCTTTTTTAACACAGAAGGAAAGGTTTTTGGTGGCTGTTTTCTTCTTCTTCTTCTTCTTCAAAAAAGAGCCAGCTTTCTTTATTTTGTATTCCTTGCACAGATTGCTGACTATAATGACTGATTTCTGAATGTGAGGAGGAAGAAGCAAGATTAATTTATTATCTTGGACAGCATTAATCCTTCAGTTACATTTTTCCATTTAAAAGGCAGAAAACCTTCTAAAAATCTTTGTTTTATAGTTCACCAGGAATATGAGGTGCAATAGGATACTTCATTGTCCAGGTCCCTCTCAAGAGCTTTCTTCTCCTGATGGAACCCACACTTTTGGGAGCTTGATTTTCCCAGTGAGAACATGGCCAAAGCACTGACCTGGTTTGTGTTTTACCAGGTGTAAAATCAAGCAAAACAAGAAGGACAACACTTAGGGATACCTCCTCCTGACTTGGAGCCATCATGGCATTTCTCACTGCTTCCCTTTCAGCTTTAACATCTTCATCTTCCTCCTCGAGCTCCTTGGGGTGCTGCTGGCTCGTTTCTTTTCTTGGGGAAATCCTAAAAACCCATCAGATTTGGCTTAGGATTTTGTTCTTTTACCTTTGATCTCCACCAGCACATTTTGGATAGACCAAGAGTGAATTTCTCCATGATTGAATTTATGCTATAATATAATTATTGCTATTAATATTATAATAATTCTTACTGGTTTTATACTACTACTACTACTATAATTATTGATAATAGCAATGATAATAATAAAGAATACTTATAATCTTTCTTCTTTGTACCAAAAAGAAGCTGGTACATCCCACAGCATCCTGTGGAGGCACTAACAAACTAGAAAGCTGTTTTATATTATCACACCACTATCGTATTTAAGGGGCTATTGAAGTCATAAAAAAATCATCATAATTAAAAAAAAAATATTTAAAAACAGGGGCACAAATACAATGATGTTTTCAAGGAGAGGCAGTGAGGTAGGAGTTTAGATCTCAGATGTGCACGTGGGTTGATACAAACCTAAATATTGGGTCCTGTCTCAGCACTGCTTTTCCATATTTTAACTCCAAAAAGCGAAGAAGAAAAATGAAAGCCACAGAATGGATGTAAGGCTGAAAAACAGAGGTTGCCACATTAACAGCCTTGCCTCCCCTCCCACCAGAGCTGGCACCAAGGTGGTAGCAGTGCTATAAAATACGTGGGGGAAACAGAATATGTGAAAATGAAGGCCACTGACATCAAAACTCAGGGTAATCAGCACTGCAGAAAACACTAAGGGCAGAAAACCCCCAGTTCATAAAATAACAGAGCAGCATGAAGTGATCTGAGCTTATTTCATTTGCCTTCTCCATTTCAAAGGCATGAAATTATTTTAGCAGAGGGGCTAAACTGTCATCCAGACCCACCCAGATCCTCCTCCTGCCTCCTCATACCTGAGGAGGGGGTTTAGGAGACCCACATTCCTAAAATAAAAGCAATGTTCAATGTTTTCTTACTGCAAAGGCAGCAATCAGTACATCATTGTCTGCACGAAATGTCTCAGGGTTCTCCAAGAAAATCTGTAAGAACAAAAAAATACACAATAAAGAGCTGTAATTCTTTAGTATCATTCTGGTTAATGTTCAAAAATGTGTTAAAAATTTGCAAAACATCTAATTCTCCCCAAGCATTCACACAGAGATGAACAAGTGCAGATGTTTGGCTTTGGGAACCCTGGTCCTACACCAGAACAGGTCACAGCTCTCAGTACATGGAGCAGACTCTCCTTCCAGATGTCCTGTCCCAGGAAACATCTGGTCTCCTCTGCTCTGGGTCCCAGTGGAGGAGAGGTGGAGGTGAGTGGGACAGGACAGAGGAAGAGCTCTTGTCCTTGGACCTCACCCCTCAGTAATTTCTCATTTATCAGCAGTGTTGCACATAGATGGGGGGTGTGAAATTCTCAGCTGACTTTCCACCACCCCCTCAGCTGACACAAAACCCCTTGTGAGTGCTCTTAATTCTCAGGTTTTGTTCTATGCAAAGTCAGATTCATGGCTTCAGATTTTCTCCTAGGATTGGCCAAGCCACATGGATTGACTTTGTGGCTGCTCCATCCTTGGCATTGTCCACGGCCACCTTGGATGTGGCTTGGAGCAGCCTGGTCTGGTGGAAAGTGTCCCCTCACATGGCAGGGGGTGGAACAAGTTGAGCTTTAAGGTCCCTTCCCAACCAAACCATTCTGTGATTCCATTCTATGACTCTGCATAGACAGAATTAAGAGTTTTTACCCAACCTGCAGTCACAGCTGCACAAGAGGGAGCCCCCAGCCCTAAATGAACAGCTGGAAAAATGAGATCTGAGCTGAAACAGTCACTACCAGTGCACTCTGGAAAATCCCACCCAGGATGGGCCTTCCCAGACTTTGGTGCAGTCACAAGGACCCAGGGCTGTGTTTTGGGCCTCTCCTTGCCCAGCAGCACTCACGTGGCTGTCGACCACAAAACCCATCAGGGGGTACAGAGGATCCAAGAGGGAAAAAATGTAGAGGGGGGTGTTGGCACCACCCACTGCATCCACGATTCTGCTGATGAAGAGAGAAATAACACACACCTGGAAATAAAACAAGAGGGTAACTCAGCTGGTGGGAAGGGTTACTCACTGCTCTTTAAAACTGTCTGTGTGTGCCTCTGCAATTCCCCGTCGAATTTATAAAAATGGACAAAAAATGAGAAAGATGAGAGGCAAAGAGGGCTTAGGAGATCTTCAGCTGTCTCTGCCTGAGGGTTGGCTGCTGCTTTGGGCCAGCTGGGGAGACTTTTTCCCAGGGACAGAGCTGCTTCAGGCAGAAAAGTCAAACCTGGAATCCCATTCTGTTCATTCCCATCCCAATCCATGCCAAATAATCCATCTCCTTCCAGGTCAGGCTTGGATGATCAGTGTTAGCCTGATGGCTCCTGTCTCAACACTTCACATCTCTTGGATTTGTGGTGGTAAGCAGAGTGATAAATTTATCTTTTGCCTCCATTCCTGCACTAGTTCAGGTTAGATCCAGGTATTTCCCCATGTCACAGCAGGATTGTGGGAACAGAACACGGTGACACAAATTTAATACAGAATTGGCTGCTCTGAAACATGCCCAGATTTATGTTCCATATCTCTACCTGGTGTTTTGACATCTAGCTCATCCTTAAGATCTCAAAATGTCTGCAAACCCTGCAGTGCATTACCCAGCCATGTGCTCACCACTATCAGGATAAAAGACCAAAGATCACAGCTCCATCCTTTGCGGGAGTTGAAGGAGATCACGTAGCATAAGAGAACGAGGGAAATTCCATAACCCAACATCCCCATGACCTACAGGGAAAAAAGGCTTTTGTTGGAGAAAATGGAGTGATGTAAACCACCAGAAACCCATCTGCAGCAATGGGGATCAGTGGAAATGATCCCACAGTAAGATCAAGGCATTTAGAAATTACCACTATTTTACTCTGAGGTGTAAAGCATGTATTAAAGCAAGATTTATTCCCTTTATTTCCAGCTGGAGAAACCCAAAAGGTAGGAGGTGAAACAAGAAGGTCAGAGTGCTGCAGCACCATCTGCACCCACAGTGTCTCAGCTACCCCCATACAAAATATTTTCCCTCAATCCCTCCCAAGCAAACCAACAGGCACCAGAATGGGACGTACCAGCAAGAAGACGGTGCTGGTGCTGCCAAAAACCTTGTTGCTCATGGCAAACTGGAGCCCAAACATGGAGAAGAGCAGGATCCAGCAGAGTGGGATGTCCACCAGTGCCTGGCCACACCAGTAGGCCGAGGGAAAGAGCCCCGAGATGCGCAGCTGGGCACGAGCTCCTGCCTGGGAAGGCACAGTTTTAAAGGGCAGCTTATTGTGGGTGGCTGTGTGGCCAACTCCCCCATGGCAATGGCCCCAGGAAATGAAAATGGAATAAAATCTGTCACCACTGTGATTCTGGAGTAAGATTCAACCTCTTATTGTCTTTTAATACTTTGTGCTGGCTGCAAAACTTCTCATGGATCAAAATATCCCAAGCTGCCAATCACTCAATTGCCTCAGAGGTGTTTTCAAACCTAAATGATTCCATGGTGCTGTACTCAAACATCCTTCTGGCAATGCAGCTGTAATCCCTTCTGCCCACCCCAAACCTGCTCCATTTCAAGGAATTTACCTTATAATCCTGTGTGTATCCCATTGCAAAGTGAGGAGGAAAACCAGGGAATAACAGCAGCATGTAAATGAGGTAAATGAACATAAAATGGTCCCAGAACCGTGGACTGAACAGCTGAAAACAAAAGAACAAAGCATCCATGGAAAATGCCTACAATGCATCTTACCATTGATCTTACTGCATTTCTCCAGGATTATAGGGCAGTATGAACAGCCAGTGAGGTTTGAAACCAAATTTTGGAAGGTTTTCCTGAGCCAGAGCCCTAAAAAGTGCTTGCTGGTAAGGAGAGATGGGTGGTGCAGGTCCCACTGCTCCATCCCAGACTTGTGGGAAACTCTCTTCCATCAACTGGCAGGCCAAAGATTGAATAACGTGCTGGAGGGAATAAGGAACCTCCTGGAGAAAACTCTCCCATCCACCCTCTCCATCCAGCAGCCCTCAAGACCCACACAGAAAAAATCAGATCTGGTTTTCCTGAAGTCAAATGTGAATTTTCCAGAGGCACCATGGAGGAGGGTGGATTTATGTGTTCAGACAGCCCTACAAGGCTTCCCATTAAAATCTGCTGAATTAGTGAGACCTTAAACTGCTTTCTGACACCTTCTGGCTTCACTTACAGGGAAGAATGGGTGGCTCCAGATGTGGATGTGCTGGGTGCAGTTGAGGGTTCTCAGCAGGGCGTTGCTGATGATGTTCACCAGCACTGGGAAGCAGTTGATGGCCTCCAAGTGGCACAGCACAGTGAACCTGTAGCTCTTCAAAGAGCAGGAAAACAAGGTGAGAGCTCCTGGCTTTCCTCATCTGCAGGGAAGCAGTAGAAAAGGAGCACACCAGGAAAACCCAGGCCTGAAATAGCTTTGCTTATGCCTTGTTGGCAAAAAAAAAAATAATGAGGTATTGGAAGTCTGTATTGTTGTGCTAAAAATGTACATTTTGAGGTGGGAAGTCTCCTCTCAAGCACGGACCTTACTGCTCAAAACAGTTCTGATTTTTGTACCTGTGGCACAAAAAGTCAGCAGGCCCATCCCACAGGGAGAGCTGATGGAGGCACCTCGCTTAATTGTTCAATTGTTGTGAGGGAACTGGAGGGAGAGAAGAAAAATCCTCACCTGACCTTGGCGGGAGACTTTTATAGCCCCGTTGTGCTGTAGTTCCTCCGTGATATTTTCCTCCTTTGCTATTTCCACTGCGAGATCCTGGCTCTGGAGCACATGGATGAAGTCATCAATGCCTGTGTCTGGTGTGGGGGCCAAAAGCAGAGAATTATAACACTGGAAAACAAGAGTGTTTGATGGCTCAATTTTTATTTTTATTTTAAATCCATGGCCACCAAACAAAATGAGAAGAAATCTAATAATTGTGGCCATCAGCCAGCACATGTGTGGTGGATCATTGCATGTTAATTTTTGGGAAGTTAATGGATTTGCATAGTCTTTTTTTTATCCCCAGCCTTTCCTGGGGTGCTACAAAATGATTTTTCTTTTGGGACTGTCTGATGAAGATATCAATGTCATTCTCTGGCCAAATAACATGAAATAGGATCCACTCATGGGAATATTGAAGGTGAAACTCTGAAAGCAGCCCATTAATTTGACTTGGCACTAGTGAGCCTGGAGTGTGGTGCCTGCTTTGAAAATCCTACACTCTGAAATTGCTGGATTTGTGGCAGGGAGAGAACCACGTTCCCATCTTATCTCACCTGCTCTGATATCCCTTTTCACACATCTCACCAGGCTCTCACCAGCTGCTGAAGCCACAGTAGGCTGTGGCTGTACTCCTCCCTCATTAAAACCTCCATCCCCCCTTGGATCCTCTGTATCTACAATCTCTGCTCTGTCCTGTGTTTTCCTTTGGAGCAGCAGGAAGCCCAGGACTGGGGAGGATGAGGGAAGGCTCGTTGCCCTCACCTGTGTGGTTGTAGACCAGCAGGGTGGTGGGCTCCAGGTAGGATCTCCTCCCCAGGGGTAAGAAGTACTGTGCAGGAGAGAGGGGCCAGGCACTCACGTTCTGCAAGCCAGCCACCATGCACAGTTGCAACACCAGAGGAAGCAGAAAAACCATGTAGAGCAGCAAACTGCATTAAGAAAGAGATGAATCAGCACTCTGAAAAGAGATACTCAGCAGGAATGCGTTCAGAGTGCATTTGTGTGGTGGGAATGGTGTTTGGTATTCAGGTTACCCAGTGCTCTGTTAGAGACTTCTGGCAATTTTCATGGGATCATGGAATGTCCTGACTTGGATGGGACTCACAATGAACGTGGATTCAATTCCTGGCCCTGACCCCACAACAACCCCACCCTGGGCATCCCTGGCAGCGCTGTCCCATCACTCCTGGAGCTCTGGCTGTGCCCATTCCCTGGGGAGCCTGGGCAGTGCCAGCACCCTCTGGGGGAAGAACCTTTCCCTGAGATCCAACAAAACCTCCCCTGATGTAACTCAGCCATTCCCTCAGGCCCTGTCACCAATGATGAGAGAATTTTATTTCCAGAAGTCTCAAACTCTTATCATTCACCAAATGTTTCAAAATGTAGCAGGGAGAGG
This sequence comes from Lanius collurio, assembly GCA_020086605.1. NCBI lineage: Eukaryota > Metazoa > Chordata > Aves > Passeriformes > Laniidae > Lanius > Lanius collurio. The sequence goes on along the minus strand of JACBWW010000037.1, from coordinate 828,881 downwards.
ACCTCAGATCCGGAGTGCTCAACTTTTTAGGGCCATGAAATGCCTTTCAGACTTCCTTTAGATACCAGTTTCTCATAAATCAGCATATTCCTTTAGTTCCTTGTGCCTCACCAGAAAACTCCAGCCTGAACACCAGTGGGGCCAAATGAGTTCAAACACTGGCAACACGAGAGAATTTAAAAAAAAAGCAGAGGAAGCCTGAAAGTACTCTCTGTACACACCAACTTATTTTAAAACTTCCTCCATTTGATATAAAAGTATTTCTAAATGATTCTTTTCTTTGGAAAGGAAATGGGTTTCTCTCCCATAAATTATTCAGCACAGAAATGAAAATGTACAAAAGGGAGATTTTGTGTTACTGGCACTGGAAAGGAAAAATCTTTCCCCTCCTCTGAGTGCAGACCAATCTCAGATCATTCCTAGCCAAGACCTCATCTCAATTAATCCAAACTCATCAGAACAGGGGTGTGGAAACTGTCCCCTCCTGCTGTGGCTGTGTCCACTTGCAGACCTCCAGGAGAGAATCCCTTTGCTACTTACATCGACCGCAGGTTCTTCACCGAGCTCTTGAGCTTGAGGAAGTGCACCAGTGCCATGGCAGAGACCTGCTGCCTCCAGAGGGCCAGGCCCTGCACCGATGCCTTCCTGGTGTCTGAGAGCAGCAGGGAGCCCGGCCCTGCCTCCTCAGGGCACCGTGGTCCTGCTTCTGCCCACTCCTCCCCAGGGACGTGCTCATCTGCAGAGAGTTTCCACGTGCAAATTTATGTCTAAGACCAGCTTCTAGGCTGGCATTCATGAAAAGAGCCACCTTTGGAGGTTACTGCAGAGGAGCTGATCTCTTTGGCTGTGGGTTGTAAATTCACAGCCACAATTGTACCTTCTTGAGTCGCTGTGGCTTCTCCCTCCAGCCTTAGGAACACATCCTCCAGGGTGGTCATGCTGACTCCATAGTTTATAATTCCCTGCTCAGAGCAGCTGTCGAGGCCACTGAACAGACCTGCAGGACAGAGATAAAGCCACAAACACAGATCTTCAGACCACTCTGGTTCAGAGGAGTCAACCTGACTGGAGCATCTCCAGTGGCAGAGAAAGCAGCAGAGGAAGGAGCTGGAAGGGGACACAAAGGTGAGGAGGAACTCAAAACTGCCACAGCCATCCCTCATGGAGGATGTTTTCCTGCTTAGCACCAACATTTCAGATGGGTTTTCATCCTCTGTGTCAGGCTGAAGTGATGGGCAGGGTGGGTGAGGAGGGGGCACAGAGCAGCACAAGTTGTGTGAGGTTTCCTCTTAGCTCTGTCTTTTCATTTAACAGGAAGAGAACTGAACTCTCAGTGACACCTAGCCCAGTTTAGCCTGCTGGGTTTGCCATTGCAAACAGTAGAAAAGCATTTGTTGCACAGTTTGAGCTTAAATGTATGATAAAATTGTGGGGAAAACCCAAACTGAGACAGTCCTGATGTGACTGTAGAAAACCTCCCTCTGCATTTCTCATTCCCCACATTTGTAATTTTTTATTTCTCTATGGTTAATTCTCAGTTATTTTCATCTACATTACCTGGGAATTTATTCACATTTTCTAAAGGCAGTTTATATCTCAGTTCATATTGGCTGTGTCCTGAGAATGTGGCGTTGGGGATGTGCCCTTTCACCAGGGATGTCACATTCTCCAAGTCACAAGACTCACTGACGTGGATCCTGTTGTGTGGAAAAAAGACAGATGTGGAATAAAACCAACCCAAACCCACCCAGGCAAACAACAGCCACCACTTTATGGATGCATAAAAAGAAAACTCTAACAGTCTTCACTCATACCCTACTCTGGATTAACCAACCCTAACCCTTACTGCTGTTTCAGTTAATGTAGCTGAATCTGAATGAGATAATTTGCTTGTTGTGATGACATCTGCTCAAGGGTTTCATCCATTCTGGTGCCCCCTTGTACTTGCACGTTGCCAGGTATTATTGGGGCTGAAGGAGATACCTTAAATGATAGCAAATCCCCCATTTTTTCTTCAGGAACAGAGAAGAGCCAACACACTTCAGCCTCCCGTGCGAGATAAAAGCTTTGCGGTCTAGAGAGAGGAAAATCCAAAGGAATTCACAGTGCAGAGCAGAGGTTCCCATCTCTGGGGGCTTTGTGCTCCGGGGTTATCCTGCAGGGCTGCCCCAGACAGACCCCATGCTCACCTGCCAGGATATCAGCCTCATCCATGAACTGGGTGCTGAACAGGATCACCCTCCCCGCCCGCTGCTCCCGCAGGAGGCTCCACACCTGGTGCCTGGAGAGAGGGTCCAGCCCAGCCGTGGGTTCATCCAGGAACAAAACCTGCAGGAAGGATGGAATCAGACACTCCTCGTTGCTGGAGCAGTTGTGGGTCTTTGGGGTTTGGTGCTCTGAAGGCAGGAGACCCAGGGCATCTTAGAGTCAAGGGCAGCTCTTCTGAGGGCTGGGAGGGGTCAGGGAACTGTGCCTGCTTCAAAATGCTACTGGCAAGGTGGGTTATGAATTAAACAACCAAAGAAAATATGAAATGTACTCATTTTAATAGTTATGAGCACTTTAAAGAAGTCTGAAATCCTAGAGGCAAATACATGCCCAGGGTTTTGGTCATGTTGGACCTGGATATTGCAGTATCACAGAGCCATGCCTGCTGCTTTACCTGGGGGCCTCCAAGCATGGCTATTCCAATGGATAACTTCCTTTTCTGTCCACCACTCAGTTTCTCAGCTTGAGTGTCTTGAATGTTGCTGATATCCAGCAGTTCCAGAATGTTTTGCACCTAGCACAGCAAAAGGATGTCCATTCTCAGCAGCCATTGTCCTCCCAGCCTTCACTAGGGCAGATTTAGATTTATATCAGATTTCAGGAGGAAATCCTTCCCTGTGAGGGTGGGCAGGCCCTGGCACAGGGTGCCCAGAGAAGCTGTGGCTGCCCCATCCCTGGAAGTGCCCAAGGCCAGGCCGGATGGGACTTTGAGCTTTGATTTTCAGAAGATCCAGGTGGATGCCTTGAGCTTCCCAGTGCAAAAGGAGCCACTGTGGAATGGTGGGGAACACACTCACCTCTCTCTCCACCTCTTTGGACTTGATGCCCTTGATTTCTGCAAAAGTTTTCAGGTTTTCTTTCACCGTCAAGACCTCAAACTGCACGTTGAACTGAGGACAAATCCCGATCATCCCCCTGATCTCCTCCCTGTCCCCCATTTCTGACAGTCTGTAGTTGTAAATGGTGGCAGAGCCTGTTCATGGGATAAATGGGATGAGGGGGAATGAATTGATCTTCACAGATTTTGGATCAAGGCCACCCCATCCCAGCCTCCCCCTACCTTCTGAAGGGAAGCTGAGCCCACTGAGCACGTTCAGCAGCGTTGTCTTTCCAGCCCCACTGTGGCCCAGCAAGGCTGTGATCTGACCCTCATAAATGTTTAAAGACAAACCTAGAACAAAAATAACACCAAGTTTGTGAAGAAATGAAGTTTGAATTGCCCCCACTCACTGCCAAAAGCAAGACAAGTCAAGAAGTACAAGAATTAAGTAGTAATAATAAGCACTGAGTGGGGCAAAGCTCTGCAGAGCTTTAACTAAAGGCATATGGGGGTTGTCTGTATTTAGCAGAAAAGACAGAAATAAAACAAATATTTCTTCTCTTTGGTCTTATTAAAAACAGAAATCAGTAAAAACTGGACAAAACAGTGATCAGTCACATCAATTAACATTTGACATAAATTTTCAAGCGATGCAAGTGCTTTTTTTCATTGAATGACTGTACAATGGTGTTCCCTTGTCTTTAACAGGAATCAATCCCACAGCTTTCATACCTCTTAAAGCTTCTGTCTTCTTGTCCTTCTTTTTATAGGTTTTTTTAATATTGTGGAGCCTAAAAGGAAGGTAAGGCGGTCATTCTTTGGGGAGTTCAGTAAATGCTCTTCCCTGATGCCCTTTACCATTCTTATGGCCCTTTGGTGACAAGGACAAATCAGAGGTGCTGGAAAACAACGCTGAGATTCACATGCTCTGTGCCCTGGTGGGAACATCACAACCTGGCACCAGAAATGGGGCACCAAGATGGGCAAAGACAAGGCCCAGCCCATTGCAACAGAGTTTTACAGAAAAAAAAAATAACCCAAACCAAAAAAACCCTGTTATTTTTTATTCTAAATTTACCTATATTTCATCATTAGTGACCAATCTGGATTATCTTTTTATCTCTAATTTTTCCTCAGTGAAGCATTTTTATCCCACTTTTCTCTGTGAAACAAAGCAAGAGCTTCCTGAAAACTGCCTGGAAAAGTCCAACCCAAGCTGATGGAAGGAGCAGGGATCAGTGGGAGCACTAAACCACAGCTACCAGACACCAGCAGTTCCTCCTGTCTTAACCTGATGGCCTCTTTCCCCAGGAATTCGGGGGGCACAGGTTCCACATCATCCCCAAGGAGCTCCTCAGGGCTGGCTGGGGATCTGGGCACGTCCGTGGTGGAGCCTCTCCTGCTCCTCATCCAGTAGGAAGCCTTCAGGCAGAACAGAGGAGGGTCTGGAATCCCATATTTGCCTGCCAGGAAAGCAAAAAGATGTCCTGCCACTAACCAAAGGCACAGCCAAGACACCATCCTAGACTAAACATTTAGGAGATTCAAATAAGTATAAAATTGGTGCTTTTGCCAGTCAACCCCCCCCAGGTCTGAAGCAGAGGTATAGGAGGTTGATTCAGGGCTTTCTCTAATGAATTAAAGACTTTATGTATTACATTGCTACACTGTAATCTCATAAATAGTTCAACAACAGCAGAATTAGGAAGAGAAAATGTTAAATAATTTGTTGTCATTGTTTCTGTGAATTGTCACTGTGTGCCAGCCACAGAAAAGTCACTCCATGACATAATATATTTTTTTTAGTCCAAACCTTGTTTTGGTTGACTCAGAGAATGAAGCAGCCCATCATTTCCTTGATATATCCCATGCAATCCATGTAAATAAAAAGAAATCTTTCCTACCTGGCAGAATTTTGTCGAAATACAGAGCCAACAGCATGTACAAGACTGAGTCAAACACCAGCATTATGTATGTTGAAAATAAAAAGTATGCTTCCTCCATAAGGTTGGAAAAAGAGAAACCTATTTTATATTTCTCTAAATTGAAAATCTGAAATAAAGGAGAAAGAAGAATAAATTTCAGGCTGGAAAAATATGCACATGCCATCAAACCATGGATACAACTGTTTGTTAACCCAGAGATCATCTGCAGTACTGACCAACTGTTCTTATTTTCTTTCTGAAGGGGAAGGGGAATAAATTTACTCCAGACAGAGATTTTAATGCTTTCATCAAGAATTTCCCAGAACAATCCAGAAAGAGAAAAAAAGATCAGAGTTTTAGAGGAAGTCAATTCAGGAAACCTGGTATTGGCACCTTTGATGTGAGAGTCACAACAAAAATGCTGTATTTACATAATGATTGATGTAACCATATGGTGAATTAACAAAGTCAGTCTCTTCTTCTGCTGGTGCAGAAATGTCCTCTCCCAGGCAGATTTTTTAAATATATATCAAGAAATCAAGTATTAGATTACCCAAGCTAGAAAGAGCCCTGGAGATATGACTAAAGGAAAAGGTGAAACTGCAATTTATCCGAGGAAGGGCAGCAGCAGCAGGAATGCAGAGCTGGGTTTGCACAGTCCCTGCTGCCAGGGGAGTGACTGGGCAGCCAAGGATGCTGTCCCTGATGCTCCCCAGGATAATGGGGCTGTTGTGTGCAGGGATGGGGCTCCCTCGGGGTCATGTGGAGGATGCAGAAGTGCACAGGAGCAGATTTTTTTGTGCCAAGGGCCCTGCTTGTCTCTGCATTCATCTGATTTTAAAGCAAGGGAAGGGGTGGGGGAGTTGAAGCCCCTCAGTGCTGCCCAGCAAGAGCTCAGCTCACGTGAGGGCTTCAAAATAGGCTGTGGAGATGAACAATAAATGCCTGAAGGTTTTCTAGCTGGATTTTTGGGCTGAGGGTAGGAATTCCTGTGCCTTTCTCTACCAGCAGGAAAGGCTGAGCTGCAGGGAGGGTGCCCCCGTACCTTGGCAATGCCAATGTTGAATGCAAAAGGACACATGAGACCAAGAAACCACTTCAGTGGCTCTGGGACATCTTCTATCAGCACCGCCAGGCTCAGGAATCCGAAGATGAAGATGATGAGGAACCCCATGGAGCTGACAAGCTTGGAGGTCCTTAAGAGGGAGCAGAGCATGAAAACCAGGTGGATCTGTAAGAACAGAACTTCTCTTCAACCACTGAAGGAAATAAATACCCTTAACAGCAGCACTTCCAGGCACCAGATCTCTGCTAAGCTGAGTCTGCATAATAAAATCCACTCAAGTCCTCCTTAGTGGGTTGACCTGAGTTTCAAGCTGGGCCTTTTGTACCCAAACAAGGGCCAGTCAGCCCTTCAGGCTGCAAATCAAATCTCTGCTGCTGTCCTAGAAAAGCCACTCAGCTGTTCCAGCCAGTGTGGCCTCACAAAGGTCCTGAGCAAAGGACTGTGCAAAAGGCTCTGGAGCAATGCTTAGGCTCATCAACATGGTAATAAATCATGTGGTGAGGAAATCTGGCTTTAAAGGCCAACTTACACACGCCAGGCCATAGAGGAAAAACAGGAGTGAGACTGCAGGGAAGCTGCTGGTGTAGAAAGGCTCCCGCAGCACGAGGGCCGTCAGCAGGCACGAGAAGATGAGCACATAAAGGGAGTACAGCAAACTCCAGGAGAGCCTGGGGAGGGAGAGGAGCCATCACCCTTGTGGTTCATTAACTGCTCTTGTTACAACTCCATCTGCAGGTCAGAATCAGTTTAAATGTAATTATTAATTATTATTTTCCATGGAAGTGATTTCTCTTTCACATCCTCCGAGCAGGCGGATGATCCAGATTAGGAGGAAATACCCAGGGACAAGAGGGCACCACTGCCATGCTCAGCCCTCTGCTTTGTCCTTCCAGTGCTGCAGAGAAGTTATGAACCCATTTAACAGCTTAACTGACTGCTCAAGTGCCCAGGAACCGACTGATTTTTGGGAAGCACATTCCACTACAGAAGAACTCACCAAAACGCAATGTCCTGCAGCCCCATGGTCCTCATCAACACCTTGAGCTTTTTCTTTTCTCGTGTGACATTACTCGACAAGAAATACATGAAGGGGAAGAAGCACATCACGATAACGACCATGAAGTAGCTGTAGTCCAGGCTGATGGAGAAGAGGATGCTCCGGGACTTCATGCGGACACCAGCAATGGATTTCATCTCTTCCCAAACAGAATGATTTGCCACCATCTAAAGGAGTGCAACATCAATAGTCAGTATTTTGTTTATTTTCTTCAGTGAGAGGCATTTGTAAAAGGAATGTTCTGCTTCATCCTCCTTCCATGAACTTTTTTAAGCAGCTTTATTTTCTGACAAGCCCCTTGCTATTCCCACGGTACAGTTTGCCTTTCCTGTATCATATTTAAAATAAAAGGATGCCTCTACCAGTTCCTAAATTGGATTTACCTCTATAATAGCAGCATCAATGCTGGACTGCAGGGACAGGAAGCCTTTGTACCAGTAATTGGGGCTGTTGCAGTATTCTGATGAGAAGTTGTAGCAGCTGTCTGCAAGGTAAAGGGCATCACACCAATGAAAAGTAATTAATTTTTGCTATTAAACGTGATGACAAGAATGCATTGGCACCGTGGAAAACTCTTCAAATGGATGGTGACAAAAAAAACCCCCAAAAAACCAAAACACCCAACCCCCCTATTTATTCCCTCACTTAACAAACATGGATTATTCCCACTCTGTCCACTCCAGGCAATCACCCTGAAATTCTCATTTTGTGTTACCTATGTATCCAAAAATTTCATTGGGAATAACCACGTCGCCAGAAGGAAACCTGAGTTGGTAGGAGAAGTTGTCCTTAAATACAACCCCTATATTTTCCTCCTTTGAAATCCAGGCTTTCTCCATGGCTTTCTCATCATCCAGTTCCTCCAGTTTTATGCCTGTGGAGCATCAGAAAAATATTGCCCTGAGATTTTGTGAGTCTGGAAATGTGTCTGCAGCACTGAGGGAGTGTTCTGCTTTCTTAGCCCTGCAACTCCTCCTTTTCCAGTTCTCACTGGCCAGGGAGGCAGCTTCAAATAATTCACAATTTACCATCTGAGAAGAAATGCACTTTCAAAGAGGGAATCAAGGTGTTTTAAAAGAATTGGGGGATATTAGGTAAGGCAGAGCTTTACAGTTCAGAAGGGCACATGGTCTCACAGATAGTTTAAATCCTGGAGAAGAAATACTTGTGAAAACAGAGGATTTAGGATGGATTTTCTCTCCTGATCAGAGGTGTTGGAGAACCACTAAAACACAGCATGCACACAGTAGGTTCAATAATGACAAAATTCAATATTTAAAAAGGAAAACCCACCCGTCATGACAGAGCTGGAGGCCACTTTATTCATGATGTGCCTCGTGGTGGCAGTGACAGGGGTGAACATGAGGGTGACCCCGGTGGCATTGAAGGCAGGGTCATCCAGGTGGCCCAGGTGGCTGTAGGGCACCTCGGGGTAGTGGATCAGCACCATGAACGAGGACGCCATGAACACCAGGAGCAGGAAGATCAGGGACAGGATCCACTCCTACACCAGGGAGAGCAGGGAGGAGAAGTTCATGGCAGCACATAAACAGGTTCTTTGTGGGGTTAAAATGCAACCAAGAGGAATTCAGTCTTTGTGGGGTTAAAATAGAGCCAAGAGGAGCTCACTCACACCAGTTCCCAGGATGTTAATGAAGACACTCTTTGCACTGTGCCCATCACCTGCTCCAAGAGCCCACCCCTGCCCTCATTTGTCACAAACTAGACATATCACCAGTTAAAAAAAAATTCAAGTCTCCAAGTGTTCATCACCAGTAAAGCCTCTCCAAAGTACTTTAAGTTCTGATTTTACCCAAAGAAATTGGTGCCCAGGGGCAGGCAGGGATTGGCCACTCTCAGTAGTTAGCTGCTATTTTGGTTTAATTTTGAATTATTTCTTACCTGAAAGCTCTGCATCTTCATCCTCCACTTGATCAGGACATTTTTCCACAAGAGAATTTTAGTTTGCTGGAATACACTTACACTTCTCTGGAGCGTCTTCATCTTTGAACCTAGAGACAATTTCTTGAGAATTGCTTTCAAACACAGCAAAAGCTCAACCAGCAGCAACTGGTTTTAGCTGCACAGTCCTTGCAGATGTGCAATGGCACTTTCTCTCCCTTTTTACAGCAAGAAGGAGCTGAATAAACTCAGATGTTGTGTGCTGAGCACAACCACCCCCGCAGCACAGGGTCCAAGAGACCTCATCACCCTCAAAACACTCCAACCCTCACAGCTCAGCAGCAAACGCTGGTAAAAATCAGAGTTTCAGTCTTCCACGCTGCAGCACGGGGAGTTTGGGAGGAGTTACTGATGAAATAAAAAAGGGAGTATCACATTACATGACCTAATCGGCTTGGGTGGGCTTCACAAACGAGGAACAACAACAATTTTGTTAATTAAAATCCCTAAAATCCTTTTGCTTGTAGTTTTAATGTGTTGTAGGCTCAACACCAAGAAGTGTTGAGCAACTCCTGGCTGTGGTGTGAGCTGAGCTCTTTTGGAAAACAGCATCTGTTGAAGGAAACTCGGAGCCATGAGAGAACAAATTCTTGGAAGTGCGTGGGAGAGATGGCATTGCTGGGTTATTCATGCAAAATCAGAGGGAACCAAGTGGCCACGAGCAGGCACTGATGTGTTAGCCCAGAAGGGCAGAATCCTCCAAATGACATGGTCAAAGAAAAACAAGGATTATTTTGCCTGATTAATGCTGGTGGTGGGAACTGGAAGTAGTAAAGCATGAAGCTGCCTGTCAGATTTCTGCAGAGGAGAAATTTCTGCTTGTCAACCATCCATAAAATAATCATGAGGACCTTTAATGAGCAAAAGGATGAAGCACCTCCATGCAAAAGAGCTCTGCTCACATGGCCAAACTGCTCTGCTGTCACACCTGTGGCTAAAATCTGCTTTTAAACAAAATCCTGATCTTCTCTAAGTGATTCTCAGGTAGAAATATCAGAGCTTTTACAGACCTAATCCTTTCAAGCCTTCCTGTCATAGAGAAGGAAGATTTACATGTCCTGTTCCCCTGGGAGATGATGCCTCACGGTGCTGACAGGCAAGACAGAGTTTATCTTCTTGCAAATATTTCCACTCAGCCCTCAGGGGCTGAATCTCCATGTGAGGAGACAGCAGGCACTGGAATGCTGGAAAAGCAGCTACAACTAAAGGGCAGCCCAGCGTGCCTGCTGAAACACTTGTCCTGGCACTTTGGGAGGGTGAGGCAGGGATGCCAGCTCAGGGGCAGGAATCTCCTGGTTTGCCTTCATCTCTAAACAGGATTTCTTTCTTACAGATGATCCCAATAATCCTAGGTGTATAAAAACTTGAATTTAGCCTGTGTAATAACCTCTAGAGCTCCTTGAGGAAAGTGGGGATTTAAACCTGCCATTTCTCTGTCGCTTTTTCACCCCCTAGAAGTGAGGGTTAGGATGTTGTGTGTCACCTGTGCACATCCCCACCCCTGACATGAGGTTTGTGTCACAGCTAAAGCAGGTGTCCAGTTTGTTCTGATATGGAGTAACCTCGACAGGCTGACACCCCCAGGAGATTCTGGCTGGAATGGGGAGCTGGCACACCAGGAGCTCATCCTGGACGTCCTGCATGCCCCTCGTGTGGTCACCCCTCAGTGCTGACTGACCCTGGCCGTGCTGCTGCAGAGTTTGGGCAGCTGGGGGAAATGTGGTACAACTGATTTCTTTGCTCCTTCGATATTTCAGGGGGAAGTTTTAAGAGCATAAGATGGACAGAACTTCTAAATTCGAACTTTAGCTTACACTGGAGGTAGGGAAAGAAATCTGCTCCTTGTATGTCCTGGATTACTTAAAATACTGAACTGAACCTACTGCTTCTTCTCAGTGCTGAGAAACACTGGAAATAAACCTCTGCCATAAACCGAGCTCCATTTTTGCATGATTTCATCTCAAGGTTATAAAAAAGACTCTCTCACCTTTAAACACTCCTAAACTTAATCACTTAACCTATTAGAAAGATGCCCCGTGCCCTACCTACACATTTGTACCCTCACCCAGTGCTGTTGACAGTGCCATAATTCACTGGGTGTTTTCATACCTTCCAAACTATATTTTTTATTTATCCTTAAGAAGAATGCTTAAGCCTTATCTCAACAGGAAGGTTTGAGAGGAATCCAGAGCTCGTCCCGGAGGAGCAGAGATGCTGAGCCTCCCTGGGGTGCACTGGCTGAGCGTCCCAGAGACTCCCAGCTCTCCTTTGTTGTTTTTTTCCCCTCAGGCACTTCTGCAAAAGACACTCCTCACACCATGGCTTCTGTCTTTCCTGGCTTCCTTCCCCTTCCTCCCTGGCAGAGCTCCAGCTTTATTTGTGTCAGAAAAAGCAAACAGAGCACATCGCTGTTGAGGCGCTGGAGCCGATTGTCCGAAAAGTTAACTCAGGACATTCTTGAGTGGTGGCCAAGAGAAGAAGAACAAACCCCACAACAAACCGCACAAAAATCCTTTCTCTGGCAAACTCCGTTGTGTTCCTCAGGGCAGCAAGAGGGGCTGAAGTCAACAGCGATGTCACGGCACAGGCTGGGGGGACAAACAGCAGCAAACTGTTCCCGTGGCATCAGCCACAGAGCAGGAGAAGCCCAGCCTCCCGGAGAGCAGCTGCTCTGCCAGCTAAAAAGCATCTTGGAAATGTTAACATAAACTTCTCCTGACCAGCTCTGCACTTCTAAAGGGATGGGTTTGGTTCCGTCCCAGGCTGTGGAGCGTGGCTGCCCCTCCGTCACCCACAGCAGCATCCCCGGGCTCATCAGGGCTGGGAGGGAGCAGGAGCGGCTGGGACAGGCTGGGCTTGGCAAAGTGGAGCAGCTGGATGTGCTTCCCGCTGCTCTGCCCAGCAGGGAAAACCCACCCCTAAGCTTTAAATCCCATTCAGCTGGTTCAGATTGAGGCAGACAGCAGAGGTGGAGTCAGTCAGAGCACGGGATGAAGTCAAGACCTGTCCCCAGAACATCTCCTGGGTGCCCAAACCTTCTCCGCCCCTCCTTGCAAAAGGAAAAAACCCAGCCCTTGGGTGGAAAGGGGGAGATGCCAGGTTCCAGCCAGTGAAGCTCAGAGACTCCTCCCTGCCCACTCCTCGGCAGATCGCCCATGTTCGGAGATCCACGTGGAAAGCACAACTCGGGGGTGGCTGCTCTGGGGACTTCCCTGGCAGGAGCAGCCCATCTGCGAGCCACGGCAGCCACCTGCTGGTACCTGCTTGCCCACATCCCTGCCTGCTGTGTCCATCCCACGGGACGGGCACTGCCCCGGCCCCCCAGCCCAGCCTCCCTCAGAGGGTGCTGGGGAAAACACCTGAATGCAAGGAGTTCCTATTTTATTTCATTTATTCTTGATTTTTAAAAAATTTGTTCTTTAGCCTTGGCAGGCAGCTAAGAGGGGATGCTGGTCTGCTCAGACAGGGTCAGAGTCCTGGTGCTTGCCCTCAGCTCCCCACCAGTTCCCCCATCCCTCCCAGGCACCCACAGGGGTGGGTGCTGGTGAGAAGCCCCCCTGTCTTCCCAATGACCAAAGCAAGGCCCATCCTGCTGCTCTCCTTCAGCACTACGTCGGGTAAAGCACACCTTCTTTTGACCCTAAATAATAGATGATGATACAAGAATGGCCAGTTCTCCTTATGTTCATCCAGCCACTGCTGAGTCCTTTCCTCTGTCCCTGGCCCAGTGGTGGGGATGGGATGGTTGGCCTGAGCTGGAACTCACAGCAACAACAGCTTTTTGGGTCAAAATACAGCCTTGTGCCCCTCTCTCCCAGGAATCAGAACCTTTGCTGGCCACATTCCACCAGCCAGATGGGTGATTCTCAGGACTGAGCAAGGCAAAGACCTGGTGTCCTCCTGCCATGGATGAGGGAGGTGTCAGACCCTTCCCAGGGCTTGCTCCTGATTCTCTCCAGAGGCTGATCCCCCTTTCCCAGCTACAGTCTCCCTCATAGCTGGGGGATCAGGAATTCAGCACACAGGGTTATTCCTCAGCACAGCAAATCTCTGTGAGCCAGTCTGAGCTGTGGCACAGATGAACATCAGACATCAGTTTGTCAAAGGATAAAGGCTTCATTTATTAAAATAGTAACTCTTTTTCTCTTTGTGAGGCAGAAGAACACCTGCAGGGTGAGTGTGTTTGACACAGGGAACCGAGTGCTGAGGCTGCAGCTGATCACAGGTGTCAGCAGCACTGACGAAATTCAGTAACACCAATGAAATACATGGAATATTTCCCACTGTGGCTCAGAGGTGAAGGGGTCTCTGCTCCACAGCCCCGTTGGATGCCACCTCCAGGTCATGCTCCTCTGTATCCCTGGTGAGGTCTACAAACACCTGCAATGGGACACAGGGGAAACAACCCCATCATTGCCATGGACTGGCTATTTTTGTGCTGGTCACAGGTCATTTCTTCCTTTTCCACAGGCAGTTCCCAACATGGAGCTCCTGCATCAGCCTACCTGGTGCAAAGTGTTCAGTGACAAGCTGTACTCCTCAAGCTTGAAATTCTGTTTAGCTGCAGAGGGATGGAGAAAGCATCCTTAAAACCCAAATCCATATACATAATTTGAAAGTGATTTCCTTATTTAACTGATTGTTTCCTTTTACCTGCTTCTAGCTTGGAGAAAGACCTGGACAGAGGCAGTGCATCTGCCACTGGAATCTTGTAGGTGAGCAAGGAAGAAGTCCTGAAAAAGGAACAAAAAAAATGAATTCATCTTGTGACTCAGCATCAAATTTTGGAGCGGTTTCTAGGGTAACTGTGCACCAGGTAAATCCCTGAGCAAGGTCAGTAGGAGGAAAGGAGCATCCCAGCCCAAATCCAGGCCGGTGTGCAGCCCATGGACACTGACCTTTCCTGCCGAGCTGCGTGAGGGAAGAGGTTCAGGATTTCGGTGTGGAGAGCATCGCTTTGCCCCACGTCTGTAGTTTTGAGTTCTAGGTGGTAACTTGAGCCAAACTTCCTTTTAAGATCCTCAAGGGAACCGATGTACCTGCAGAGGGGGGAAAACATTGCTCAAACCACCCTAACCAGCAAATAAATCAATCACTACTGTTGAGGAGTAGCTGTACATGCTCTTACTCCTCAGTTTATACTGTGCTACCTCCTCACAACACTGATTGTTGCACGCCTGGGAGGATCCAAACCAGTATTTTCCATTAGATTAAGAATTAAAAAACTCAAACACACCCCACAACCCCCAGCTTACACCCCCTGCTCCCGGTGCCCACCGGAGCTGGCCGGACACCAGGATGGCCACGCGGTCACACACGGCTGCTGCCTCCTCCAGGGACTGCGTGCAGAGGATGGCAGCCCTCTCCTTGCTCCTCATGGAGGCCTCAATCATTTTCCTGGGGACAGAGGGATCACAGTCACTTCCTGGGAATAGCCACAGAAAATCTCCTGGTTTCTGTCTCCCTCCCTGGAAACAACTTTTAAAAATTATTAAGAAGTGGATAACTATTTAAAAGACTTCAGTTTTCTCATTTAAAGATGACCTGGATGCCAATGCCATATTGCAATTTGTCATGTCAGCATCCCCCCAGATTTTACACTGATGGTGTAAAGTGGTGATGAAAAGTTAAAGCACACACCAGGTCTGGATGCCTAAAGGGACAACTACCCACAATTCTTCTCTTGCTTTGAAGAAAGCAGAAATTTGTGTCTTTTGTACCAAAACCATGGGTTCAGCTGGTGTCTACTGAGATTTTTTGGGGGTGTATTAATGACCATTACATTACAAGGCTTGCTGCCAGCTGAGTGAGGAGCTCAGCTGGTTCTCCCCATCCCCTGGCATTAGGAAAACGGGAAAAGACAGCTCTACTCTGTGCCCATGGCCCAAGAGTTCCTACAGCAGGGAGGGTGAGGCCCATCCTGCTCAGCCTGTGCCAGGGCTCCCGTTCCTGCCGTGCCAGGGCTGCTCACCACATGCAGCGCTGCCCTTTGGGGTCCACGCTCACGGAGGGCTCATCCCAAAGCATCACCGTTGGCTCTCCCAGGATGCTCAGAGCAAAAGACAGCTGGAATGGGAACAACACGAGGTCAGGGATCCTTTATTTACCTGCAAAACTGGTGCATCTTAATCCCCATGAATTTTTCAAAGCTGAAGCTCTCGATTCCAAAGTACAGGAGGAACAGGGATTAAAATAAAACCCCACTTCAGGTGCTCTCAGTTAACATTTTAATCTCTCAAAATCAGATTTTCCTGAGCCTGCCAAAGATGTGAAAGTGGTTTTCCATCCCATTTACTGGCAGATGTAAGTGGTGGGGTGTGTAAAGAAGATTGTAAATCCAATTTGTGGTTAGCACTTATTAAACACACAGTGCAGGAGAGAAGGAAAAGAGAGGGGTGGTGGGAATCCTGCCAGGCTGGATTCAGAAGGTATTGATGAAAACAAATGATGCCAGGAACCCACTCAGCTGAAGGGTTCCTGTGCATCACATCCAAGGAAGAGTGAGCAGGCTTTGCTCAAGTAGCAAAGACAAACCCAACACGCACCTTTCTGGCTTCTCCAGCACATAAACTCCTAGCAGGGGTCTTGAAATGCTTCATGAGGTCCAAGGCCCTTCCTATGCTGTGGGGAATGGAAAGGGAAAAGCCTTGAATGACCTCTTGGTGTGCAAACTCTGTGGTCAGGGGTGCTGAGGAACCAGACACTGACATGTTTGGGTTGATATCCATCACCTTGGGTTACTTGATGATTTTGCTTGGGTTACTTGGTGATTTTGGATGGTAAATTGAGGAATTTTTGCAGAAATTCAAGGCAGGAAATGCAGCTAATGAGAGAAATGAGGTACTCATGGAACTGGCCATGAACTGGGGCAAGTCTGATTTTTTTTTCTGAATTTTCCCAGGTAAGCCTGGGCCACAATGTCATTGACAAGGGTTTGAGAACAGTATAAAACAGCAGACCTCATCAGGAGAAGCCACCTCTCTAAGGTGAGAGGCACTGAAGGTGCTGTCTCTTAATCACACCCCCCAAGTTTGTCCCTTCCCCACACTATAAAATCATAGACTGATTGGGCTGGAAGGTTCCCTGCCTCTGGAGGGAGGGATAACAAAGAGATGAGATCATTTGGCTTCCTACCAGCTGATGGCAAGAGCAGCATCTTCTTCCCTCATCCCCCTGATGGCAGCAAAGGCCTCCAGGTGCTGCAGCACCGTCAGGTGTGGCCAGAGCGGGTCCTTCTGTGGGCACCAGCCCAGGGCCCCCAGGCAGGAGGGGGCTGCATCCCTGAGCAGCACCTGCACCAACACACACAGCTGTAGTTGTGGGGTCACAGAATCACGGGGTGGTTTGGGTGGGAGGGATCTCAGAGCTCATCCCAGCCCACCCCTGCCAGGAGCAGGGACGTCTTCCACCAGCCCAGATTGCTCCAAGCCCCGTCCAAATGGCCAAGCCAAGCAGTTGTGTGGTCAGTGGCCACTTGTGAGTGGTCACTGTGTGGCTCCATGGGTGGGGTGATGCAGCTCCATCTGCCTTTTCACTTTGGGTAATGTTACCAACATCAGACTGTCTTCTCTCAGTAACACTTCTCTATTTCCAGCCTTCAGTCCCAAATCTGTAACAGCAATGGCATCT
Source organism: Lanius collurio (assembly GCA_020086605.1). Classification (NCBI taxonomy): domain Eukaryota; kingdom Metazoa; phylum Chordata; class Aves; order Passeriformes; family Laniidae; genus Lanius; species Lanius collurio. The sequence goes on along the minus strand of JACBWW010000037.1, from coordinate 812,154 downwards.
CCCCTCCCCCAGCAGATGACATTAATTATTCTGCACGTAATTAAGTGATGGGTTATTACTGGCCCAACACTGCTCACATTCGTTTTCAATTTCCTGGTTTTGGAAGGCTGTTTATAGAGAGTGTTATTTTTGGGATTTTTTAGATGTCAACTTTTCTTACAGGGCTTGAGACATTTCACAATGGGTTTCCAATGCCAGCTGAAGATTTGCTGTTGCTCAAACTCTTAAATCTGTAACACTGACTTTGATGAACACTAGAATTTAGGCGTGGCATAAATCAACACTTTCTTCTCAGCTCTGTAAATCTCCAGGGCACACAAATGGTACATAAACATCCATAAATCCCCTGACTATAAGGAGATGTTGGTTTGCTTTATCACATCCTTAATTTTTAAAGGCATCAAGGTCATCCCTGCAGCTGCTCCCAGGGAGCCACCTACCTCCCCAGCAGTCACTGCTACACCTCCAGAAATCATGTTTATCGTTGTGCTTTTCCCAGCTCCGTTGGGTCCTAACAGACCTAACACTTCTCCTGGAACAAATATGCAACAACTGTTAATAATATTTATTGCTGACATGACTTCTCCACTGTATTCTATGTAATATCTAAAAGTACAGTGGAAGAAAGGGTTGTTTTATTCCCATAAATTAAAACTTGGGGTGCAGGAGCCCAGAGCATCAGGTCTGGCTGCCCATAAGAAAATTCTAACAGAAATTTTGTCTCCAAATGAGACTTTCACTTTAGATTTTAGTCATTTATATTATAGGGAGTGCAGCAAAGTACTTCAACCTTTTTTAACACCAAAAGAGAGGTTTTTGACAGCAAGTTTCTTCTTTTTCTTAAAGATGGAAGTGGCTGTCCTGACTTCGTATTCCTTGCGCAAACTGTTGGCAACAACCAAGTCCTGTGGAGAGATGAAGAGGGAAATAAAAACTCTCCTCTTATCCCTGCTGATCTGTTCTTACCATTAAGCAGGACATTGAAAAAGAGAAAATTCCTAAATTAAAAAGCCATGAAACAGAGGGGGAGGGGGAAGGAAAACAAGCAGAAAGGGAATAAATATAATGGTGCCAGCTCGAGTCCTTGTGGTGCCAGGGTGACCATGGGCTGGATGGTGAGATCACATCCCAACACCTCAGGGCATGAGCTAAGAAAGCAGAGGCAGGTGAGAGAAAGAAAATGATGGAGAATGAAAAGGAAACCCATGCAGAGGGCTGGATTGGGATTCACCTCCTCCTGCTGCAGCGAGGCCACCGCGCTCCGCACCCTGTCCCTCTCTGCCTGCACTTCGGGGGGTTCCTCTCCAGGGTGGTCCTGGTTCTGCTGGGTGACCACTCTCCTTGGCTGGATCCTGTGAGGGGAGGAGAGATGCTTTCATTGGGAATCACTTCCAGAAAGATCTGCTGTTGGAGTGAAAGCCTCTCTGGACTCAGGCCCAGAGGGAAGCCAAAGCACAGGGGTTGAATTAAAACCTTTGGACAAGCTGAGATACATGAAGTCACACCAAAGTGAAATAGAAATATAGATTTTTTTAACTTTTAGAAGAAATATATGCTAAGTGCCTTAAAAAGTGCCTTAAACATTATAAAGCTGCAGCAGAGATCTTAAACACAGATTTTACTGCAGCAGTGTTACCTCTTCACAGAATTCTTTACTTTAGACAAAATACAGATAAAATTATACTGTTCACATTTTTTACATAGAGTGTTCACATAAACAGTAAGAACTGATAGAAACTATACACACAAATCTGTGTAATATTTGTGTAATACTTGTGTAAGAATCACGACTGTTAGAATTAGACCAGGATAGGTTAAGATAAGAAAACTAGAACTGTGTATTAATCTTATTGGTTAATTAACAAATACAATCCACACTTCTGTAAGAAAAAATAGATATAGAGCATACAGAAGAAGAAGCTGTGCTTGGCCTGCTGCTGCTGCTTCTGCTTGGCTTTAGCAGAACTCTGAACTCTGCCTTCAAGAAAGCTCTGAGCCTGTGAAATAAAGAACTGAGCAGAACAGCAGCCTCCTCTGCTCCTTTACCCTGGTCTGGGAAGGAAGAATAACCCATCCAAGCTCAACAGTTTGTGTTTATAAGTTTTTTTTCCCAGTGCAGCGCCAATGAAACACAAAATTTATTTGACCTCGGGGAGCTCACAGACTCAGAGCTGGAAGGGACACACAAGGACCACTGAGCTGCTCCACAGACAGGGTCTGCTCAAATATTTATTCCTGGGGGTAAAACTAAACTCCACTGGCATGGCTGAGAAAGTAAAGGCCAGTGTTAGCTTTTCCTTCATCCCTAATTATTGACTGGTTCCCTGCTCCACACATGCCAATCATCTGTTCAAGGAGAATTAAAATACAAGTGGCAGGTTTGCAAACCAGTTTGGGTATTGAACTCCCACACTTGGTAAAGTTTGCTAATTAAATACTTGTTATAAGTCTTTTCCCACGTGACTGAGGTGGTTGATCACTTGTTGTTGGTGACAGGAGAGCAGAGAGCACTTAGACAACCCCAGCCTGATGAAGATTTAGGGAAACTCTCCATCCTATTGGGAGCAACACTGATACCTTTGAAAAGGAGTTAAAAATCTTTGTGTTTCAATTGGATCTATAATTTAGCCCCCTGTAGAGAATTTTCCTGAAACCTCAGCTATGAACCTTAAAAAAAAGCTGAAATCACAATTTTTATCCTCTCAAGAACATTGAAAAAACTAAAACTATGAGCTTTATCCACACTTTGAAAAACAATTTTCACACATGATGTTTCTTGCTTCTGCTGTCAAGGTCCTGCTTGGCTGTGCAGCCCTGAGCCCACCCTGCAGACTGGGATAACTGTGGCTCACAAGGAATCCCTGGGACACACCTGAAGACGGGATCAAATCCTGTAACTGCTTCTCCATATCTCATCTCCAAACAGCGCAGGAGGAAAGCGAAAATCACACAGTGGACGTAGGGCTGAAAACCAGACATGAGTTAGGTTTGCATGGAGACAGGTAACAACACACCCCATTAATTTTAATTATAAAGGGATGCAGGAACCTATCTCATTAATTTCAGCTGTTGAAAAGGTCTAAAAGGGGAAGAAGCTAAATTGATGCTTTGCATACGTTTCCCTCTGATAATGCAGATAATTTGCAAAAGTCTTGCCTTCTTACAGCAGTTCTAGCCCAGATAATCCAGCTGCACCCCAACAGACATCCTGTGGGATCAGCCTTTAGTAGAAGCAGCATTGGAATGATCAGTTTATTAATAATATCTCTGCCTTCTACATGAGCTCCACTTAACCCCCTGCCCCATTTTTGTGGCATCCAAGGGCCACACGAGGCACAAGTCCATGGTTACTTGGAATTCGACTCCCCTCCCAACACTTAATGAGAATTTTGACTACAAAACCCATCCTTTCTTCAAGGGGAGAGCTTACAAGCCCAGTGCAAGCTCACTGCATCAGGACAGCCATCCCTGCCAAGCAAGCATCTCCAAACCCCTCCTTACTGTGAAGACAGGCATGTAGATGTGATTCGATGTTTCAGAATTGCTGTAATCGTAATACATGATGAAATTCTGGAAGAAAAGGAGATCAGCCAATTAGAAAAGTCCTTAGCACGGTGTGTCTTGGGGCAGAGCACGTGTGACAGATAGGGATGTTCAGCTTTTCCTCAGGATGGGATAAAGGAGTTTTGATCTGCCTTTTTTTCTTTGGTTCTTACTTCCTTGGCTACAGGAATTCAGAGGGGCCTCAAATCAGTCAGGTTAGGTCAGCCTTTTCTATCATTGCTTCCCTCTTCCCAGCTCTGTGACCTTCTCCCAGCTCATTTCCTCCTTGCTGGTTTTCCCACTCCACCCCTTTCCCCTCCCATGCCACCCTGGCTGCCAGAATACACCCACTGTAGCAGCTCTTTGTGACTAAACAAACAAAAAATATCCCAATCAAACAGAGGACTAACAGGTCAAATCTTAGCCTCTTCTCTCATTCCCCAGCCTGGAACTTCTCTTTTCCTGTTTTCTTTTCTCACTCTCTCTTTTTGGCTGGGAATTTGGGAAGTGCCTCTTGCTTTGCCAGTTTGCACCATTAGGATAATTACTGAATTTAGGAGGATGAGTTTTGCTTACTAATCCAGAGAACATGATCCAGCCCACAGGTGGAAACACAGGAAGCAGCATCCAGACATAGTAAAGTGCTTCATGATGGTCACTGTTCATAAAAGCAATATAATTCACCTGGAATAAAGCAGANAGCAAGCCAGACCTCTCCCAGTAAGTTCAGCCTGCCCTTATTTCTGCAGCTCTGAAACACCTCCCTGCCTCCAAAAGCAGTATTTAGCCTTCCCTCAGCCTCCCCAGGGCTGCAGGGCCTGGGAGCCCCTCTACTTACATGCCCCTGAAAAACTTTCCTTCATGCTTCAGTCTCAGCAGGCGAACTCTCATCACAGCACACACTTGCTGCCTCCAGAGCATCATCCCACTCATGGCCAGGATCCCCTGCTTGGAAAACACTGGGAGGCCCTGGTCCCTCTCCTCGAGGTCTCCATCTCCTGTGTGTTCACCATGAGAAATGGCATCACCCACAAAGAGCCTCCAAAGGACACCATTTAACCCCAAACAATCATCAGGGATCTTCTGCTCTGAACAGAGAGATGCTTTGGTTTTTGGGTTTTTTTAGACAGAAAAGTAACAAGGGCAGAGAAAAGGGGTCAAAATTTATCCAGAATGGAATTTACATTGGTGAATTCAGACTGGCTGAACCTGGGCTGGTGTGGCAACACATCCAAGATCTTCACTGGCCTTGGGAAATGCCTTCTGCAAACTTTATCCCTTCTCACCTCCTGGCTGGGCCTGCATAACCCTTCAAAGGTAAATACCCTTCCAACACCAGCCTTAATTCTTGGGCTTGAAAGCCTTTGGGAAGCCAAGATGGAATCATTTGGGCGTCTCCAAGAAAATATTCCTCACTGAAGGCAACTGGGATACAACTGCCAGTCTAGGCCTACCAATATTCACATTTAGCAGAAATTTATTAGATATTCAATTAAAAGATATGAATATATGGAACTCTAAGGATACCACGCTTGCAAAAGGGAGTCAATGCTTTACCTTCTGAATGGATGGTTTCCTCACCCTGAAGCTTCAGGAAAACATCTTCCAGGGTTGTCCTGGTCACCTCATAACTCACAACCCCCTGCAAGAGGCTGCTCTCAAGGTGGCTGAGAAGATCTGCATGGGAGAAACAACCAGACTCAGCCCAGGCCCCATGGCTGGTGCTGAGCACAAACTCAGCCAATTAAGACTGGATGTACCAGCATTCACATCATTAATCCCCACAGCCTAAAAGTCATCACAAGTTTATTGTGCTCTTTAGAGGTAAACAGTGGAAAATTTGGTAGTTCTGGTTTTCATGGGCCATCCTGAAAACAGATGAGGGTCAGGGGATTTTAGTTTGTAGATTAGTTGGTGGATTTTCTTTTTTCCATCTGCATTATTAAAATTACAATGTGCACTGCAGGCTTTCTGTAAGACTGGTATTTATGCAGCTTCCTAATCCCACACATTATGGACCAGAGAATAGTTATTCCCTTCCCAGTAACTTTGACTTCTGCTTTTCCCACCACTGGGTTTCCCTTTAAAACCCTGGCACAGGGACAGGTTTCTTACCTGGGAAGCTGTCAGTGTTTTCCAGAGGCAGCATAAAACACAGCTCATCTCCCTTCTGCCCCTTGAGCACAGCATCAGGGATGTACTGTCTGACCACGGATGACACAAGCTCTGGGTCACACAGCTCATTTATGTGCATCCTGTGTAATAACACCCATTGTTATAATGTTAAATAAGAAAAAAATCAACGTGTGCACCATCTGGTTGGAGTCCAAAGCCAGTGGTGATTCTTCCATAAGGAAACCTCCAAAATTGGGCAGAACTTCAGTGGGAATTTTTAGAGCCATCTGCTGTGGCCCTGTTTTTGACATGCATGCAAGAGATGGTTGAGGTTAAGAATTATCATCCTGGACAGTGCTGCTAAACCAAGAACTCAGGAATTAAAAGCCTGAGAGAAACAGCTTTGCATCAAAGCCACTGTACATCACTCTGGCACCACAGATCACCTCATTCTGGTTCCCTTTCAGCCACAAAGGAGGTTGCAAAGTCATTTTAGCTGCTTGCTCAGAGCTTTCAGGACTGGGTTCCAAAGAAAAGTAGCTTGTTGTCCAAAGCAGGGAAATTCTGGCAGCCTTAAAAACCTTCTAAAATGAATTGTCAGGATTTCTATTACTGTCAATACAAACTCTACAGAAACACAGATTCTACAAGAAAATACTCAGGAGAATGAGAAGCTTTTCACAAAAAGAATGATGACCAAACCAAAAAGTTTTACCTTAAGTGATAGCCAATTCCCCATTTTCTCTTCAAGTAGAGAGATGAGCCAACACTCTGTAATCTCCCACTGGAGAGGAAAGCTTTCCGGTCTAAGGAGGAAGGATACAAAGGGTTTAGGGGGATTTACAGGAGTGCAGCAGACTGACCTCACTCTGCTCCTTCTGAACTCAGCAGACATTTTAATAATAAATTGAGATGAATAAAACCAGGCCAGTGCTGAAGGTCTTTAAACCATTGCCTTTCTCCTAAATGTCATGGTGAATTCTTTTAGTTCTGCATTCTTGTGGGTTTGTGGAGAATTCCCCGCACAGCACAAGAATAATGGGAAATAATTTCAAGTGAAACCCAGAAAAATAAACCAAGTTTTACTGACATAGAGAAATATTCAGAAACGTGGAAGTGCTTTATCCTGAAGAAGATTGCTTTATCCTGAGGAGAAGCATGAGCAAAGTCTTGGAGGGACACATCAGCCCAGCTTTTGCCTTTGCCCGGGTTGGGTGGTCACTCAAAGCATGTCCAGCGAGCATTGTGTGTGTCCCAGTGGGACCCACACTTGGGCTCTGCCCTGGAAAGCCCTCATTTGCAGCCCCCCAAGGTGGCAGTCTGGGCTCACCAGCTTGAGCATCGGCCTCCTCCATGGACTGGGTGGCGAAGAGCGTCACTCGCCCGGCGCGGCGCTCCCGCAGCAGGCTCCACACGTGGTGCCTGGAGCAGGGATCCAGCCCCGCCGTGGGCTCGTCCAACAGCAGCACCTGGGAAGGCCAACCAGATCAGAGCTCCCCAAGTCCAAGCTGTGTTTGCTTGGCTCAGTTCCACACTGCATCTCATGTTTTTGATGATCTCACTTCGAGGAGAAAATGCATCCTCAAGTATTGGTCATTTTTATTGCTCTTTCCCCTATTGCAGTATTACCACCCTTCTAATTAAATATATGGTGCTGATTGAACCAGATTTCCCAATCCTTCCAGCAAGTGAATCAATGGAACAGTAGCCTTGGAATGGCATGGGAAAATCACAAATCTCTGTGCCAAGTCAAAACACAAAGCTACGCCCCAAAACTGTACGTGTTGTGTGTGCATAGACATGACTGGTCCCCACCTGAGGATTCCCTAAAATTGCAATTCCAAGAGACAATTTTCGTTTTTGCCCCCCAGTCAGGGCATCAGCACAAACATTCTGCACGTCGGTGAGGTCCAGCATGATGAGAACTTTCTGCACCTTGGGAGTACAAGAGAACAAGAGTCAGATTTCCAAAGCACAAGGCACATCTTAATTCCTAAATGGCTACAAACATTACAGGATTACAAACTTCAAGATTTCAAATTTACCTACTTTAAATGGCATTGTTTTGAGACAAATAAGAAACATCTGAGTTTTAACTCATGACATGAGAATAAGAAAGAAAACCACTTTACCACTCAATTATGTTTCTTCTCATTCCACAGAACAAGATGCAGGTGATCATCTTTAATAAATAAAGCACAAAGTGCCCAAGATGCCATGGAAGAACAGTCAATGGCTGACAAGCACATACCAACCTCTTCATCTACTTCCTTCCACTGAATCCCCTTGATGTGAGCAAAAATTCTCAGGTTTTCCTTCACTGTTAAGACTTCAAAATGCAAATTAATTTGGGGGCAAATCCCAACCTTTGCCTGCCTTCCTTCCATATTCCACACTTCAGAAGCATTGTAGTTGTAGATCATTGCAGAACCTGCACAGGGGGATGAATGAAACATTTGACATTAATTATGGAACCATGGATGTTTCTCAAGTGTTAAATTAAAGAATAAAAAAAAAAAAAAAAAGCAAAATAAGTGGATAATCCAAGGATTTAATAGCCCTCAAAAATATTTCAGAGCACCAAAGAATAAAAACTTATTTCCTAAAGGTGTGCAGCTCATGGAAAGCACCAGGCCATCCAGAAGGACAAAGGACCATCTCTGCATGATGCACACGTGAGCGTATCCATAAAGAATCCATTATCCATGGAGCTCATGTTGAAAGGGAAATCTGCCCTGACAACAACCCAGCACAGAGGGAAAACTTGGAGGTTTTTTGCATATTTCCCCCCTTACACTTGAAAAAAACAAACAGCTCCTCCTTTTCAGCAGCCAGGCCCATCATCTCACCTGCTGAAGGCTTGGAAAAGCCACTGAGCACATTTAACAGAGCAGTTTTCCCAGATCCACTGTGACCCAGCAGTGCTGTGATCTGGCCTTCATAGATATTTAAGGACAAACCTGGAATAAAAATAGGACAACAGTAGGATGGAAGTGTGTGAGGAGTAGACTTGGACCTGTAGCTGTTCCCACAGGTGACAGAAGTGACATTTCTTTAGAAGCTGAGAGGCAAAAACACATCCAAAAGCACAGGCTGGTTCTGCAGGAGTTGGGCCTAAGCTTAGAAGGGAATCATGTCTTGACTGAATTGGGGGAACAAATGTATTATCTTCAATATTTAAAGAATTTTGACTTCAGTTTTCTACAAGGTTTATAACATTTTATTTTAGTGTGGCTCAAGAAAGAGCCCTCAGGAAGAGAAGAGCCCACAGGTTTTCCAACATGTGAGATTTCAAGACTTACTTCAAAGCAGCCAGACTTTGCTACCTCATTTTCTTTTTAAAAATATGCTTTGTCTTTCTGTGGGTTGTTCAGGTTGTGTTTGTTTGGTTTTTTCCACTCAAAATTGACTTTTGAGGCCATATTTATACTTTTAATATTTTTGTATTTTTCATTTTTGATATTTTCACTTGGAGCTCTTCTTAAACAAAGGCATTTAACAAATACCCCATGACTCTACCGAGACAGTTGCAACTATTTGCATTGGCAAGTGCTTGGAGAACACAGGGAGGGACAGCAATTTTGGCCATAAAATCCCAAGTTTGCCCGAAATAGTTTACATTTTGAAAGGGAAGTTTGAGAAGGGATTTCTAGAGTGGTTCATCACTGCAAAAACACAGCTTTTAAGGAGACTTCTGCTGTTGCAAAAAATAATAAACAGTGATTTTCCTGGAGGGAACAGGGAGATAAGGACCTGGTAGAAATTTGCCAGTAATTTAGCCCAGCAGAAATACCCATTGCACAATACAACTGAACAGGCCCAGAGGCAGAATTCAGTACAGCCAACAGCACATTTCAAAACACTTTGGGCTCTTATCTAGTGAAAAATGAATAAAAGAATTACAAAGCTTCTCCTTACCCTTTAAAGCTTCAGTGCTCTTGTTGTTCTTCTTGTATATTTTTTTAATATTGTTTAGTCTAAAGAAAACCAAGCAAACCATTACTTATTGAATCAAAATTTGGGGCTGTTTCCTCTGCCTCAAAACAACCTTTGAAAACTATTGGGAGATTATTTCCCAACCTCCTCCTCAAACTGGTCATGTAGAAGGAATCACTCAATGTAATTAATTTCTGGTGCCTTTATTGCAGGATTAGCTCCTGTACTTTTCTAAAAGCTGTTAAAAGGTTTCGAAGGCAAACTCGAGGAACACTTAAGAATGAAGCAGGAGGCTCTAGGGAATGGGATAACCTGTGGTTATTTAATTTAGAGTGATGACTTAGCTATTATTTAGGCAGATTTCGGTTTATTTCTGGTAATAACCAGCAGGCAGCACCAGCCACAAGCCCACCCAGCCCTGAAGGATGGACAGAGCAGCATTTTATGCAGCACACTCTGCTTAAAGATGATGGGGAAAGGGAACAGACTCAATGCTGAGAGGAAAGTGCAGGGCAGGGAGCTGGAGGATGCCCCACATCCAGTAAATGTTCAAATCCAGCTCTGGAGTGGGATGAAATGGAACAACCTCTCCCTTTCACACATTAATCTTATCTATAATGCCAGCTGACAGCCTCACACTCACAGTGCAGCCTGGCTGTGCTCTCCAGAGCCAGACAACCCATGCAGAGCTCTATTTCTCATGCCCACAGGGGCTCCTTACCTGATGGCCTCCTTCCCAGCAAAGCCCAGCGGCATCGGCTCGGTGTCACTGGCCAGAACGGGGTCGTGGCTGCTGCCAGCTCTCACCCCCACGTACCCACTGCTGCCCTTGAGCCAGTACCAGGGTCTCAGGAAGAAGGCAGGAGGATGTGGGACCCCGTACTTGCCTGAATCAGAGACAGAGGAGGTGAAATATCAACCCCAAAACCTCCATCTCTCAACCCTGACAAATGCCCAGCCCAGCCAGAGCTTCCCCAGCAGCTGCAGAGACTTCCAGCAGAGTGAAAGAATTGATAAATCCTGCAGTTTAAGTTGTCCATGTCTGTAAAAGCAGGTGGGGCATAATCACAGCCAAGACTCCATTTACAACCTCTTTGGTTCAAAAAAATCAGATCAAGTCCTACAACATCCTTCCACCCTCAGTGGTCAGGGCTGTTGGGGCAGGGTCTCAGTGCCTCACTGCAGGGTTACAGTTTTCTCTCATCCCACCACCCCTTTGGTAACTTTCCCCCTAAAAAGCAGAGAATTATAGAACAAAAAGCAAGGAAGTCTGCATTTTTTCCCTCACATTTTCACTCACCAGGAAAAACCTTATCAAAGTAGATGGCCAGCAGGAAATACAAGACACTGTCAAGGCTCAGGATGAGGTACAGGTTATAGAAAGGGTACAACTCTGGGCTAAATGCTGGTCCATATTTTTCTAGTTTTACCATCTAGGGGAGGAAAAAAAAAGCACAATTCAGATGCAACATTTTCCTCAGGCAGAAATACTTCACTGCTGTTCCATCACAGCCATTTTCATTAAAAACCCAATTCACTTCTGATTGTGACGCTGCTTCTAAGGAGGCAAAGGGTTTATGATGACCACGAGCTCTGGAAATGCCTCAGTAAGCTGAATTTCAGATCAAGCAGAAGTTACAGAGAGATGCACGTGCTGTTTGCAAAGGCAGCACTTGCAGCCCTCACAGTTCCTGCAGTTCCACTGCTGCCATCCTTTCAGAGAGATTTAAATTTGTGGCAGCAAAATTCGTGATGCAGCTGAGTGTCCAACCATCTCTGCCACGAACTAGCACAGATTTTTTTGGAGCCAAGTTTTCTTTTTAAAAGCATCTAAAGTGGAGGGAGGTGACTGGGCTGTTCTGGCAATGCAAATTTTGGATTTTGCTGTACTCTGGCAGAATTTTGGGGGCTGAACTTTTGTGATGAGCACTGGTTTTATTTTGGACATACCGTTGAAAGACCAGCTGTGAAGGCAAAAGGACTGAAGAGGTTTAAAATCCATTCCAAAGCCCGTGGCAGTTCTTCAAACAATGTCAAAAAGCCCAGCAACCCAAAGAGGATGTGAAGGAGAAATCCCACAAAACTGGAAATATTTGGCTGCTTTAGCAACGAGCTGAGCAGGAAAGTGAAGTGAATCTGTGGCAGAGAAAACCAGTAGTTAGTAGGATGAATTTCTGCTGCAATTAAAAAAAATCAACATAAAATAAGAGCAAAATTAGAGAGCCAGATGAGTTTCAGTTGTTCCCTACAGATGCTTTGTTTAGCAGACAGCTCTGAGATTTAGGGCAGTTTTATAGGGACAGACAAATCACTCCCAGCCTCATTTTAGCACCTGTCTTTCCTCTGATTTTGAGTCAGAATCTCACAAAATGTAATGGGAGTGATATAATAGCCTACAAATAATAACAATAAATCACAGCAGTGTATTTTTGTCACTTTCTCTTATAACACTACCCCTAGAAAACTCTGCAGTCTTTCAGATATTTTAATTAGGAACCAGGAAAAAAAAGGGTGCATCATATAAGAATACAAAAGCTGACTTACAGATGCCATGCCATAAAAGAAATAAAAAAAATACACTTCCAAAAAGCTGTTGTGATCAAAAACCTCGCTCAGGGTGACCCAGGTCATCAGACTGGCTGTGATGGAGACGTACACAGTGTACAGCAAGCTCCAGGATAACCTACAAAGGAAGGCACAGTTATTTTTGTCCCTGAGCATGACAACGCTTGCCTTGACATTGCCAATACAAGGCACATTGTTTTTAATTCAAATAACTTGTAATTTCATCCATTTACAGTTTCCAGACTGGACTGCAAATATCAGAGAGTCACAGGAAGGGTCAGGTTGGAAGGGCCAGAGAGGGGCAACGTCTCTGCTCAGAAAGGCTCATCCCAGAGCATGTGGCACAGAAACGTGTCCATGGGTCTGGAGTAGCTCCAGTGAGGGACACTCCACACCCTCTCTGGGCAGCCTATTCAGTGCTTGGTTACTGCTCAGGGAAAAGACTCAGGTGTTGCACGTGCCCAGATCTCTGCAGATGCAGCCATGGCAGCCAAGGCACGCAGAGAAGCTGCAGCCAGGACCTTTTATCCATGTCTTCTTCTGAATCATCTGAAATATTCCTGCCCAGATGGATTAGGAAGCCTGTCTGGATACACTCTGTGTCCCTCCTCTGCTTCATCATTTAGGGGTTTCTCCAGAATTTGTTGTTCCTTCACTGTTTCTGCATGAATCCACAAGGCAAACAGCCCCACATCCAGAGCCCTGCTCCACACACCCCTGCTCCACAAGGAGGGCTCCTCCTCCTTTTGGGGGGGAGAAGAGCAACAAAACAACTACAAAAATCCTGTCTCAGAGCAACAGGCTTGGAAAAAGAGGTCCCCCAGCAAAGAGAATCCCAGAATGGTTCCTCAAAGATCCCCTAATTCCAGCCCCTGCCATGGGCAGGGCCACCTCCCACCAGGCCAGGTTGCTCCATACAGTTGGTAAAATAATCCCTGTAATTACATATTCATTTCTGAGATTTACCAGTAGGCAATATCCTGCAGACCCATTGCTCTCATCAAGATCTTCAGCTTCTTCTTCTCCTTGAGAACTTTCACTGATAAAAAGTGCATGTATGGGCAGTAGCTCAATATGGCACAGATGATGAACCAAAGGTAATCCACCTTAAACAGAGGTTTCATCATGGGGGTTTTCAGATGAACTCCAGTAACTGAATTCATTTCTTTCCAGACAGAGTGGTTGGTTTTCATCTGAAGAAAATGAATCAGTCATTAATTTCATTTTTGCAGTGAAACAGTCAACATCAGAACAGACAGGGGGTTATAAGCATTAAAATTATGAGTTTATCAGTAATAAGGTTATGTTTATAAGCAAATAACCAGGATTTAGTATCTTTTTGTCTTGACTTGCAATAAACACTATTAAATCCTTGTTCCATTCACTGCCTCAAGCCATGAGAACGATCTGTCATTCTTTTAAATTTTGAATTACACTAAGTATTTAAGAAGTTAATGATCACAAAAAATCAGAGTATCACAGAACCCCAGAATGGTTTGGGTTGGAAGGGACCTTAAAGATCCCCTTGTTCCACCCCTGCCATGGGCAGGGACACCTTCCACTATCCCAACTTGCTCCAAGCCCTATCCAACCTGGCCTTGAACACTTCTAGGGATGGAAACATGAACTGGCTTGGTGGTTTTCTTGGTTTTTGGTTTAGTCAGTTTGTTTTTTGTCTGTCTGTTTGGTTTTTAAGTTCATACAGAACTCTGGCAGGAACAGCAAACATATTTTCCATCATGAGCACACTTACTTCTATGACTGCTGCATCAATGCTGGACTGCACAGAGAGGAACCCCCCGTACCAGTACAGAGGAGCTCTGCAGTGACTTGATGAAAAATCCCAGCAGGTTTCTGTTGGGGAAACAAATTTTTAAAAGAATTAATCACTATTAATGAATACATTTCCATATATTTCTGCATATAAATACTTGTGCATAACACGTGGGGTTGAAAATGTGTTTTACCCAAGTGTCAGGAAATCCAGATTGGGTTTCACTCAGCCTTTTATCTTTTAATGTGTTAAATCTCTGGCCGTGCACTCTTTGTTAGAAGGACATTAATGCACACACAATTCTCCTTTCCAGGCATGATTTAAAGTGTTAAGGGGACAAAAGTGAGTGAGGCAAAAAAGCACTGGATGATCTTCAAGCTCCCTTCCAACCCAAACCATTCTGGGAATCTCTGATTCTCTGACTGTACATGACATTTATGTCCTTCAAACCTTTTTCTCTGATATTTTTTTCCTTTTACAGACATGAACCCTCATATTTTAACTCCTGTCTTTCTTGAGTCATTTGGCACGTGCAGCCTCCCTCCCTTTGGGGTGGCACAGCAGCACAGAAATCCAGCTAAACAGTTTTTAAAGCAAAATCAAAGCCTGTGGTTTCATTTATTTTGTTACCGATGTGCTCAAAGTCTTCATTGGGAAACACCGCTCTGCCCATTTTAAATCTGAGAGTGTAGGAGAAGTCATCCTTAAAAATCACACCAATACTTTCATCCTCCAAAATTCCTTTTTCTTCCATCTTTTTCTCATTTTCCAGCTCTTCTATTATTAAACCTGCCATTAGAATAGATAAATAATATTAAAAAAAAAAAAAAGAAAATAATAACAGCAGCACAGCAGAAACTCTGATTACTCAGGCAGCAGTGAAAACGGGCATCACCACCATTTGTTCCCTCAAAAACCATGTGGGACAAATGCTCTTGTCCCTCCCCACCACGAGGGTGGGTCAGGGCCACTTCAGACACTGCAGCTGGCACATGGATTTACGAGCATTTACCCCTCAGTGCCGAGCTGGAAGCCACTTTGGCCATTATTCTCCTGGTGCTGTTGGTTGCAGGGGTGTACATCAGGGTCACCCCCGAGGCGTTGAAGGCTGGGTCGTCCAGGCGCCCCAGGACTCTGTAGGGGAACTCGTGGGAGGAGTAGTGCACGATGAGACCTGCTGAGTCCCGCAGGATGTAGAGGAAAAGCAGCATTGCCACCCATTCCTGGAGGGAAGGAAGGAGATACAGAGGTGAAGGGCAGCCCAGGGAATTGCTGCTGTGGGGAGGCTCCTCCAGGACCCTTCTAACCCAGCTCCAACCCCACTGCCCAGCTGTCCTGGGTTGCAGTCTATTCTCTCCCCATCCTCATGAACTGTTGAAACCAGGTGGGGTGGCGTTCCCTGCCTCCTCCCTCCTGGATTGTTCCCTGTTCATGGGCCCATCCATGCCTTATCTCATGACTCAGAGATAACTCCCTCCTGCACTGTTATCTGTTAATGGCCCATCGATGCCTTATCTCATGACTCACCATCCCATTGTGAGATGCTCCACCCCGAGGGAGGAACCAAACATTCCATCCTGGATATAAGCTGGGAATTCCAACCCCACAGCAGCCCTTCCCTATGGGACTCCCAGAGGACAGGAGCCACTGCTGGACCTTCAGGTGAAGACCAGACCCCCTTTTCTTCCAGAGGATCACCACCTCAACCAGACCACCTCGTCTGGACGACTCCCACCACCCTAACAGGGTGCCAGGTTGTATTCTGACTCTGTCAGTGTTTTGGTGCTATTACATTCATTCTTTTATCATTTTCCTATTAAAATTATACTTCTGACTTGTGATCTCCCACTGTTTGATTTCAAACTAGTACACCAGTCCAGCTCCTCCAGCCTTTTCCCTGTGCACGAGGGAGAGCTGTCCCACAGGTGTGATGGTTTTAAAATCTGAGGAAGGTTTCAGATGGAAAACATGTTTTCTTAGAGCCAGCGAGGTCTGTGGATAATTTGACACTGCAGCCATGAATTGGACATTGTGTTCCTCTGGACAGGGCAGGATCAACAAGCAAAAGCAAGCAGCCAGCTTTGTCACGAGGCACATTTGTAGTGTCACAGGAGGAAGGAACTGCTGACATTTCCCAGGGAACCACAGCTGAGCCTTCTCATATCCCCTCACATAAAAGCAATGCAGTGTGCAAATACTTTGTAGTGGAAATCCTGATTTCCCTTTGGAAGGACTGACACTTGCCTGAAAACTTTTGGCCTTCATCCTCCATACCACAAGAATATTTTTCCACAGGAGAGCACAGGTTTGCTGAAATATTTGTGAGGCTTTCTTGGATAATGCCTGCATTTTTCCAGCTAAGATGAGAAAGAAAATGATATAATTTAGAATAAAACAGGTCACTGGGAGTTGATATATTTACCAGGGTAAACACCACTTCAGGGGAAGCCAATAATATGCCAAAGGAGGAGAACTTGTCTCCTCAACTTTGGACAACTAAGATTCAAAGGAAATAGTCCAAGATCATGCAAGGGAACAGAGAGCTGGGTTGGACTCAGCTGCCTTTCCCACGTTCACAGATTCATCCCTCTTCATCCAGGTTCATCCCTCCTCATCCCAAAGAGGTTTTGTGGAATGAGACAACTGCTCCCTTTCCACACTTCACTGCAGAAAGT
Organism: Lanius collurio; assembly: GCA_020086605.1. Taxonomy (NCBI): domain Eukaryota; kingdom Metazoa; phylum Chordata; class Aves; order Passeriformes; family Laniidae; genus Lanius; species Lanius collurio. The sequence continues at coordinate 795,546 of JACBWW010000037.1, read as the reverse complement.
GAATTTCTGCCTTGTCTCAGACACGTGGTTTGTTGGGAAACCACCACTCACGTGCTCTGGGTTCTGAATCAGACCCTGAATCACGTTACAAACACTGGGAGATACTGAAAATAGCCTAAAATAGAGGCTGCCACTGCCTGCCTTCACCAGGCTGGTAAGAGACCAGTTTGCTCTGTTTTCACCTAAATATTAAGGAACTTCAGTGCAGTTACAACACCCACGTGCTCCTTAATACCCTCCCAAATACTAAGCAGGGAGTATTTCTTTGGAATATTTATTTCAGCTCCAGATTTAATCAGGTGGCCAAGCAGCAGGAACAGGAGCAAGTCCAGAGCGATGAGTTTCACCCCCTTCCCAGGGGAGCAGGGCAGGGAACCTCCCAACATGTTTTTGTGGTTTAATCCTCCAAAGTGGCTGAAATCCAAAATCAAAGCAACCTCAGAGTGCTCTGTTCCCCTTGGACAGCGCTTCCTGATTTCATGGATTGGGCAGCTGGAGTAAATAAAGGGTTCCATTGCTCTGTTCCCTTCAGTGCTTGCTTTTTGGAAAAATTAAATATTTGTGTACTGCAGGGGCAAGGGATTCAGGATCCCTGTTTACCTTCTGAGTGTTATCCCAAGGCTTATTTTATCTCCTGCTGCTCTGCTTTCCCTGCCTGCAGCTTCCTCCCACACTTCCCCACTGCTCCCTGCACTGAGGATTAAAGGTAGATAGGAAAGGATTTCTAGGAAGTGTTACTTTGGTTTATTTGCCCAGGTCTGGATTTCAGCCTTGAACTGAAAGCAGCAGCTCAGCCCAGGATGTTTGGGCAGTAAACAAAGGGCGGTGATATTTGGATAACAAGGAAAATAGGATGGTCTTTAGAAGAATCACTGAATATCTACAGTCACAACAAACACTTAATTTTAAAAATAATGGAGCAAATATAAAATTTTTAGAAAATTTTAACTGAATTTACTTTTTGCCTGTGGAGCAAGAAGCAAATACCATTGGGAGGCAAATCTAAAGCCAGGAATTGAAACAGGTGATGCTGCCTACAAATGCTGTAGAATTTAACTTTCAGTCAGATACCTAATAAATATTAGCTATTATTAACATTAAATTAGATATCTAATTAATATATTAGATAATCACCCAAAAGGTAAAAAATATAAGCAAGACAGAATCCTCTGCAAGGCTTGAGGTTCAAAACTTCAGATTCAGAAGGCAAAATAAACACATCAGAAACTGTTCTGGAGGCAACAATGTTTGGGAAAATTTAATCCAGTAAAGAGCATCACTTGTAAAGCTCGATGTCTCCTGGGGCTCATTAAATGCATCCAAACTTCCTGCTCTCCAGGAACACACTGCCAAGGTGTTGCAATAACTTTTGCTGGATCCTGTGTGCAGCTCTGCTCCACCAGAAGTTGTCCCAGGAAGGCACATCCCATGTAATCCCTTTATTTACTATCTCGGGGAATTCCTCTTTGGCACCTTTTCAGATTATTTTCCTCTATAAATTTTATCTTACTGAGGTCTGTTTGAAGATGTTCTGCTCATTGCAGAGGGGGTGGACTGGATGAGTTTTAAAGGTCCCTTCCAACCCAAAGTATTCGAGGAGTTTCTGATTTTAGTTCCCATAATCAAGCTGCTCTTCAGGAGCCTCTCAGTGCTGGGTTCAAAGGGAGCAATCCCTGCTGCATCTGGCACTTCCCAGAGGGTCCTCTGGCATTCCCAGAGCCAAGGATTAAGCCCTGGAAGTGGAGAGTGCAGAAGTGCTCTTTCCACCCCCTCCAGTTTGCCAGTTCCTGCAGGTTTTTGTGCTTGCATCTGATAAATCTGAGAGATTTGCACTGATTCCACTCCGACACAGAAACTTTGAAACAGGTTGTTTTTTCCTACTCTCAACTTGAAAATAACAACTCTAAGCCTGCCTTTCATCAAAGCTCAGCATTTCAGCTCATACAGAGAATTGAAATGTGGAGGTTTTGCATTTTTAGGTGCCTTTAGTGACAGCAAGGCAGGAGGAGGAGAGCAGAGGGAAGGATCACCACCCAGTGCTCAACCTGCTGCTCTTCACCTGCAGCCAAAGCCCGTCCACGAGGAGAGCCAAAATCCACACACACCCAGAAAAGCTGAGTATTTTTGCTCCTCTGCATCTAAAACATTTTGATGTGAACTTGTAGTCCACCAGAGAACAGAGCTTTAAGGTACAACTTTTATGCATTCAGCATCATAAAGCATTAATTAAGAAAAATCAATCATCAAACTCAACTACTGCATGAAACTGCACCAGGGAGAATTTTTCCATCTCTACTTCTAAATTAATTTTCTCTCTAAAAAAAGGAGAAATATCTAACTCCTTACCTGATGGTGTGTTTTCCATTGGGACAAGGTCTCCTTCAGCTCTGAGGTGTCTGGGCTCTTGTCCCTTTTCAGCCCTGGGGACGCTCAGCTGCGTGGCCCACCCCGGTGGCCATGCCCCTCTCCAGCCTGACGTCACCACCCGGGCAAACCCTCCCCAAACTTCTGAAGCGATGACCCAATGCTGGAACAACACCTACAACCAGCTGGCCCCGAGCCTGGGGATGTTTACACCACGGTTGGGAGGATTTAACTCAACCCTTGCAGAGGTTCCCACCAGGCAGCAGAGTTGGGGTGGCCTGGGAGGGGGAAACCTTCACTCCTGAGGTGGCAAAGCCACCTTGTCCCTGTCCCAGCTTCTCCAGAGGGAAATCTCTGCTGCCTTGTCCCCATCGTGCCCAGAGCCTGACTCAGCAAATGCTCCTTCCTCTGCTGAGACAAATCCTGCATCCCAGGACCAACAGGATTTTAAGTTCTTCTTTCTCTTTTCCCCATTGTTTTGAGCGTTTTTTTTTTCCCAATTTCCACTCCTTTTAATTGCTTTTCCAGCAGCTGCCGCACAGCTGGAAGCAGGATGGAGCATGCTGGGCTTTTAAAAACAAAACATCTTTCCAGTGGATCTGCATTTGAAACAGGGAGGTGAGGAAATCAGACAAGCCAGGGAGTCCAAATGAGCTGGAAGGGTCCACGGCCACAGGACAGTTCAATGAGTTAAATGAATGTGACTGTTCCGGAACTTCCACAGCTTGAGGATTGTGCATCTGATTTGCAGAGCTGCCTCAAATCACAAGGGCTGTCTGGTTGTTGCTCAACAAAAGGCCGGGGCTCTGCTGCAGCTGCTGATTTACTCATTTTCAAGGCATGAGCTCATTTAGGAGAGCAGCAGAAGCGTTTTCCGGCATCCCTTTGCATTGGGCAACAGGGGAGCAAACAGGGAAGGTTCCTTATGACTGCAAAAAGCCCATCTGAGATGCACTTACCAAAAACTAGCACTTTTCTGACCAAAACCTGTGCCTCAGTGTGGGACCCAATTGCAGAAAGCCTTGTCCTGACTGCACGTTATCTACAGAAAATGCTTTTTCACATAAAAATGACACCTGCTCCAAGCACTCTTTGGGGTTTCCCATCCTACTCCTGGCCCTGTTGCTGAGGTGGGACCCCAACTCCTCAGGGCTCCACTGAGGAGCAGCAGGAGAACACAGAACATCTCAAAATATCATTAATTAAATCCCCAAAGCAGATGCTCCACGGGATTTCTGAAAAGGGGACTTGGGACCAGACTTTGTATCTGCCAGGAGGAGGAGAAGGGCTGGGAATGGAGCCAGACCCTTCCAGGGGTTTATGCCAAGCAAAGGAAAAAGGAAGAGTGAGAGCTCCAGGAGACCCTTATCAAAGAGAAATTCAGCATGTGAAATCAGGGACTTTCTGGATATCTCTTGAAAGAAGCATTATAAGGGAATGAATTAATTTTACAGCTTAGAAAAAACCCAAATGCACAGCACGCTGCCCTTCCACACCCTCAGAGACAAACGAGTATGAAATGCTGGGAACTGCCCCCAAGCTCAGATTAAACTTCTCTGGGGTTATTGTCCTCTCCACTGAGGGGCTCAGGGAGCACAAATCCCTTTTATTTTGCTACACTCTTCACCGACCTACAAGGCTGGAGGTGACCACCTCCTCCTCTTCCTCAGCACAGTCTGCCCAGGGACCTGGCAGTCCCACAGGACATCCCAGTAGCAGACAGTGGCCTCCATCCCTGCAGAGCACATTTCATGACCCATCTTCATTCAAACCTCCCCCATCTCACTGCCCCTCACCCCAGAGCCAGCACCCACCCAGCAAGTTCACCTTGGGGACAGCTCCAAGCACAAAAATGAATTATTTTTTTTTTCACTGGGGTTAATTTTCCAGTGGCTGGGGGTGATTCATCCCTGCAGATGGACAATGTGCCATGCCAGGAGCACGCAGCTGCCGTGGGGTCACTGCTAGCCCCGAGCTGGGCTGAATGAATCCGGCTGCAAAACGCGACACAACCGCGGGAGGTCAAATCCCGAGTGTTGCAACACTGCAAAATTCCCCCAAACCCACTTAAAAATATGTAAATACTGCAGCCTCAGAGCCCTGGCCATGCCAGGAGCCAGGGCCCCCCACGCTCTGCCTGAGCACAACCACTTGAAACTCTGATGCACCCCAAAATCAACCCAGAATTTTGAAAACCATCCCCATTTCCAGCACAGCAAAACACCCACGCCACAGAAACCCAAGTGTTTAGCAACTCAATCCATCTTTATTTTGGAAGTACTTCCTGCTGGGAAATGAAAATCCTCACCTTTACAGGTACAGCCAAGTGGTGAAAGAAAGGCAAGTGTATAAAATAAACTGCACGAGGTCCAACAGCAGGAGGAGCATCACGAATGTGTCACCTTCAGGCCTGACACCTCCTGCTTCTGCTGCCAGGGCTCTGGATGTTGGCTGTGCAATAAATCTCACTTGCTATGCAGAGAGACTCCTGACCAAGGGCTTTTCTTGGGAATGTAAACGAAACCAGACACGTTAAACTCTCCATAGAAAAATCCAACCTTGTAACAACACCACGAAGCGAACGCGTTTTCCAAGCTTTGGGTACGTCAGCTGCTCACAACAACCCTGCAAGGCAGCTCCAACCATCTCACCTGGGAATGGTGACCCAAGCGGGGTGGATTTACCCCAAATCCCCCCAAACCAGTTTATCTCTGGGAGCACAGGCTGGGTGTGCGTTGGACAGATGGGATTTGGTGTGTCACTGATAAGAGCTGAACAGAGGGGCTTCAAATCCCAGGAATAAAGCTCTCCCTTTCCCAGGGCACTCCCTGGTTTAATTTTGCCTGGTTTTTTCCCTATTCTGGCAAGTGGAGACATGTAATGACACTTTGAAACATTCCTGATACAACACACTATGAGGACAGTGATGTTTTGGGGTGGAATTTTACCCCAGTTTGACACACGATGTCACCAGGCCAAAAAGATCCCACCCAAACATGGAATTAATTTAATGAGCCAAATTTAACGAGCTGTACAAAAACCAGTGCCACCAGCCACTGGGCTCTCCAAGATAAGCAACAACAGCAAACCGAGCTTCTAATCAAAACTTTTCACATCTGAAGTGTGAGGAAATACAGAAATATCTGAAACAGGGTAGTATCACCCAGACACACAGAACTATTTTACAGACCATTAACTCCAAGGTAAAGAATAAATTCAAGGCAGACACCAAGGCTGCTCCCAGGTCACACTGTGATTCCCTAAATCCATGTGACAAAAGTGTGCTGGATCAATGGGCAAGTGACACTTGGCTGAACCACCAGTGGCAAACAGACCAAAGATATGAGGGATTTGGGGAAAATGCACTGAACTTGTACACACCTGCATGGGAAAGTGCCAACAGGCGGAATTCTGAGTCCCAAATTGCTCCAAATAAAGGAAAAAGCTCAGAGCTCCCAGCCAGCAGCAGGGCTGGGGCTAAAGAAACCAAACACTTGAATGTGGGATGTTTTTCTTTGCTGACAGGGAAGTTCCACCCCTGTCAGGCAGCACTGGAGCTGCAGTTTGGAGACTGGTGCTTTAATCCTGTCTTTAATCCTTCATTTCCAGGGCTGTGGTTCCCTGGAGAAGCAAATGGGATGTCCAGGGCTTTCTGCAAGGCTTGGGCTCAAATTTTAACTCTGAACCCAAAGCTGTGCATTTATATGCAGCCTATGGGTACAAAAGAGGAAGTAAAATTGGACATAAAGAGTTCACTTCTCCCTACATAAGAAATCAATGAATTAACAGGTTTTGGCTGAACACACTGATAAACCATTATCAGACATACCACACACATTATTGCCTGATAATTACAAACAGCTGGGACACACAACTCCACAGCTTTACCCACTTTTTGAATTTTCTCAAGAAAAACAAAGGTCTTTTCTAACTTTAAAGTGAAGATACATAAGTGATATGACTTATGAAGCCAACATCTCAATATAAACACATCTCTGTACCTGTTCATTGCAGAGCAAAATGAACTGGGAGTAATCTTTAATTTCACTTTATAAAACTAAAAAAAGTGATGATAACTTTGTGTAGAAAAAACCAAAAAAATAATGTATTTTCAACATACATGTGTCATTTCTCAGGCTAAAGGACCACATATTCTACTCTTAGTGCTTCTGTGCTAACCAAAGGCACCTTTCTTATGGATGTGGCTGTGAATTGGGACCATTTCATTTGGGGTTTGACAAAGGGGCTGACAAATGGCCAGGCCAGGCCCAAGCAAACATCCCTCAACAAGGAACTGGGAAACACTGGTGCTCATGGATGCACTGGCAAGGAAAAGGAAAACATCTCCAAAGCACTGTGTGTGAGAGCAGCTGGCAGGACACACGTTGTTCCAGCCAGGGGAAGAATCAGACTGGTTTTGATGGAGACAGGGCAGAATCACATCTCTGCAAACCCCGTAAGGCCAGTGCATGGGTTTAACACAGCCTGGCTTTAGTGGGCGGGAGAAAAAGCTGCTCGAAACTTCTCTGTCTGGCACAGAGCCAATCGCTGAGGGCTCTGACGATGGGCAGCTTGGCAGCCTAATTAAAGTTGGTAACAGCGCTGTGATGACTGATTTAAGAAAGGAAGAGGAGGCAGCTCTCCTTCTTCTCCCGAGGGGTGCTGAGGCAGCTCCTGGGGCCCATCCCGGCGGGGACCGCGAGGCCGGGGCTCTCCCGGGGCCGGAGCCTTCCCGTGGCCGGAGCCCTGCCGAGGCCGGAGCCCTGCCGAGGCCGGAGCCCTGCCGAGGCCGGAGCTCTGCCGAGGCCGGAGCTCTGCCGAGGCCGGAGCCTTCCTGGTGCCGGAGCCTTCCTGGTGCCGGAGCCTTCCTGGTGCCGGAGCCTTCCTGGTGCCGGAGCCCTGCCGAGGCCGGAGCCCTGCCGATGCCGGAGCTCTCCCGCGGCCAGGGCCGGCTGTACGATGCCGGCAGGGATCAAGTTGCCAGCATTGAGAGCCACGGGGAGCAATTCCCCGATGCGGAGCCCGGACGAGATCAACCTCTCAAGTGCAACCTGCAGACACCAGTTTTCTTCCAAGTCAGAGGAGAAGCGAGGAGGCGTGAGCAGAACCACCATGGCGCACCGAGGTCAGTGAAAAGGAGAGGGAGGTGCTCCAAGCGCTGGAGCTGAGATTCTCCTGCGAGAATCACAGTACACCAGATTGTTTCCCTATAATTCATGAGGTGCATGAGGGTGCAGAGATCCTCACACAGCCCGTGAAGAAGAGTACCCACACTGGAGCACACGGATGCTGAAAAGCTGTAATGTAGTGAGGAACTCGAACAGAGAGAGATGACCCTTGCTTCTAGAGATGGAGAGCCTTTGCTTCCAAACTAGAACAGCTCATCCTTAAAAGACTAAACCCCATGAACTAAAATGACCCACACTGGGCAGCTGTGGGAAGACTGCTTGGCCTGTGGGAAGGACTGGCGTTGCAGCAGGTTCAGGCAGGACTGTTGCTTGTGAAGGTTAAAACCACGCTAGAAAAGTCACAGAGAACTATCTCCCGTGGGAAGGATCCCACGGCACAGCAGAAGAAACTCTTTTCCTTAAGCATACTGAAGAAAGATTTCTAAGAAGTGAAATACTGACCAAAACCCCATGTTTTGTTTCTTTGTGTAGTTGGTGGAAAGAGGGAGAGACTGGCAAAGAAAGATGTCCTTAAAGTTCACTTTGGTTCTCATTACCCTTTTTACTTTTAATTCTGTTAATAAATCTTCTTTATACTATTTAAGTTTTGAATCTGTTTTGCCTTAAAGTGTTTTTTTTTTTTTTCAATAATCCTTATCTCAATTAATGAAAATGAAGTTTTAATTTCCCCTCCTCTGCTTAGCTATAGCAGAGGAAAATAAGTAGATGTTTTTTTCATGGGTGCCTGGTGCTCAGCCAACATCAAACCCCGACAGACAGTTGTGTCTTTGTACTTATAAGCAGGGGAAGGAGCACATCCACAGCCCCTGTGCCCCCCAGCATGCATGACAAACCCCAGTGGCACCCACATGGCAGCACAGAGCTGCCACCCTGCAGGGGAGTGGGCTGGGAGTGCCAACAAGTGCCAAGTTGTGTCTGTAAATGAACATTTTCAGGCTGGTGGGACGCCAAGCCGAGCTCGTGGTGCAATTCAGGACCCTCCTTGCAGTGGGACAGTGACTCTGCAGTGGTTTCCCCCTTCTCTTCTCAGCAGGTGCATCTCCAAAGCAGAAGCAGGGATGGATCAGCTGGTGGAGAAGCAGGATCTCACAGGCATGGGCGTGCAGGACAGGCAGCAGTGCCCACCCAAGGGCATGGCCAGGCCCTGCAAACCACCCTGTGGGGCAGGATGCTCCAGCAGCGACTGGCTTTGCTCAGACACAGGATCTTCCTGAAGGACAGCCCAACCTCTGGCTCAGCAGAGCCAAGGGAAGGCAGGTGGGAGCCCCCCAACACCAGGAGATGCCTGGCTGCTGTGGCAGTGCCCTCCTGCCCAACACAAACCGGGAACAGCGAGGGGAGGAGGGATTTGGGTCAGTCAGAGGAGCAGTGGGATGCTCACTGCTCCTGCAGTGTTATTCCCAAGGCCAGGATGGTGGGACACGCTCAGAGCTTCCAAACCCAGCTGTCCTTGTCCACTCCAGCTCTGAGGAGCAGAGAGAGGATCAGTGCTGGCACCAACACGAGCATGAGGAACTCAGAAAATGACTCGGTCCTCCTGTGTCCTGTCCCACCACAGGCTGCTGTTCAGGGTGCCCAAGCTGCTGTCCTCCTCCTCCTGCTCCTTAGCAAGCTCCACAAACACCTGGAACACATGGAAAAGATCCTTGTAGGAACTTCCTTGGTCACAAATACAACTCATGCTAAAAGCCTCATGAGTATTCAAGGTATTGCTTCATCTCTGAGTAGCAAATTTTCAGTATTTTGAGGTTTTTCTCCTTATTCCTGCCCTCCCACCTCTTTCCTTCAAGAGCACAATAAAAAGGAAGTTCAACACTGAAGGACATTAATTGTCAGCAATAATTAATCCACAATAAGCAATAACAAGTCTCAGCTTCACTCTCCTTCCAGCCATGAACAGCAAATGCCCATTCTTGGAATAAATCAGAGCAGTTTTTCCACTAATGCCACACATTTGCTTTATTCCAGTCACTGCAGTTGGCATCTTATTTTTAGAGGGGAAAACAGGAATAAAGATGAGCTGGAGAGCTGGCAGATGTGATTCACTTTAAAAAAAAGGGAATTTGGTTTCCCAAAAATGCCCCAAGAGGCAACAGCAAAATGGCCCCAGTGTCCTGAGAGCAGAGCTTGGGGGATGAGCCGCCTGCACAGGGCTCATCATCATGGAATTATGGGATGCTTTGGGTTGGAAGGGACCACAAATCCCATCCCACCCCTGCCATGGGCAGGGACACCTCCCACTGTCCCAGGCTGCTCCAAGCCCCGTCCAGCCTGGCCTTGGGCACTGCCAGGGATCCAGGGGCAGCCACAGCTCCTCTGGGAGTTCCATCCCAGCCCCTCCCCACCCTCATTCCTTCCCAATATCCCATCTAACCCTGCCCTCTTGACACCTTCCCCTGGCAGGGTTTACATCCACAAAATAGAATTTAACACACCTGTTCCAGTGTTGCTTGAGAAAAGCTGTAGTCCTCGATGTTGAAGGCATGTTTTACTGGTGAAGGAATTGGTAAGAGCAGAGTTAGGGACACTTTACTCACTCTTGATTTCACGAGAAACAGAGTTGGGGACAACAACAATAGAAGAAAAATAAATAAATTTGGAACAGACATGGACAAATGATACCACATGGCAAAAGTGTCAGTTATGGAGACAGAAGGATTTGGATGTGTGATGGATGGCAAGTGCCTCCTTCGTTACCTTCTTCCAGCTTGGAAAAAGAATGCGAAAGTGACTGTACATCTTCTTTAGGGATTTTATACGCCAAGATAGAAGCAAAGCTGGAACAAAGAGGCAAAACAAATTTAGCTTCAAGCAAAATTACTCAAAGTGAAAATATTAATACCCAGTGGAATGGATTTTAACTTATTTTTCAAAGGTTATTCCAGGCATTTGGACTGTCATGATCACACAGGAGAAGGGGAATGGTGCAGCTGCAGGTGCATCAGCTGAGACCTCCCTGAGACTGTTGTAAGTTCATGCTCTTCCACTCAGATGCAATCATTTATATTCTGCTTACTCATGGCAGATTTGCTGCCTGGAACTCCCAGAGTCCTGAGGTTTTGCCTTTCAGCTGAACTGGGAGGTCACAGCAGGTCCTGGAAGTTTGAATCACGCAGCCATTCCTGCAACAGGGAGCTGCTCTGCCCCCCACATTGCTGCTGGAGAGGGAGCTCCCCTCCCACCCTGCACATCCCACATCTGAGGAAGGATCACACTCATGATCCCTCACGGATCACACTCCTCATGGGATGCCTGCAGTGCTCTTTGTGCAGTCTCTCCAGTCACCGAGCCAAGCCCTCGGGTGCATACGGCAGAACACAGAGCTGTTGGTGGAACAGCAGCCAGCCCACCCTCAAACTCAGACCCCCAGAGACCTCAGGCATTTCCAGGTAAGGGCAGTGAGTCAGAGACTCGGATTTCAGCCCTTTCCCAGGGGCCCTGCCCCAGGAGGAAGCTGTCAGGCAACAGCTATACAGAAATCCAGTTTTGCTTCCTCCGTGCCGAACATCTGCACGGGCTCCCGGCCCCCACCCTGGCAGCCCGGGCTCTTCTGCCTTCCAGATCCCTTCCCCTTTTTCATTCTTCATTTTTTTTAAGCTGTGTGTAAATACTCACATTCCCTCTCCTGTGCCAAGGAGCTGCTGTGAAATTAAAGGGTTTTATTAACATCAGTATTTTCTGGGTATCTGTCAAACCTCACCTTTCCTGGCGGTTGGCGTTGGGGAAGATGTGCAAAATCTGGCTCTGCAGGTACTCCACCTGCTGCATGTCTGTTGTTTCCCTCAATTTCATTTCCAAAAAGTACCCTCTGCCAAACTTGCTCTTCAGGTGCTGGACAGTACCTATACACCTACGAATTACAGGCAGAAAACACAAGTTATACTCAATTGCAGTCTCACCTCAAACAGACCCTTTTTACTGTTAAAGATTAATTTCACTCCAAATTTAAGGTACAAAATGTATCTGTATTTCCAGACAAATATATCCCAGGTGGCAGCTGCCTGTGCCCCTGCCCCAGGGGGCTCTGGTGGTACCTGAGCTGCCCTGACACCAGGATGGCCACACGGTCACAGACAGCATCTGCCTCCTCCATGTAGTGGGTGGTCAGGATGGCTGCTCTCTCCTTGTTTTTAAAGGCTGCTCGGATTGCCCTCCTACAAAACACAACCAAAACCATCCCTGAATAAAAACATTTGGCAGGGAACAGTAAATCCTGGCTTTGTAGGAAAGGAGGACTGTGATGGACCCTCTATTTATGGATTACTGCTACTCCCACAGCAACAATTAACACCTGAATTTCCCAAAGACAGCTCGAATCTGTATTGCTTATGTTATTTTAAGGATTTCTTTCAACTTTCAAGATTTTAAATCCCAAGCTGTTCTGGGACAGGACACAGCTGCACTGCACCTGGCATGAAGGGTGGGCTGATTCTCCCCTTCTTGGGAGACCCCACCTGCACTCCTGTGTCCAGCTCTGGGGCTCCCAACACAGGAGTGAGTCCAGAGGAGGCCACGGAGATGCTCCAAGAGCTGGAGCCAGGCAGAGGGTTGGGCTTGTTCAATCCAAAGAGAAGCTCTGAGGAGACTTTAGAGCTCCTTCCAGGGCCTAAAGGGACTCCAGGAGAGCTGGAGAGGGAAGTTGGACAAGGGATGGAGGCACAAGACACAGGGAATGGCTTCCCACTGCCAGAGGGCAGGGTTAAGTGGGATATTAAGCAGAAATGATTCTGCTGTAGTGGAAGGTGTCCCTGCCCATGGCAGGGGGTGGAACTGGAGGATCTTTATGGTCCCTTCCGAGCCAGCCCCCTCTGTAATTCCCTGGGTGTGCTCTCCCTGGTGATGGCAGGGATAACCCCCACCCCAGACAGGGCTGACTGCCTGCAGCCCGTAATTCCCTGGGTGTGCTCTCCCTGGTGATGGCAGGGATAACCCCCACCCCAGACAGGGCTGATTGCCTGCAGCCCGTGGCCAGCACTCACCACATGTGCTGCTTGGCTTTGGGATCCATCCCGGTGGAGGGCTCGTCCAGCAGCGTGACACAGGGGTTGCCCAGCATGCTGAGGGCAAAGCAGAGCTGGGGGAAGGCAGAGGGGCAGGGTGAGGACAGGGAGGGTGCTGGTGACCCCCAGAGTGACCCCAGAGCCCCCCATACCTTGCGTTTCAGCCCCATTCCCAACTTCTTTGTTGTCTTCTGCAAGTGGTCCTTTAAATCAAGGACACTGGTGATGCTGGGGAGGGAAGGAGCAGGGGTGAGAGGCTGGGAGGGGGATGGTTTGGCTTCCCCATCATCAGAGTATGCAAACAGTTCTTTGAAGAGCTTAAGTACAAATATCTGTGTATCAAAGATTAAAAAAAAGCAGAGCAAAAAGCAGAATTGGAGCTTCCATACAAAACCACCTGTCCTGGAGGAGCCTGTGGTGACAACAGAAATAGCTCCAAGCCCAGGACTCCCCCTCCTTGCAGCTTCTACAAAGGTCACTGTTAGTACTTCACAACCTTAAAAAAATAACTTTAAATAAACATGTATCAGAATTTAAAATCCCAGTTGAATTTTCTGTGGATGAACCTTCATCTCCTCACCTATGAATTCACAATCGCAGAATTTCAACCAAGTTCAAAATGAAACATAAATGGAAACAAAGATTGCATTAGGAAAGGTGAGAAGAGGAAAAAAAACACACAAAAAAAGCCAGAACCCTTCCAGCAATAAGCTTGAAGATAAAAAAAGCTGAGGAAACTTCAGTTAAAACCACAAAGATTTCTCCAACGAACTCACTCACCGCTTGATGACTTCTTTAACATCAGCCTGGCTCATCCCTTTGATGGCACCATAAATCTCAAAATGTTCCTGCAGTGTGATATCTGGCCAGAGAGGATTCGTTTGAGGACAGTAGCCCAAAAATTTCACTGAGTCATCCTCACTTCTCAGCCCCGAGGAATAATCTCCCATCAGAACCTGCGAGGAAAATGGCCAGACCTTAATCCAGAATATTGTAAAGTTCCAAATTGGTTCTGCATGGTTTTAGCAAAATGTTCTCAGGAATGTTTGCAATAACAATAAAATTGAAATATGGATTTTTGTGTAACTGTAGCATGGAACACACCTGCCCACTGGTTGGCTCAATCTCTCCAACGAGCATATTAATTAATGTGCTTTTCCCAGCTCCATTGGGTCCCAACAAACCCAGGATTTCTCCTAAAGAAAGACACAAACCATTGTCCACAAGGTCAGATAAACAGTTCCAAGAGCTGTTTTTATAAATAAAACAGCTCAACAGCAAGCAACTGAACTCCAACCTTTCTTCACACAGAGAGAAACATGTTTGGTTGCCACTTTCTTTATTTTTCTCCCCAGAAGAAATTCCTTCCTTTCATCAAACTCTTTGTGCAGGCTGCTGACCAGGATTGCTGGCATCTGGCAGGAAAGAGGGAAGTGGCTGCAGATCCCAGCAGCCCTGGGGGAGCCCCCAGATTTGGGGGTTTGGGCAGAGCCAGGCTTTACCTCCTCACTCCTGGGGCTGCTCAGGATCTCTTTGACTCGCAGCCTCTCTGCCTTCACATCCTCATCCTCGTTCTCCTCATGAGGGACATCGGGGAACTTCCAGGTCTTGGCTTTTGTAAAACACTTTCTGAAGGGGAGGAAGAACAGCAGGAGGCCTCTGCTCAGCTCTCAGCTGAAGCTGGCTCAGGGTTTTTGAGCTCAAATCCATTTGTGTTTGCCAAGGCCAGGAGAAGCAGATTCCTGCAGCTCATCCCAGAGCTGCCCCTGTGTCACCTCCCTGCTGAGCTCTTTGTGGGGGTACAGCATCCCTGGCCATGCAATGGGAGTGGCAGTTCCCCTGTTCTTATACAGGGAACATCCTTATAAAATTCCTGCTTTTGCAGTGATGGAATTAAAAGGAAATAAAGCCCCCGTTTCTGCACTGCAGTGACTGAATCTCAGAAGGGATATAATGAAAGGTGGTGTATTTCTTCCACTGCACATCCCAGTTTAACCACCATCAGCAGCACCTCCAAAACCAGTTTCTTTGGACTATGGCTTGAAAAAAGAACCAGTCAAGAGACACACCTGAAGAAGGGATCCTCTCTCACCATCCTCCCTCCGTTCTTCAGCTCGAAGCAGCGCAGCAGGAACAGCCACACCACACACTGCAAATAGGGCTGAGGCAGACAAAAACCACCCTGGTCACCAGCCAGGCTGGGGACCCTGGGGGTGACACCACCACAGTGTTGAGGGACAAGAAGCTGCAGCTCTGCACCACCACACAAGTGCTGGTGTTGCCAAGAATATATTTAATATATCATTAAATGCTGCTCAGCAGGTCTGGGGATGCCCAACCAAAGTGGGCTTAGATTTAAAAGCAATTATGTGGAGTTTTTGCACAGAGAAGGGACTGTGCCTGCTCTGGAGTTCTTGCTCCATCAGCAGGGATTCCCATAATAATCACAATTAATACTGGCAGCATTAATCAGGCCACAGGAGCAGCAGATGTTGAGCTGGTGGGCACAGCAGCTTTCCTGGCTCTGCTCGTGCTGCAGGAGCTGCACGCTCAGCATCAGAGCAAATCTTTACTGATAAAGATGCTGGGCAGAAGGGGATCCCAGCAGGAACCACAACTCCCTGCAGCAAACAGGGAATTCTTCCTATTTCTAAAAACAGAGAATCCAATGCCATGCTCACAGCCAGAACTGCCACCAGCAGCCGGTCCCAGGGGTCGTGGTCCCAGGGGTGGGAGTATCCCCCACTCTCATTCTTGCCTTTCCATGAGACCTGGGAATTCAGGGAAAAACATGTTCAGGTGAATAATCACCCACCAGAGACTCTGAATTCGACACTGTGCTTTAATCTCAGTCGTTCAGGCTGTGGTGCTCAAGCACCTCCTGAGCTCTGCAGAGACTCCCCAAAAAGAGAATCAAACAACTCCCTCCAAACCCTGGAGCTGCTCCTGCTTTCAAGCCACTCCCTCCCAACTAACCCATGTCCCATCACTGGGTTGCTCCCTGAGGAACACGTGGTGTTCTTGGAATATCACAGAATGGTTTGGGTTGGAAGAGACCTCAAAGCCCACCTCATTCCACCCCCTGTTGCTCCAAACCCCATCCAGCCTGGCCTTGGGCACTGCCAGCGATCCAGGGGCAACCACAGCTTCTCTGGGCACCCTGTGCCAGGGCCTGCCCACCCCCACAGGGAGGAATCTCTTCCCCAACATCCCATCCAACCCCGCTCTCTGTCAGCTTGAAGCCATTCCCCCTTGTCCTGTCACTCCATGCCCTTGTTAAAAGTCCCTCTCCATCTTTTTTGTAGGCTCCCTCTACTTTGTGAAAGGAAATTTCATGGAAAACTTTCTGCTTTCCCCATTTTAAACCCATTTTAAACCCAAACCACTTTGCTTAATAGGAAAAAGGTGATTTTTCTCCCAAGCAGTTGTTATTCTTTACATGTTAAATGGCTGCAGAAGACACACTAATTACACCCACCCAATCCCAGCTGTCTCCAAGGGTTCTGGAAAGGATCCCTGGAGTCCCCTTACCTTTATAAAACAAATCAGGCAGCCAATAAGGGGATAAATAGGAATGAAGATGGAGAAGACATAATGCAGGATGGTGGTGACCAGGTAAAGGTCCAGGAAAAAGGCAACTTCAGCGACAACTGTGCAGAGCAAGGCTGTCTGTGCCAAAGAAAAGGGGAAAAAAAGTCCATTTTCATCCACTTCAGACTCTCTGAGCATAAGTTATGTAATTGAATGCACTTTAAATAAAGCTTTTATCACTCAAGATACGGCAGGGAGGGACACACTGGTAAATGTTTCCCATTGTCTGTGCATTAAGGACAGACAGTTCAACAACAGAACTGGGAAGCTGCTGTGGCTTTGGAGATCACCAATCTTCCCACTTATCCCAGCTCCAGACCAAGTCACTCACCACTGAAAATATAAATGACCAAAATTCCTTTGTGTTCTGGACTTTTCTGAAGGTGAAGGAGACCACGTAGGTGAAGAGCACGACTGAGGGCACGTAACCAATCAGGCAGAAAATCTGCAGGGACAGGAAAGGTTTCTCAGGAAATGTGCAGCAGGAATGTTTTTGCATGAGGATCAACTGAAATTGCCTCAGTGTGATCCACAACTCTGGGTTCATCTTTGTCACTTCATTTGATGTATTTTCCTGCCTTGGTGCATAAAGAATGTATTATTAAAGACACAAATTGAAGAATGTGGGGAGAGGCAAAAAACTCCTTCCCTCAGTTTCCTTTGAACTCTTTCCCTTTTTTTTTTATAACACGGGCTCCCATAAATGCTGACCTCAAGATTCTGGCAAATACTAGGAATTCCACCACAGCATTTTTGTAGAAATTCAAACAAGGGTAGAAAACCAGCCCTGCAGCCACATCCCAAACCTGATTAACTCTGGAAAAGCAGCTGGGAAAAGCTGATTCCTCTCAATTCCAGCCAGTATCGCAGGGAAGCCCGCTCTGAATATCAAAGAGATGAAGTCTTGTGGTCTCCTCCATTTAATCCCCATCTGCAATTCACTGCAGAGAGGGGCTGAGCTCAAAGTCACTGTGCCCTTGTCATTAGCAGCAAACACAGCAATTATCAATCACAGCACAGAGCACAAAGCAGGCTGAGACAGCACAAAGAAAGTGGAAAATCCTGGTGTTTTAAATCACGGAATTACCAAGGTTGGAAAAGACTTTTGAGATCAAATCCAGGCTGTGACCAAGCAAACCACAGCACCAAGGGCCATGTCCAGTCCTCCCTTAAAACACCTGCAGGGACAGAGACTCCAGCACCTCCCTGGGCAGCCCCTTCCAATCCCAACCACCCCTTCTGTGAAGAAATTCCTCCTGTGTCCAACCTAAACTTCCCCTGGTGCTGCTTTATTTTATTCCAGTCCTGAACGAAACTCCCACCTCTGAGCCACTTTCCCCATGAAAAACATTCTGTCCTTGTGCCAGCAGTGTTTTCCCTGTGCATCTATTGGGAAAATCCTGCTGAATCAAGTAAGGAAAAGAAAACCCTTGTGGAAAACGAGGTCACCCTGCTCTCACCCCACCCCACACTCACCACAGCAAGGAACTTGCCCACGTAGAAATAAACGCCGTAGTGGAAGGCGAAGAGGCTGCCGATCATCAGGATGAGGATGAAGAAGAACAGAGGGAGATCCACCAGAGCCTGGCCAGTCCAGTAAGCTGAGGGATAGAGCCCTGAAATCTTCAGCTGGGTGTAGGCCTTGATCTGCAACAGGGGAAGAAAACACAGCGTTAATCACGTGTTAATTAAAATTAACGTTACGTGAATCCGCCCCGGTGTCACACAGCCAAGCAAGCTGAGCTTTGCACAGAAAAGCTTTTCCCAAATCTGCTCCACCCCAGTGCCACCCAGGCTGTCTCTCATGGCATTGCTCTAAGGCCCTCTTTGGACCTTCCCCCACATCCCAGGATTTTTAACTTCCCGTGCATCTCTGCATGGACACCTGGGCTTACCTTGTGGTTTTCTGCGTTGTCCATGGCAAAGTAGGGTGGCATTCCTGTGATGATGATTCCCAGTAACACGGCTTCAAAATAGATCTCCAGCCTGAAAATCGTGTCTGGAAGATCCTGGGATATAAATCAGATTTATTCAGTGGCAGAATGTGACCAAAAAAATACTACATTAGGAGTTGGAATATGGCTGTGAATGCTAAAAGAAAAAGTCTGTGGATGTCAAGATCACCTGAGCAGGAAGAAAAACACCTATGGACATTTTGGGAGTATTTATATGAGGAATAAATAGTAATTAATGAACTTTCAGAGCATTTATTTCCTACAGGAGGTCCTCTCCTCTCCCAAAGGCCCCTCCAGCTCTGCACAGACCAAGAACTGCAGGTAACCCCCAACAAACTCATAATAAATTTACAGAATCATGGATTGGTTTGGGTTGGAAAGAACCGTAGGGATCATCTCGTTCCAGCCCCCAGCTCCCTCCACTAGACTGGGTTGCTCCAAGCCCCACCCAACCTTTTAATTCCTGGCTCATCCTCTTCCCAAGCCCCTTTTTCCTCCCCTTCCACAACCTGCAGAGCAAAATTCCAGCACCTTTCACGTCCTCTTAAAATCCTGCAGACAGCCCCCAACAGCTTTTCCCTTGGTTTGTGGGGCGTTTCTTCACTCCTCCTTTCACCCAGGGATGCTCTGCCCCCTCCTCTGTGTTTTAGGGTGTTTTTTTGGGAGCTGCTCACCTGAATGAAGGGGTTGCTCCAGATTTGGATGCTCTCAGTCACGTTTAAACTGCGCAGGAGGAGGTTGCTGACAACATTCATCAGAACTGGCAGGGAATGCACCATGGTGCTGTTGATTATCATGGTGAAAACATAATTCTAGGAAGAAAAATATGTGCTATGTTAATCCTTCTGCACGAAGGGCAATTCCCTGAGAGGGAATTAATTAAACCTGAACACTGGGATAAATCTTTGCATAATCAAGAGCTTTGCAGGAAGCTCTGGGCTGCTTGGGGTGCCTGTAACACACAGCCTGATTCAGGAAAACAGGCAGGCTCTCAGAGAAGAAATTATTGGGAATGAATTCCCAGCACGTTTCATGGAGCAGTGATGCTCTGACAATTACAGTCTGGAAAACAAAGCACATGAGGAGCTGCTCTGGGATGATCCTGGTAATGGATTTAAAAGCAGACAGGCAAAGATGTGCAGGAGCTGGGGGCTGCACTGTCACACCGATGGGAGCAGTGCCAGGGAATAAAAATGGGAACAAGAGCCAGAGCTGGCACATTACAGAGCAGTTCCTTTGCTGGGGATTAAATATGATCCCAAAGTTCAGATCTTCCTGTTGTTATGAACACGCACAGCCCAAGAAACTGATTTTTCTTTACACATGAGAGCACCATGGCATTATACTTCTGTCAAACTGTGTGATTCAGTCAGTACAAGTGAAAAATATAACCATAAAAAATTCCTCTGCCAGGTCTCCTGTGAAGCAGAACTTTTCTCCTGGTTTTCTGTGTCCTTGTGGGGAAGAAGGGGGATGGAAGTTTGATTGGCCTGCTGTAATTATAGTTATGGAAGAACATTTATTTTGCTAATATTTCCATTTTGCCCCTTTGCAGCTTCCTGTATAAGCAATATAAATGACATTATTTGAAGCCATGACTCCAGAGGTGCTTTTCAGGTAAGAATTTCACAAGCCAACCTCACCAGCTGCTCTTTGGGCACAGCCCAGCCAGTCTCAGCCTTACCTGCCTGGACTCAAGGGCAAACACGTTCAGAGCTGCACTGTGAGGTGCCACTGAGACATAATCACTGTCATTGAACATCTCCCAGAGGATGTTCATGCTCCCCAGGGAGTGCACGATGTCACCGATATCCGACTCTGGGGACAGAAAACAACACGGAATCATCCAAGCTGGAAAAGACCTTCAGGATCACCAAGTCCAGCCATTCCCCCAGCACTGCCCACCTCTAACCCATGTCCTTGAGATGTCCCACATCTTGTTTTTTAAATCCCTCCTCATCACCAGCCTGGAGTATTTTACACAAAATTATTGATGCACTGACTGCTCCAACAGTTTCCACTGCCTGGGTAACTGCTGGGCACTTTTAAAACACCCTCAGCTGAACCAAAAAGGAATTTCTCCAGATGTTTTACAGGATTTTCATGTTGATGAATCTCAGTGTTTCTGGCCAGTTTTTTTCACTTGGATCATCCTCTGACACAGCAAGAACAAGGCCATGGGCATGGGAGGAGGAGGAAAATCTCCAAACCAAGCCCCATGGCACAAACTGACTCTTTACCATCCCTGGGCACTTGGAAACTCTTCATCTGGGTTAATTTCAAGGAAAAAGTTCATTCCCAACCTCAAAAATTGGGAGAAGGAGAGAAGTGAAGACAGGAGCTGCTGCCCTACCTGTGGAGTTCTGCAGCAGGAGCCGACTCCTGTACTTGTGATAGCTCTCCCCAGGCTTCAGCAAATATAAATCTGGGGAGAGTTTGATAGCAGCTACAGCATTTTTGATGATGTGGTGTATGAAGAACAACAAAATCTGAACTACAAGGAATATGAGGAAAAGCAACAACCTGAAAGAAATAAAAGTTTGAGGTTTGTTACAGTTCAGTGAAAACCAACCCAGTTTTATGTTCATGCTGTTAAAACAACATCTCCCTCATCCCCCAAACCCAGTAATTCAGCATAAATTACAACTCCAAACTTGCTGTTTTTTAAATGTAACTATGGGGAAAAATTAAGGGCAGGATGTGCTTTCTCTGGTGTCATTCAGAGAGGTTTTAAGCCTTACACACCACCAAGAAGCCCCAGTACTCACATAACTCTGACACATTTGTTCTCCCGTTTCAGACTGAGGAAGTGCACTTTGGCTATGGTGGAAACCTGCTTCTTCCACAGGCCTGAGTTGCCCATGGCTGGTGCCTTGGCCTCTGACAGCATCAGCAGGCTCTGCTCCATGTCATCCAGGGATTTCGTATCCATCTCATCCTGCACTTGCTGGGAGTGGAACACGCTGTAATCTGAGAGAGGGCAGAGAAAACCCCATGGAATTGATGCTCTGACACAGCAGGGGGCTGCAAATGGGAGTGGAGGTGGAGGAGTCAGGGGCCAGAGACTCCTTGCCCTTCCTGCTGCAGAAGTCACCTCACCTCACCCATCCCATCCCAAATACCATCCCATCCCAAATACCATCCTGTCCCAAATCCCATCCCAAATCCCACCCCAAATCCCATCCCCTCCCATCTCATCCCATCCCATCCCATCGCATCCCATCCCAATCCATCCCATCCCATCCCCATCTCATCCCATCCCATCCCAAATCCCATCCCAAATCCCACCCCATCCCAAATCCCATCCCATCTCATCCCATCCCATATCCCATTCCACCCCATCCCAAATCCCATCCCACCCCATTCCATCCCATCCCACCCCATCCCACCCCATCCCATCCCAAAT
>JACBWW010000037.1:694467-719041 GCA_020086605.1 Lanius collurio | reverse complement strand
GCAGAAACTGAGAATTTGGGAGTTGCAAAAGGGCAAAAATTGAGCATGTAGGAGCTGCAGAAGGGCAGAAGTTGAGCATTTAGGAGTTGCATTCGGGCATGAATTGGGCATTTTGGAGCTGCAGAAGTTGAGAATTCAGGAGTTGCAAAAGGGCAAAAACTGAGCGTTGAGGAGCTGCGAAAGGGCAGGAGCGGCGGGAGGGGGTTTGGGAAGGGGACAGCAGTGATTTATTTCTGCCAGCGCCGTGGCAAAGAGCGCTCGCTCTTTGCTTTTGAACTCGCTGGTTATTCCGGAGAGGCTCTGCCTTGTGCCCTGCAAGGGCGCGGGGGGGTGGGAGGAGGTGGAGAATTTAATATTGCAAAAATGCTGCGGGAATGCAACAGCCCCTGCAAGAGCAGGCGGAGGGAGCTTTAAGGAGGAGTTGCTGCGGCCATTCATTGTGAAAATAGATGCCCATATGTCAGCGAGCGGCCACACAGATGCAGCTTTTGGAGCTTTTGAAGTGCTTGGATTGGATATTGCAGCTTGGCTCTCTTTCCCTGCATCCTGCAGCCCTCGCACATATTTGGGATTGGAGGGGGTGAGAGGTAGCACGTGGCCTGGCAGGAGCAGGTCCCAAACTGGGTTTGGAGCTGCCTCTTGTTGTGTTTATTTATTTATCTATTCAAACTAAGTCGTCTGTGAAGCCTTCCACGGTAATCCTTGCATGGGAGGACGTTGGGAAGGAGGTGCCTGCACAGCTCTTGCCACACAGTTTTCCTTTGTAGAAGAAAAATGTAAAGTTGTTGTATAATTTATTCCTAATTTGGGTTTGCTGCAGTCATCTTTTCCAGCTGAGCAGGGAATTGTAAAAGTTTCCGATGCAAAGAGCCAAGGAAGTTTGATAATGCAGGATTGAACCCGGTGGTACCCACAGCACTCTGCCACTGGCAGGAGGGTCCCGGGGAGACCCTCGGGGGGGCAGGGGTTGGCCAGGAGGGTCCCCAAAAAGCCTGGGGGTGGCAGAGGTGGAGCGTGCCGAGGCGGTGACGGGCAGGACCCGTGCTGGTGGCCCTGCAGGGGTGCTGAGTGTCCCCCACACTCCCCAGCACCGGCCTGCTGCATCCTCCCCATACCAGGAAAAAGGGAGGATGGAAGTAGCCAACCCACAAAGCACGATCTCAATGAATGGCATCATTCTTGAGTCCCGTTGCTGTCCCCCTCGCGCTCCGCAGCACCAGTGCCTGAGCCCGCATTCCTCACACGGATAACTTTTCCAAGTTCAGCTGTTCAGGCCGAGCTTTTGCTGGGGAAGGGGTTTCAGCTCCAGGGTTTGCACCAGAGGTGTCGTTCTTTGGGATGAATTAAGGGAGGCATAATCTGCATTTCGGGATCGGCTTTCATGTGTTGCACAGGAGGTTCCTCGGCAGCTCTTGAAAATACAGCCCAGAGCCCCAGCCAGCTGCTGAGCCCTCTCCCTGCTTTGAATCCTTTCCAGAGTTGTTCTGAGAATCTGCCAGAGATGAATTTTTTTTGATGCAGCTTGTCAGGGGAACATGTGAGCAGCAGAGTTGTTCTTATTCCCTGCAAGGAATCTCACCTGGTTCAGGGGGATCCTACCTGTGCCACATGAACAATAGGAGGGGCTCTGCCTCCTGCACGGTCTGTAAAGGTTAAAACTCTCTCTGAAATCCAGAAACAACACTTTGTTTCTGACCCTTTCCATAGCAGGAATGAGCAGATGCCTCCAGTGTTCTTCTCATGGTTCTCAGGCACACTGCCTGTCCTCATGGGCCCCCTGAGGGTCCATCCAAATACAAAATCCACCTGAACTCAAAGACATCCCTGCATTTCACCCTGTGCTTGTTCCTACCTTCATTCCCTCTTTTAAACTGCAAACTGGTATTTTTTTGTTGGATGGAGCAATCCATAGCAAGTCAGCTTTTCCTGAGCACAGCCAGTTCCTGCAGCCTGTTCCTCACCTGCAGAGTTGAGCCTGCTCTGGACCAGAAGGCCTTGGTGTTGATGGGAGTTCAGAAGTTGAATCATTGCCCAAATCCAGCCCGTTTGGCTGTCATGACTAATGGGATATTATTTGGGAAGAGGAGGGGGGAAAAAAAAGTGGAAGTCCATATTAATTTCAAGCCAAGTGCAGTTTGAGGCTGTAAATCTGAACTCTGGTGACAGCAGATCTATAGAAGAGTCTCCCAAATTCTTTGCAACAGGGGAATTATCCCCTGGTGAAACCCACATGTGAGAAAACACCTGCAAATATACAAATTTCTCCATTGGAATGAGAAAAGGGAAGGGGGAGCAGTACCCATTAGAGCACTGATTCATAAATACATTGGAATGATATTTATACTAAGTGTTGCTGCCTGTTGATCTCCCACCTAAACCTCAGACTTTGTTGTTTCAAATACAGTTTTCAGTGCTCCAGCTGCAAAGGGAGGCTGGGATTGTGAGCAGCACATCCCACGTGATGCTGGCTGAGCATGCACCCTATGGACTTTGACCAAAGGCCCTGCACCTATTCCAAATACCACTTTTGTGGGAGACACTCTTGCTTTCCCCAGCTAGAAGTCTCAGTGGAGCAGCCATAAAGCCAAATTGTGAGCTGTTGGTGTTTTTTTTGAAGCCCTAGGTAGGTGGCAGGTTGTTGCTGGTGTAAGATTAACCTGCAGGCAGCTCCTGTGGGTTGTGCAATGTGCATTTTGCCTCGTCAGCACCACCTCAGCTTCTCCCCACTCTCACACTCCCATGACACAGGCACTTGGCAAGGGCACGGGGAGCAAAGCCATGGCACGGTCAGCCAGGTGCAAGCCTAGCAAAGCCTGGACTAGCAGCAAATTTCAGCTCGAGATGTTGATTTATTTTTAATTAATTTTTTTTTTAAGGGTGCCCTGTTGAATTAGTTTAGGTGCTGCCTGCTGTGCTACAGTGCTGGAGGTGCCTGTGTGCCTGCTTTGGGTGAAGAGGGGGCAATTGTTTATAAAGAGGTTTAAAAACCTCATGTAATGCCAGGCTGGAGGAATTACCCAGCCTGGGCAAGAAGGAATTACCCAGCTTGGGTTCTTCTGCAGGGAAGAAGGAAAACGTGGTTGAAGCAGAAAGTGTTTGGCTGGAGATGATGTCTGGCATGAACCAAAGCAGTGCTGTGCCTGGGTGAGCCAGTGGCAGCTGGGACACCTGGGTGAGCTCCTGCCCTCACCCTGCAGTGCTCTGAGGTGTTTGTGGGGTGCCCTGTCCCCATGTCCCCATGTCCCAGCACTGGTCAGGGCAGCAGCTCCCTGGTGCTGCTCAGGCTCCTGGCAGGGACAGGACATAAACATTTAAAAGCTCCAACTAGAAGCAATTCTAGCAGTAAAAGGGCAAAGTTGCAGGGAAGGGGAGCAGAGAGCTGAGTGCCCCTGCCAGGCTCCTCAGTGCTACGCCGAGGTGGCTCCTTTTTGTTGTTTCAGTCCCCAAAACCTCGGCGCTTCCTTAGGGGTGAATTCCCTCCCGTGACACATCCCCAAGCTGCTAAGGTGAAGCCAGTGATGCTCCCTGAAAACCACAGGAGTCATTTGGAGAGGTGAGGCACTCACTGCTCCCAGGCCATGGAGCCATGGAACGTGGTTACAGCAGATTTGCACATTTTAGCTCCTGTAGTTGCAGATCCACAGTATTACTAAAAAGTTGCCTTTTCCCCCCAAACAGTGCCTGTGTTTGTTGTCACTTGGGCTTTTTCTGTTTCTGAAAACAGCTCTGACAACACCTCTAGAAGCCTCTCTGAAAGGGATTGAAAACCAACACACCTGAAAAAAGCTCTGATCCCTTTTTTTAAGCTGGAAAAAGAAGACTAGTGTGGGAGTTTTGTTGGCACAGGAGTGGGGATGCTTTTCCAGCCCTCTGCAAACACACTTGGAGGCCCAGGGCTTTTTACCCTGGTCATTGTGGTGATTCCCAACCCTTCCCCAAGGGATTCACCCCATGAACTTGCATCCCTGATGCTGCTGGAGCTCCAGAGGCAAAGCTCTGCACCTGGCAGTGTGTGCAAGCACAGGGCAGGTCACAGCTGTGATGGCAGCAGGTGGCACGAGCAGTTCTGAGTAAGAATTACTCACCAGGTGTCCCTTCCTGCTGTCACTCACGTTTTGGGGGACCATTTTGAGGTGCATTTTACAAGTTGGCAGCGTGGCCACCAGCAGCATCATTAGGGGAAGTGTTGAGTCAGCCTCCAGTGGCTGGAGAAATTGCAGGAGTGTTTTTTCAGTTTGAGACATGGACAGAGATGTAATTAAAAAAAATAAAAATCTGTTTCATTACCTGTGGAGTTACTTAGCTCCCTTCCTTAGGGCCTGTCTGGGAATAGTTGAAGGGATTAGCATTATCAGCTAGAGCAGTGTTAGCAGGGAAGCAGATCCAGGAGGCTGGAGCGGTGCCACGTCAGATATTATGGTCTGTGGTGGCCAAGTGGTGAAGGCCATTCAGTGCAATTTCCATATCTGCTCATTGCACAAAAAGTTGGGGCTTTTTTTTGCTTTTGTCTTCCAAATCCACAATATTCTGCACTTGTCAAGTGTGAATGGAAAACTGATTCCTGCTCGGTGACCTTGGCACAGTGAAAAGCAGTTTGGAGAGGGGAAGTCTGAGGCTGTTGCTTGTAGGGCTTTCTCTTGCCTCAAAGCCAGAATTAAACCCAGCCTTCAAATCTCCCTATCCTTTTAAACTGGGGGTTCCAAACACAGAGTGTTCATCCCACCATGAAAGCCTCCAGGGCACTAAAGCATTTCTCAATCATCTTTACTTTGGAGATGGTGCTGAGAGATGCTGAACATCCTCTGTGGGATCTCCAAGAAGCTGCTCATGCATCCTGGTCTGCTGGTGCTGTCAAAGCTGGGGCAGTTCCCTCTGGATTTGCATCCTCCTCAAGCAGGAGCCTGGACTTGTAGGGGCAGAGATGGCATCAGGGAATGCTCTGGGGTAGGAGCTACTCAGGCTGCTCCCCTCAGTTGCTGTTGGAGCAGTGGCTGTGGCTGCAAAACCTGAGTGCTGTGAAGCCCAGTGCAAACAACCTCTGCAGCTGGGGTAGGGTTTCAGATTTGTAAGAGAAAAAGCATTTTTTTTCCCCTACTTGAGCAGAAAAACTTCACAGAGCAAAGCTGATCCAGTTTTTTGCTGGTGCTGTTTTGTTAGCCTACTTAGCCTGCAATTTTATAATCAAGACTGGGTTTTCTTAGCCTGCACCCAGGCAGATCAAAAATCGTGAGAAGAACTGAAGCTCGAGCAGCAGCCACTTCTGCTGCATTCAGATGAAAACAGTGGGGGGAAAAAAGAAAGAAAAAACCCAGCAGAAGTTGCAGATGAGATGCCAAAGATAAGGCAGCAATAGAAAATCGGTGCAGGAGTCAACACTTGAGTGTCTGCAAGAAGAGGCCTTTAATGAAGGCTGAATCAGCACGGACTCAGGAGCTGCTTTTGAAGGAGAATCTTTTTCTAAACAAAAATATGTAATTACACTCAGTGAAAAATGCTTATCAGTGCCAAATGGCCTCAGAGCATCGTGTGGCTGCTCTGTGCAAGTCCCAGGCACTGTGTTTGTGTGCCTGTGTCCATCCTGCACTGGGGCTGATCCCCGACTTCCTCACTCCTGCATTTTCAGCAGGGCTCATTTCACACTCAAGCAACAAGTTATAAAAAAATTACAGCTTCACTCCATGGTATCTTTCCTCTGGTGAATGTTTATTGCTTCTCCAGTAGTTGAAGGTCAGATATAGAAAATGACTCAAAAGTCTTTTGTTGTTCTGACAGCTCTGAAGTGATGGAAGGTGCAATCCAGCAAAGACAAACCTTCACAGAGAACTGGCACCAAAAGGGAAGGGAGAGGGAATATTTTAAAGGCAAACTCAGCATTGATTACTGACCTTTAAAGTTCTTTTGGATCAGACACTAAGAAAAAATTATTTCCTGTGAGAGTGGTGAGGCACAGGTGGTACCCAGAGAAGCTGTGGCTGCTCCTGGACCCCTGGAAGTGCCCAAGGCCAGGCTGGACAGGGCTTGGAGCAGCCTGGGGATAATGGAAGGTGTCCCTGCCTATGGAATGAGATGAGCTTTAAGGTCTTTTCCAACCCAAACCATTCCATGACCGGGAGACTTTCCCTGTGTTTGTTCCATTGTGTGTGCTCTCTGTGTGCAGCAGCCCCGGGTGTGAGAGCCCACTGGAGTGCCAGGCTGCCTCAAGTGCAGGAGGGCAGCAATCCCTGCCAGAGCAGGGCACACGAGCTCAGAAGGTGCTTCTGGCACTGGCTCTGCCTGCAGGGTTGGTGCAGCACCAAGCACAGCCCTGGGCTCAGCTCCTTCTTGCAGGGCACCTCTCCAGCACTGGCAGCTGCCCCCAAGTTAGAGCCACACTTCCCAGCTTGGATTTCAGCACAGCCCTTTTTCCTAAGGCTGCTTTAATTGCTTGCAATTAGGGTCTGCAGCGCTGCAAAAGGATGAAGAAATAAAACCCAGTCTGGCTTTGTAAGGGCTGGGATCGATTTCTTCTCTCAACCAGCTGATGCTGTGACCTTTCAGAAAGGAACTGCCAGCCTGTGACTGGGGGGTTTGTACATGCCCAGGGTTAAAGCACAAATATGGGATATTTCTTGTAGTTTTATCCAAGGAGAGGAGCACCTGTAGGAGCTGAGAGTAGCTGAAGGGAGAAAAAGGGACTTTACCTGCTGTCATCAAAATGCCCAAACCCCTTTGGGCTAAGCTAGGTCTTAAGTAGATTTGTTTAAGCACTTGACAAAAACGCCTCGAGCACAAGTCCAAGGCAAAGCACGGGGCTCTGGCAGCCCTGAGGGGCCCTGGGGGTGCAGGGGGTCACCCCAGCCCCTGCAGAATGAGGTCAGGGTCTGGCCAGCTGGGACTCTGCTGGCTCTGAGCTGCAGACACAGCTCTGACCACGATCTCCTTGCAGGTCTGGCAGTAGCCACGGGACAGGGAAGCTGCTGCACCTAAACCTGAGCAGCACTGAGGTTTGGGATGTGGAGATGTAGATAAATCCTGCAGTCAGTCCCCTCTTGCAGGGTTGATGAGGAAGATGCTGCTGGTTACTGCTGAAGTTCCCTCCCAAGCAGACCTTGGTGCTTAACCAGGTTAATTAAATGCTTTCAAAAACCACAAGATTGACCTTCACTTGCATGCCCACAGATTTTTCTCTCATTTAACAAGCAGAGGGTTGTCAGAGTAGCCTATTAAAGGAGAAGAAAGGCAATGCTCTAATACTGTTGGGTTTTGACCTGTTCCAAAGTGTTTTTCTTCTTTTTAACTCCTAAGAGATGAAAACCACAATCCCCTAACAGCCTACCAGGAGAAACCAGGCTGGGACAAGGAGTTCTTGGCTGGAACAAGACATAAAATCTGATAAAATAGTGAACATAATACTTGAAATTGAAGTTTTTTCAGGTATCTATGCAATAAGATATCTGACAACCAAGACAAGCATTGTATCTACAGGTCCTTGTGTAGCCAGAGAGCTGTTGCTGCTGTGGCATGGAATTATCCTTTGGGAGAGACCTTCTGGCAAGAAATAAAGGCAAATGACACAGGCTCTGACTTCCTTACCTTTCCCAAGGACACCAGCGATTTGCTCACTGCTAATAAAACTTTGGAACCTCTCTACAGAGAATTTGGATTCCTGCCAAGGAATGAGTTTTATAAATTAACCACAAGAGCAGATTGTGCATTGCGTGGAAAGACATCCCACATCCCAAAGCAGCCCCCTGACAGCAGCATCAGAACTGGAGGGAGAGCCCAAAATAACCCCTGGCAGCTGGGGAGGGTCACACCGATGCTGCACTCAGAGA
Organism: Lanius collurio; assembly: GCA_020086605.1. Classification (NCBI taxonomy): domain Eukaryota; kingdom Metazoa; phylum Chordata; class Aves; order Passeriformes; family Laniidae; genus Lanius; species Lanius collurio. The sequence goes on along the minus strand of JACBWW010000037.1, from coordinate 711,227 downwards.
TGATGAGAAACAAGTTGCTTTCTGGAGACAAGAAATGAAAAAATTCTTCACTGAAAGAGTGGTTGGACACTGGAGTTGTCTGCCTAGGGAAGGGTTGGAGTCACCATCCCTGGACATGTTTAAAAAAAGCCTGGATGTGGCACTCAGGGCCGTGGTTTAGTTGGTGAGGGGATGTTGGGTCATGGGTTGGACTTGATGATCTCGAAGGTCTTTTCCAGCCTGGTTCATTCCGTGATTCTGTGGAGACAAGGCTGAATTCGCAGGGTCTGGCAGAGAGAAGGACCCCAGGGCTTGCACCTCTGCAGGTCCTTGTGGGGTGCTACCAAGGGAGTGTGCCCTGGGAATGTCCCCTTCCTTGGAGCCACCTGAGCTGGGGAGCACCTCAGGCTTCCTCCTCGCATGACTTCAGCTCCATTCATGTCAGCAGGCAGCTTCCTTTAAAGCCAGGCATGCCCTTCTTTTCCTTTCTTTTTTTTCCTTCCCCTCAAAAACATTTGGTACTTCCCCCGCAAGAAATCAGGAGCTTTCTGTCTGATAAGGGGCTGGAACAGCTTCCTGCAGTAGCAGAGAATTCCTCCTCTGGCTCTTCCTGTGCCGAGCCAGAACAATGCCAGCACTTCCAGCGTCACTTTACCTCGGAGCACTCTCATTTAGGGTCCATCCTGTGCGAGCATCTCCTGCCAAGGAGGGCTGCTTTTCCAGCAGTTTGCTTTACAAAGGGTTTCTAAAAAGGCATCCCCACAGCAGAAAGGCAGGAGCAATCCTGAGGTTCACTCAGAGCTGATGCAGAGCAGGGCCCTGTTTGGAACAGCAGGGGCTGGAGAATTTTTTTCTTTTCCCTTAAAGGAGAGGCTAAATAGGATTTTTTTTGTGTCTTCATGCTGAAAGTGCACATGCACGTGCTAAACTCAGAGCATCTGAGTCCTTTTGCAGGACTCAGTGGGACTGAATGTGCTTGAGTGGGGTTGAGCACATACAGAAGTATTTACAAGGCTGGGATATATTTTGTCCTGGTTGCTAAGTGGGATGGACACTGTGGAGCTGTGTTGATGATTTATGTTACCCTGCTTCTCTTGGTTTCTCTTTTTCCCCCATTTCTGTTCTCCTTTTCCCCCATTTCTGCTTACCTGCTCGTGCACAGGGGAAGCAGGATCATTTTGGGCAGTGTGTGTGTGTATAAGTGAAATTACAGCCTCAAACCTCACATGGGGAGTTCTGTGGGGGCTTTGACAGAAAGGCTCATGAAGGGAGGTTTGTATTTTCAGCTCCTGCTTTAGAAGGCCGATGTGACTGGACGGGCTTTGATCCACATGGACATATGTAGAGAGAAAAAAATCTGCCCACTTGTGTCACTTTATTGGGAGGACAAGACTTGCTGCTGCCACAAGTCTGTCACAGTGCTCTGCTGTCATGGATTTCTTCAGTGTCTTCTCCAAATTGAGATAAAATTGCGTGATAAAAACTGGGGAAAGGCTTTTCTTCTTTATATATGGCTTGTGTTTTTTATGTGCCAGACAAGCAAATGTGTGCTCTTCAGCCTGGAGGAGGCTGAGGAGAGATTTCAGCAATTGGCAGCTGCCTCCCGAGGGGCAGCTTCAATCTCTGCTCTGTGACAGGGACAGGAACCTGGGATGGCTGGAGCTCTGTCAGGACAGGGTTAGGTTGGATTATCAGGGAAAGGTGCTGGGCACTGCCCAGGCTCCCCAGGGAATGGGCACAGCCCCGAGCTCCAGGAGCGTTTGGAGAGTGATGCCAGGGATGCCCAGGGTGGGATTGTTGGGGGGTCAGTGCAGGGCCAGGAGCTGGACTGGGTGATCCTTGTGGATCCCTTCCAGCTCAGGATATTCTGTGATTCTTTGGAGGTGTCTGGAAGGTCGTGCTCTCTGACCTCTGGCTAAAATGGGATTGAACTTGAGCAAGCTTTCCTGGGAGCTGCATCCACCTTGCCCTGCCCAGCCTGGAGCTCCTGCAGCCTTCCTGCTGTGCCAGCCTGCTCTGCCGAGGTGTTTGCAGCCCCCAGAGCTGGTGCCTGTGGTTGCACTCGCTGCTGCCATGGTGGTGCTGCAGCAGCTGCAGTGCTCACCTCGCTGTGCCCACGGGCTCCTGGAGCAGCCCCTGTCGCTGCTGGCTGTGCTGTAACAGGAGGGCAGTGCCCAGAGCTGAGGTGCTGGAGCCCTGGGTGGTGCCAGGGCTCAGAGGGGATGTGGGTTTGGTTTTCCTGCAGTTCCCGTGGCTTCTCCCTGGGAATGGTGTTCCTGGGTGTTTTTAAAGTAGGACCTACCCGTTTGCTGGAGGCATTGCCAGAAGAGGGAGCAGGAGTTAGTTCCTCCCCTCTGCACTGTCTGGGACCATAAAATACCATCTTTAATAACTGAGATACAAAAATTAGCAAACTCTTACATCATTAAAGAATAGCGAGAGAGCTGTGGGATGGCACAAAGGCAGGTTGATCAAAGCTTTGACCGTGTTGAAACTTAATCACAATATTTTCTGGACCTTGGCAAAAATTCCTGCGTGCAAGGAAGCAGATCCTCTCCTTCCGTGCCAGAGCTGCCGGTGTTGTGGTGTTCCTCTAATGCAGGAAAACTCACTCTGGGCAAAGTTGCTCCCTGATTTCTGACCTGCACATGGATGAACACAGCCCTGCTGTTCATCGGGGCCTTCTGCTGAAGGTGAGGATGCTCGATAAAGAAATAGCTTGTGGCACATTCCTCTGTTTCCATGAGTATTCCCACCTGGCTCTAAAAGTCATTGATATTTTATAACACAGCATGACCAAATCAATGGGCAGTTTTCTCTCTGTGGAGCATAAATGGCTCATTTTTTCCCAAGGTATCTTTACTCACGAGCAGAAAATTGTAACTCCCAAGTTTTACATGCAGAGCATCAGCAGGAGATGTCTGATGGCAGTGCAGCTGAAATGTCCAAATTTACAATATGCTGAACAATCCCAATCTGTGCTTGGTAAAACAAGACTCCTGTGGCTGCCTGTAGCCCCTGGTAACAGAAATAAAACTGTGCCTCCCATTGCCCTGTTTGGATTTTATTGCAGCCTGCTGTGAGGGTGATGGCACCAGGACACATATCCCACAGGGGAGGTGCTCAGTGAGCAAAACCATCTCCGTGGGGGAATGGGGCTGCATTAAGGTGTGCAGGAACTGGAGGATGAATTTCCATGCCTTCTCTTCTGGGGACAGTGACACCCCACAGGGGCTGTTGGCAGAGCTCCCCAGGTGAGCCCTTCCTGTCCCAATCACACCCTTTTGATACCCAGGCCCTGCTTTTCTCATGTTTAAAGCTGCTGACTCCCTTAGGCTGGACAAGCCTCAGCCCTTGCCCACAGGGCTTTGCCAGGGGGTGCTACAAGGCAGCACCAGTCCGTGTGTGGGGTGTCAGGCTGTCCCTTTTGGGGCTGAACGAAGGGCTGAGAGCTGCAGCCAGCTGCCACAGCTAAACCAGGAGTCTGGCACAGCCTTTACATCCCTGATCCTGCTCAGCCTGGCACTTAGGCCAGCCTTGATGGGGATGTGAGCTCAGGCTGAGAAACCTGAGCAGCAGCAAGGCCCAGGAGCGCTCCCAGCTGGAGCCACGGTCGGGCTGTGCCTGCAGCAGCATCAGCGAGCGGGTGGCAGTGCCACCTTCCTTCCCAAAGCCATTTGCCCTTCCCCGTGCTGGCAGCACAGCTGGCAGCTCCAGGAGGCCCTGCCAGGCTGGCTGCCCCTGCAGCTGGGGCAGAGCTGGTCTGTGTTCTCAGGGGGGATGCAGCTCTGCTGCAGAGCTCCCACTGTGCTGCTTCAAAACTCCTGTGCAAGATCTGCTGGGAGAAAATCCCAGCTGCACTGAGCACATTAAAAACCTGAAAAACAATATTGGAACTGGAGAGAGACCTTGAGCAAAAATGTGTCTGTGGGGAAAGGAAATTGGGGTTTGAGGCTCAGCAGAGCAATGGGGAATGGAGTTGAACTCCATGAACCTTGTGGGTCCCTTCCAACTCAGGATATTCTGTTATTGTATGAGGTGGATGCTTTACTGTTGGGAGCAGTGGGTTTGGGATGTGCAGAAGTGTTTGTAGCTGGACTGGGGCTCATGGATTTAAGGCAAATCCTGCTCCCCTCATGGCTGAGGCAGATGGAGCACCTGCTTTTGTGTTAAATATAGGACAGTGGCTGCTGCCTGCTTGGGATATGCGTGGGAAGTTGGTCAGAGCCCCGTGGTCACTCACGGTGCTGTTCTGAGGTGAAATCTGGGTGAATAAGGGGAAGTAAAAAAACACAAGTGGAGTACTGGAAGTGATGCCCAGCTCATGGGCAAACCCACAGCATCCCCTCAGCTCACCCACTGGCTGTGGGAGCTTCATCCCCTCATCCAGGGGGCTGCATGGGGGGCACCCACTGGCATGGCAGAGTCCCTTGGGAGACTTCATAGGGTGCTGCTGCTGCCCTGAGGAGCAAAGCCCTCCCTGCCTTCTGTTGGAGGGGCAGAGCCAGGCACAAAGCTGGGATGAGCCACGATGCAAGAATATTTGGGAAGCTCTTGGCCCTTCTGTGCTGCTTTTCCGCTGCTGGCAGGTGTGGGAGGTGTCTGTGCCCTGGCAGAGCCCACCCCCTCCTCTGCCCACCTCCTGCTCTGCCACGGGCAGGTGCTCTTTGGCACGGGAAAACAGACACAGAGGTAGAAGCAGTGAAAGCAGCCTCGTCCTCCAAATCCTCCTGCACAAAAGCCCTTTTGTTCCCCGGGTGAATTCCAAGAGCTTTTCTCCAGTTTTGATTCCAGTAAACTCCCACTGCAAGCAGACAGGCGAGGGCTGAAAACAAAGCGGCAGCAAAATGAAAAGTCCCTCGTAAAAAACCCCGGCCAGGGCTGGAGGCTCTTGTCTAACAGCTTTCCTGGCCTGCAACTCCTGTGGGTTTCCTGATTGGAGATAAGCAGCAAAGAAAACAAGCTCTGGGATGGGGAAGCAGCGAAGCCAGTGGACCTTGGCAGAGGGAAAATGGGGCTGTGATTTATGGTGTGTGGGGGACTGGGGGAGCGCCTGCCCCATCTGCTCACAACCCCGGAGCTCCACTGCTGGGATTTCTCATGGTCTGGGGGAAGGGGAGAGGCCATGAGGCTCCAGTGGCCTGTGTTGCTCCGTGGGGTCTCCATCACCATCACATCTTTCCCAGAGCAGCAGGAGGATGTGGCCATCTCACTGCTGGAAGCCACAAGGATTGCAACCAGCTCCAGTGACCACAAGGAGCACAAAACCCAGTCCTTTAGGGCATCTCTTGGACCCCAGTGGGATTTCCCTGTGCGTTTCTTGCAGCCTCCCTGTCGTGCAGCTGTGAGTGATTTGTAGGATTTGAGGGCATTTGGGACCCTATGATGGGAGGAGTGGAAGGGAGGCTTGGGCCACCTGTGAAATCGAGTTTGTGGGTGGAATACCAGTTAAGCAAAAGAAGAAGAGAAGTAAGAGGCTTTGGTCCTGAGGGGATGCCCGTCAGGCTGTTGGAGGTGGGAGGGTGCGTGGACAAAGCATGGAATTGTGCATTTTTGGGCTGCATCCTTTGGCAGCTGCTGACATCCTCATCCATGGAAGTCCCTTGCTTTGGGGGATGTGACTCGGAGCCCACAGCTGCAGAGGTGTTTTTGCCTGAGTTCCTCACGGCACACACTGGGCAGGGGGGACACACAGACAGGGCTTGTGCAGCTTTGGGAGTTGGTGAGATCCTTGTGGGTCCCTTCCAACAGGGATGTTTGTGAGTCTCCATCTCACCCATGGCTATGGATGGGGTTGTTAGGGGTGTGATACTTGAGTGTGCACATCCTGGTGCTCCATCCCTTCCACCACCACCTCCTCCCCTCCCCATGGATTCCAGGCACTGCCAGTTCCTCACAGAGCCTCTTGCAGCTGGGGTGAATCAGCAGAGAGCTGAACATTCCCACCTTGCACTCTCCTGGGAGGAGGGTGAGGGCTGGTGCAGGGGCCAGCTCGGGGCAGCTGGGTGGGTGGAATTCCCTGGGTTCCGGTGCCCGGCTCAGGTGTGTTTGGGTGATGGTGCTGCTGTCTGCACGGAGGTGCTGCTGTTTGGGAGGAGCCGTGCCCTTTGCCCCAGGCCATCAGAGCAGCTGGATGCACACGCCAGATGAGTTCAGCCAGTGTTGGAACAGAGTTTTTAATATTCCAGTCTCCCGTGGCCTGTGCTGAAAGCTGTAGGCAGGCAATGCACTCCTGTCTCCCATCTCCCATTAGCACCTAGGGGACCATGGATTTCGGGCTGCTTTGCATTGCAGCTGCTGTCTGAAGGGAAGCAGGCTGATCCTGGCTGGGCAGGGTGTCAGGGACAGGCTCTGTGTGGCCTTGTCACATCTGCAGATGCCAGCGTGGTGCTGGCACCCACTCAGCCGGAGCAGGACGGGTGGCCCTGTGCCGTTCCTGTGATGGATTGGAAGCGATGCTGTGTCTGGGCTGGGAAGGGACATTGTCTGGCAAAGCTGTTGGTTGTCACCTCCCCATTAGCATCAGGAGAGGGCATATGGCTGCTATTTGCTGATCTGTGAGTGTGGAAATGGGCACTGAAGGCCTCATTCCCTCTCATGTTGGTTTTCCTGCAGGCCAGCACTGGAAGGGGGTGGAGGAAACACGCTGGGGCAGAGCCCAGTTGGGAAGTGAAATCCATGGTGCTGGAATGTCCAAGCCAATGTGGCAGCCCATGAAACAGCTCAGTGAGGTGTCTGTGACTTCCACAGGACAAAAGGGATCCTGAACTCCCATACCTGTAGGATCTTCTCCATCAGATGACTGTCCTTCATCCCCAGACTGGCAGTAGGTGCTGGTGTTGCACAGTGCCTGCTGGCTGGTTGCTCCAGCATGTGATTATCCCAGTGCTCCCTGCAGGAACTGCAGGGTGTCCCAGGTCTGTTTGGTGGGGGGCTCCAGGGGGTACAGAATTGCCCCAAAGCTGTATCATCTCCCTGTCCCCTCCCCAGCATCCCTGCAGCCTCTCCTCAGGGCATGTGTTAGCACAGGATCTCACGTCTGATCTCTATCAAAGTGTCTCTTCCTCTTTGCACTCAGAAGGTCTGAACTCTTCTAAAATTTGGAAATGCAGTCTTATCAGAGTGACAGACAGACTCTCGTAACCAAAATGTGCAGATAAACAAGAAGAAATTTCATCCCTCTGGTTTCCGTATTGACAGGAGTAACCCAGCAGCCCGCAGCCCTTTTGCAGGGTGTGTTAAGAGGAAAATGGGCAGAATAAGAGAGATTAGCCCAAATCAGGAAATTACTTTCAAAATTGAATTACTGAAATACAGAGCTTACTGAAAGACGGGCAAATAGGTCCTGATATTTGCAGAGTTTGGTGACATTTCTCTCTGTGTCTGCACTGCAGGATCCGCAGATTAAGCCTGCTGGAGTCCGTGTTGCAGAGCTCTCTGCTCTGCCTTGTTCCAGTGTTTTCTTCTGGTGCTGTTCAGAGCTTCTCCTGCTGGAGGCCGGTCTGAGGCAGGCACAAAGCCCTGACCTTGTGATTTTACCTCACAGCAAAGCTGAAGATCTTTGTCTCCGTGGTGTTTGTGCCTCAGTGGGGCTGACCTACGTCAGCCGCCGCCGGTTGGGAGCGCGGCTCCCGCGGCAGAGCCGGGCCCTGGGACGCAAATAACCCTGGCATTGCTTAACCCCGCCACTGGTTCACCGGGTGCACCTCGCCCGCTCCCTCACAGCCCTGCTATTTTGGTTTGGAGCCTCTCCTGCCCGGGGTTTATTACAGGTTGCAGGGTTGAGTCAGACGAGCGAGTTCAACCCTGAGACGGAGAAACCCCGGGGCAGCCGCTGGCACGGCTGGGTGCTGAGACATGGCTGGGTGTTAGGGCATGGCTGGGTGTTGGGGCATGGCTGGGTGTTGGGGCATGGCTGGGTGTTAGGGCATGGCTGGGTGTTGGGGCACGGCTGGGTGTTGGGACATGGCTGGGTGTTAGGGCACGGCTGGGTGTTGGAGCATGGCTGGGTGTTAGGGCATGGCTGGGTGTTGGGGCATGGCTGGGTGTTGGGGCATGGCTGGGTGTTGGGGCATGGCTGGGTGTTAGGGCACGGCTGGGTGTTGGGACATGGCTGGGTGTTAGGGCATGGCTGGGTGTTAGGGCACGGCTGGGTGTTGGGGCATGGCTGGGTGTTGGGACATGGCTGGGTGTTAGGGCATGGCTGGGTGTTGGGGCATGGCTGGGTGTTGGGGCATGGCTGGGTGTTGGGGCATGGCTGGGTGCTGGGACATGGCTGGGTGTTAGGGCATGGCTGGGTGTTAGGGCATGGCTGGGTGTTAGGGCATGGCTGGGTGCTGGGGCATGGCTGGGTGTTGGGGCATGGCTGGGTGTTGGGGCATGGCTCAGTGTTAGGGCATGGCTGGGTGTTAGGGCATGGCTGGGTGTTAGGGCATGGCTGGGTGTTGGGGCATGGCTGGGTGTTGGGGCATGGCTGGGTGTTAGGGCATGGCTGGGTGTTAGGGCATGGCTGGGTGTTGGGGCATGGCTGGGTGTTAGGGCATGGCTGGGTGTTAGGGCATGGCTGGGTGTTGGGGCATGGCTGGGTGTTAGGGCATGGCTGGGTGTTAGGGCATGGCTGGGTGTTGGGGCATGGCTGGGTGTTGGGGCATGGCTGGGTGTTAGGGCATGGCTGGGTGCTGGGACATGGCTGGGTGTTGGGGCACGGCTGGGTGCTGAGATGTGGCTGGGTGCTGGGACATGGCTGGGTGTTGGGGCACGGCTGGGTGTTAGGGCATGGCTGGGTGCTGGGACATGGCTGGGTGTTGGGGCATGGATCAGTGTTAGGGCATGGCTGGGTGTTGGGGCACACCTGGGTGTTGGGGCATGGCTGGGTGTTAGGGCATGGCTGGGTGTTAGGGCACATCTGGGTGCTGTGACACATCTGGGTGCTGGTGCACAGACAGGTCCTGGGCATGGCCACCCTTGGGACAGGACAGTGATTTGCATTCCCACCATGATGATGTGGGAGCTGATGGTTGGTAGTTTGGGGTCAGCTGTGCCAGGGCCATGCTCTTCTGTTCAGGAGCCTTGGGCATTAAGATGGGATGTGAAAGCAGCATCGTCTGCTCCAGTGTTGTGCCAGTATTTCAGGGTTTCCTGCTGTGCTGTCCGTCTGATACACGTTGGAAAAACTCACCACAGCCATAAAAGTGCTCTTGCCTTTCCTGCTTCCTGACCCAAAATGTGGTTCCTGGGGGACAGAAAGGAAAATAAGTAATGCTTTAATTCAGACATAAAGGTGTGAGTCACATGGGGCCGTGGTATGCTCAGACCTGGATGTGCCAGCGGCCACCAAATGTGCCAGCAGCTCTGTGGCATCCAAACCAGAGGAGGAAAGCCTGGAGCTGGGAGCCACCTCGGCCCCACCACCGTGGTGGGCTCAGCTCCGTTCCCCAGGCAGCCCAGAAGGGTTGTTAAGGGAGCACATTTCAAGTTTGCCGTTTCCAAGGAGTTGTTGCAAACAGCCATGAAGGAAGACACAGATAAAGGACGTGTGGGAAATGTCCCTGTCCTGCACAGAGGACACACCATCATCCCTGGAGCTTCTCCATTTGATTCCAAAGATCCACTTTCTCCTGTCAGTGATGGAAGAGCAGCCAGTGGCACTTGGCCCCTTACTGGCAGGGCTAAGGAGAGAGCAGCTCCATCAGGTTTCAAGGAGAAAAATGAAGCACAATTCTACCTAATCCCGTCCTTTTAAAAGCTACTGCAGCTTTTAAACATCTCTTGCATATTAAATTCTTTTTTTGTGGCTTAATGTGGGATTGGAAAACAGTTTTTCAGACCCACTTTTCCACATCATTGGTGCTTACACGAACACCTGGTTTTTGGTTTTCTCCAGAAACAAGGGCTTGGCTGAAGCTCTGCATTTACAAACTGGATGGTGGGCACAGCTCAGCTGCTCACCCACCCTGTCCCTGGGGCTCTGCACAGCAGGGATTTAGGCACCTTTACCAGAAGGTTACCAAGGCACAAAACCCAGAGAGGACTTCCCTCGTGCCTTCCCACCACAGTCACCAATGTCACCAACATCCCTGTCACCCGTGGGTCTGTCCCACAGGCATTTGAATCCAAGAGCCATAGCCTGGTTCCACACTTGGACTGCCCAAATAGCAAATTTCTAAGGGATTCACCTGTTTGGGGGCCGCAGGAGGAAGGTGGTGGTGCAGGAGATGCCACATGGGAGGACATGTGGGGCTGCCTTGGGGAAGTGGCCACCAGGGTTTTGTACTACAAAACCCACCAGAAGTGGCTGCTTGAGGACTGTACCTCCATTTGTGTTCCCTTCGAGGGCTTGATTTCCATTTCAGCTGGAATAGAGCCAGGAGGAGGCTGGGTATGGCTCCAGCAGCACAGCTTCTCCTCAGGCCCACTCATTGAGAATATACTTTGTTATCTCTGTGTATTTTAATTTTCCAGCCCAGCAGCTCGGCAGGGAGCCCCAGGCTCTGCTCAGTGGCCCTTGTTTAGTCTGGAGTGGGCAGTGCTTGACTGCAGGGACACCAGGAATGCTCCCGGCCTTCCCACTCCTCTCACACTGGGCTGGGATGTCCCCTCGTGTGGGATTCCATGGGGGAGAGACCTGGGGGGGTTAAAGGCTTTTCACCTTGAGAACGGGGCAGTGGTGATGATGTGGAGCTGGGGCAGTGACAGGACTGAAGGAGATGGACAAGTCCATCCCCAGCCCTCAGACTGTGCCAAGATGGTTTGTTTAACAACCATAAGAATGTTCAAGTATAAATAATGAACCTATGATAGGATCCTTAATACTTGTGAAAAATATTTTTTTCGCTTCTTTGGTCATTTTTGGTTATTTTGTGAAAATATTTTTAAATACAAAGTTGTTACACCTACAGCAGCAGTTGGTGACCCTGCTCTGCCCTAGGTGCCATCAGCAGCTTTGAGATATCTCAGTGTTTGTGTCCAGGAGGGTTAATGAGTGGATTTCTCAGACATTTGGGTATTTCCAGGTGTCCTGTAAGTTCTCTTTGACAGCATCAAGCCCACTGTTGTTACTGCAGTGTGAGCTGGAACCACGCTGTGGGTAAGGGATGCCCTTTGCCCTTGCAGAGCAAGGCTTTGCATGAAGAACTCTCTCCTGCTGGGCATCTCCAGGGTGGCTGAGACACAAAGAAAATAATCTTAATTCCTTGGTTTTGCAAGAACTGTCTGGGTTTGGAGTTTTGTACCTAAGCCATTGCCATGGGTCCTTTCCCTCTGCAAAGTGGCACTTCAGGATCAGGCCACACATTGGTTGTGGAGCTTTGTGAGCTGCCCATGAGCTGCCAAAATTCACTCTTCTTCTGTGGAAACCCAGCAAACATTCCCATTTTGCCCTCATTTTAGGTGTAGGGGTTTGCTACAGAGAATACAGCTGCTAGGGGAAAACCAGATCATTTAGGTTTCAAAACCTTGCAAGAAATCAGACAAAAAAATCTTTGGGAGAGACAGAAATCATAAATGAGCCACTTCTATCTCCTAAAAAAAATTGGAGAAAGAGGCATTTCCCGCCTGTGAAATTTTACCAGCAAGTTATATGCTAAAGAGTGTTGTTTGAAAGGAAATGTTGCTACATGGCTATTGAACACAGCTTTAATAATAAATTGTGGTGAAGACAGAACTAGTTAATATCCTTTGAAGGAAATAGGAGCTTTTTGTGGCAAGGAACCATTTATTTTGGATTATATCATAAAAAGTGTTCAACTGCAAGTGAAAAGTCTGGAGACTGGGGAATGGGATTTTCCTTTAGAAGTCAGAGTTTATTTTCTGTTACAGCCCATGTGGGCAGCAAATTCCTCTGTCTCCCCTTTCTTTGTTATTCTCTGTTCTTTTCGCTGCGAAACTTTGAAGTTTCCCTTTTCAATATTGATATTTAACACTGCCTGAATTGAAGGGAGTTCACAACATCCATCCCTGAGCTCCGTCAGTGCTGGTGGGAAGAGGTTAATGAGCCCCTTGGAAGTGTGTTTTTCTCCCCTCCCTCAGGAATTGGGTTTAAGACCTTCACAGGGAAGTATTTAATGTGTTTTCATTAAGTCAGGGTTTGTTCTTGCCGTTGCAGTTTTGCTTTCAGACCTCATTTGGTTCTCGGGGTTGGTTGGGCTGGTCCAGGCCCTGCAGGAGCAAATGGGGTCAGTGCTGGGGCACAGGAGGTTCAAGTGATGCTGCAGCCAACTGCTGGCCTTAGAACCAGAAATCAGGGAATCATTAAGGGTGGAAAAACTCTCCAAGCTCATTGAATCCAAATATTAACCCAGCACTTCCAAGCCCACCACTAAACCATGTCCCCAAGTGCCACATCCTCCTGTCTTTTCAGGGATGGTGATCCCACCACTGCCCTGGGCAGTGTCTTTTAAAGCCTGACCACCCTTTTGGGGAAAAAATTCCTCCTGATTTCTAATCTAAACCTCCCTTGGCACGATGTGAGGATGTTTGCTCTCATCCTGAGATGGAACTGCTGCCTTGAGCAGTGCACTTGCAAGAAAGGCTTTGTAAAAGTGTCCCCTTCTCCAGCACCAGTTGGTTCAATATTTACTCTGGGTAATTTTTTTTTTCCTAAAAGGAAGTAGATTTAAGCTTCTGCTTAATCTCACTGATACCCCTGATACCCTGGAAGTTTTGCTGAATCAAAACTGGGTTCTGGAGATGTCTCTCAGAATCACTCCAAACCAGGCTCGATTTTTTCCCCCTCAATTGTTTTTAAAGCTTTGCTTTTGAATCAAGTGCTTGTGGATGTCTCCATGTGCCAAACTGCAGGGAGAGCTCTCAAATGAGCTTTGACTCAAAGGCTCAGGGACCAGCAAGGCTCCAGGGCTTGTTTATATGGAAAACCCATGGTTTTTTGGGTGCTGGGGAGCAGATGTACCATCCCATCTGCTGAGCCACCAGCAGAACCTTCTGCAGAGGGAGCCACATGTAGGGTTTGTGCTGTGTGTGGTGCTTCACTGGGCTTTCCTTATGGCACATCCCAAGGGACTGCAGTGAAAACCCTCTGCACTGGTGGTTTGTGCCTCAGGACTGAGCCCTGTGCTCTGACTTTGGGGTCTGAGGCCTGTGTGGATGCCATGGGTGGCTTTTGTGCTTCATTCCCTGAGCTGGGGACTCCTTTATTTAGTCACCTGCTTTTTCAGATTTGCAATCTCCAAAAGCTCCATTTCTCTGTCAGATGGGGCTGAAATGGGCCCGTGGCTTTTGCCACGAGGGACACAGACTGGCAGATAAACACATGTGGTGATTTTGTCCAGGAAACAAAGCTAAAAATAGTAATGATTCATAAAAACGCTGTGGAAAATACTGGTTTTCTGGTGGATGGAACAGGTACCATCCAATTTTGTGTGTTATTAAGCTGCCTCCACATTTGGAGCTCCTGTTGCAGATGATTTTCTGTGCAGTTTAATGTGGCATCATCTCCCCAAGCCGACGTCTGCTCTGGCAAACTGGGGGATTTTATTTTGACAGCGAGACACTTGCTTGGCAGTTCCTATTGAACAGAACTGATCTTGAGACTTCCTATTACTTTTTTCCTTAAAAAAAAAAAGCCTTTTGAGTATGTTTGTGTTTGAGGAGAAAGTCAAGCACGTGTGAGCTGGGCTGTTGAATTTTGGAGCTGGGGATTGGGGTGAAGGGGGATCCTGGTTCCTGCATCCCACTGCAGCCTGCTGGGTGGCTCTGCTTCCTATTTCTAGTTTCAAGGCAGTGCCAGGCTCAGGATTGCTGATGCTTCCTGCAAACCACTCACAGACCCCAGAGGCTTGGAGAGATGAGTGCTTTGCATGTTGGAACAAAAGGAGCTCAGAAATTTGGCCTGATCCAGTTAAAAGCCATGAAATCGCCTGGTTTCAGCCCAGGAGTCGTTAAATAACCATGGAGACAGCACATCCCCCCCTCAGCACCTGTGGGTGCTGCAGGTGCAAGTCCTGGCCATGGCAATTCCCATTTCCCATCCTTCCTCCCGGTGCCATCGTGAAATCCATGTCTTATCCAAGCTACTGTTGTTGCTTTCTCCTTTCTTGAAAAGAAAATCCCAAAGAATGTTAAACTGTGCCTGTGCCTTGGCAGCTTGAATGCACGGACAGATTGTGCTTCAAAAAAATGGCAGAGTTTCAAAATATTGTGTTCTATGCAGAAGAGACAAGGAAAATAAACTCCCCAAAGTGCAGATTTTATTTCACCAGGAGGCAGAAAGGCTTTTAATGTTTATTTGGGTTTGGCATTTTGCTCCCTGGTTCTGCTGACACCACTTGTGAACCACCATCAGATTCGAGGCTGCACAACCTGTTCTGAGCCCAGTTCAAATCAGCTTCATTTCCAGTAGGTTCAATTCCACCCTCCCAGAGCTCCCTGAGGAGCCTTCCTGAGGCTCGGGGACAGCACATGGGGTGGCACAAGCAAAGCCATGAAGGATAAAACACAAAAAAAGGAACAACAGAGCAAATCTGGGCCTGTTTCTTACTTGATTTTGGTGGTGCCAGTGTGACTGCAGCAGAGTGAAGGGCTGGTCCTTGGGCTTTGTCAGGAGGCAGCTGCTGAGTGTTCTTAGAGAGTTCAGCCTTAATAGGAGCAGTTCCTCCATTCATCCATCAGTTCATCCATTTGGTGGATTTTTGTGTCTTGATTTCCACGTGCAAAATCAGTGTGAAGATGCTTTTCCTGTGCTGTGTGGTTTCCTTGAGGGTGCAGACAGGGAGCAGAGAGGTCTCTGGGATGACAGCTTGGAAAATGCCAGAAGAACAGGGGTTTTGTTTGCCTGCACTGCCAGACCTGTATTTTTAGGATTTCTTTTCTTGACTGACATCCAGAGCACCCCACTTAGCATCCCCATGGATCCGAGGTGCACTTGGCACAGCTTGGGCAGGAAGGGGAATCTGGAGCATCCAGCACAGCAGGGCTTGCTCCTCACTTCTGCCTCCTGGATACAACTGAAAAACTGGAAGGAAAAGGGTCAAAGAGCAGCTCTGCTCACTGTAGGAGTTCCTCCTCTGGATTTTAGAATCATTTTTGCTTTCTTACAGACCAGCTTTTACTTTTTGGGAAAACTGAGAGCTGTTCTTTGTGCTTCTGCATGACCTTGCTGCTTTTATTTTGCTTTTCCTGTATGAGTTTGGGAGCTCCTGGGAGCAGAGAATTGGCTTTTTTCTGTTTTTTTTTTTTCCTATGTACATTCACAGCTCTGTTGAGTTCTAATCCCAGTAGTGAGGGTGCACAGAGGTTTCCAATAAATGCTATTCCCACGAGGTGTCAGCTGGGTTTTTGCAGCCTGCTCCATCCTGGAATGACTTTGTCAAAAGGAGTGAGCA
This sequence comes from Lanius collurio, assembly GCA_020086605.1. Lineage (NCBI taxonomy): Eukaryota > Metazoa > Chordata > Aves > Passeriformes > Laniidae > Lanius > Lanius collurio. Next base: position 695,910 of record JACBWW010000037.1, on the reverse strand, counting down.
CGATTCCATCTTTTGGAGCATACAAGGAAAAAAAATGCTAAAAAAAAACACCCCCAAAACCCACCAAAAATTAAAAAACAAACCCAACCAAACAAAAACAAAACAAGAAAAAAACAACCTAAAAAACCAAACAAAACAAAACCAAGAAACTCCAACAATAACAACAAAAAAACAACCCAAAACCCTAAAAAAAAAAAAGCTATTCTGAATTGATTAATTGATTCATTAAGGTCATTTTCCATTCTGAGTGCCTGCCCTTTGATCCAGCACCCCTCTGGCACTGGGATGCACAGGCATCTATTGATGTGTGAAAAGGAAAAACAAATTCAGACATGTATAGGTGAAGTTTGAGAGAGAGGGTTGGGAATAGAGAGTAAAACTCACTCTTGAAGAGTAATGGATAGAATTTGTTAGGTTAAAAACGCTGTACACCTAAATTAGATGCTTGTGCCTTTTCTGGGGGGAGTTGACCAGGGATTTTATTACCCAGCCCAGCAGCCAGATGTTTACCTTGGGGTTTGGTGACATGACTGATGTTTCCAGGTTATTTTCTCCTGAATTCAAGCCCCCGTGCTGAAATGTGGCTGCATCTGGGCAGTCATAAAAAGGTTCTTGTGTTTCTCTGCTCTGCCTGGCTCTCGTGGCTGCTGGTTTGGACCCCCTTTCCAGGAGAGCTGCAGCTGAGCTGCCTCAGAGCTTGAGCTGCATCCAGCTCAGAAAGGCTTGGCTGGTCAGTGTGAGTAGAAACAAATGGCTTTGAAGCCTGCAAACTTGAATTCTGCTTTATTTTTGCTGGGTTTGCACAACTTTAATGACCAGGAGGTGAAACATGCAGTTAAACAGAATCAGAATGGGGACTTTCAGATGCAATTTTAAAAAGATGTTTCATGCTGCTGGGGTTTGAAGTTATGTATCTGGAATGGTTTTTAATCTAAGAAATGTTTGAAGGGATCCTCTGTGGATAGGAGGAGAAATACCTTTCCTTTTGCATGTTCTCCTGGCCTGCCTTTGCCAGAGCTCTTGCCTGTTTTCTGTACCAAGTTGGCAGCCAGAGCTCGCAGGTTTAAATGAAACCTTGCTGAACAAAGGCACTTTATGTTTGAACTCTGTGCCCTGGGTCTGCCCCCCCCAGCCTGCCTGGGCATTTATGTGAAATAAGGTCAACAAATATAGACAAGCTGTGTTTTGCAAATTACCCCCAAACAAATCGTAACAACAACAAAAAAGCTCTTTAACTCTGCCTCTTTCTTGTTTCACAGGCAAGAAGAGAAACCCTGGGCTGAAAATTCCTAAGGAAGCATTTGAGCAACCACAGACAAGCTCCACGTAAGTCTGCAAACACTGGGGCAGAATGAAAAGCAAACCACGAAGCCCAGCTGCCTTCCAGCCTTGGCTGGTGCCTGGAAGTGTCCAAGGCCAGGCTGGATGGAGCTTGGAGCACCC
>JACBWW010000037.1:619122-684506 GCA_020086605.1 Lanius collurio | reverse complement strand
AAAGAAAGAAAGAAAGAAAGAAAGAAAGAAAGAAAGAAAGAAAGAAAAGAAAAAGAAAGAAAGAAAAGAAAAAAAGAAAAGCATGCTTTGTTCCAATATCTGGATACCTGCCTGCTTTACCCTCCAGGGAGATGTGTGGATTTGCATGGAGCTGATGGATACCTCACTGGACAAGTTCTACAAACATGTCATTGACAAAGGCCTGACGATTCCTGAGGACATCCTGGGGAAAATTGCAGTCTCTGTGAGTAGCACAGGGTGAGGAGGGAAGGGAGAGGGTTTTGTGTTCTCAGCCAAGTCCTTCATCACCCAGGCTCGTGCTGTATTTGCACCAGGAGGAGCGTGCTCCCTGTGCCAGCCCATGTGGGCATTCCCAGCTGGCCTCACATGTCTGCTCTGAAGTGATGTTATTTATAAGCCATAAATGACCCCCAATGTGCCCATCCATACACATGATGGAGAGATGGCCCAGTGGGAGATCTAGGGAGGCTCCTGCAGTTTCTTTCCCTTCTCACTGGGGTCCTGGAGCCCCCAGGAGATCCCTGGGTACCCACCAACATCTCAGGCTGCTGGGAGGGTGCAGGACTTGTGGAGGATGTGCTTTTCCTGCCCTCCAGGCAGGTCTAGGGGTGAAGGCAGATATCATTTCCTCCTCCTCGTGGTGCTGCCAGCTGCAGTTGACTCTGGATTTGTCGTTTCAGATTGTCAAAGCACTAGAACATCTCCACAGTAAGCTCTCCGTGATCCACCGAGGTGAGTGCCAGGCACACACTGCCCTGCTCTCAGCCTGGCAAGGGCTCCCAAAATACCTGAGATTAGTGAGCCTTTGACAGCAGAAATACTCCCCAGCATCTCATGACTTGCAGCAAAACCCAGGCAGAGGAGATGGCTGCTGTTTGCTCCTTAAAATCTGCCTGCTGGTCCCAGTGCTTCTCTGAGGTGGAGGAGAAAGAGCCGGCAGTGGAAGTGCTGTTTCCCCTGGCTGCCTTTCCCTAAATCCATGCTCTGCTTCATCACCTGGGTGAAATTCAGCCAGGCTTTCCCCTCTGACCTTGGGGAGCTCTGGGCCAGGCTTTGCCCAGGTTTGTCCCCCAGCTCCATGGCACATGGTGTGCAGTGAGGGGGATCTCCCTGCAGCCTCACCCTCCTGCAGGGATCCAGCCATCCTCACCCCCTTCCAGGAGCTCCCTGAGCACCAGTGGAGCAGAACAGGTTTGACACCTAAACCAGCCTCAAATGAAATCATCAATTCCCTCCCTTAACTTTTCTGCCATTTACCCCTCTGGAGCATCTCAGAGCTGCAGTGAACATTCTCAGAAACAAATTTGCAGTTGCTGTTTGACACCTTTATTTTTAAAGGGTCATTTTCAATTTGTCATGAGGAGGAAAGAGCCCTCCCTGGAGTGTGTGAGTGCCTGGGAAGCAGCAGAGTCCAGCTGGAGCAGGCAGTGTCACTGGGTATATTCTTCCTGTGGCTGGGGATTAAGTTTCTGCCTTCTGTATCACTTAGAGGAGGTGGAAGCCCTGCTTGGCTGCTGGATTTCTGTGAATTTGTTTGATTTCCACTGGAGATTGTCTTACTTCAGTGTAGGAACAGATGGGTGAGGATTTTGGATACCTGAGGCTTTTGATTGCAGAATGCTGATTAGAGAGCAGATGTTAACGAGCTGTAAACCCACAGTTCTGTTAAGGAGGACCCAAACACAACTTCTGGCTTCCTTCAGAGGGCGTTTCAGCTCTTCTGTTTAGTTCTTTATTATGTGGAGACAGAGGGTCTTCAGGAAGTGATCTGTTATTTCTGTGTGGCAGCAGGGAGAGGACTGCTCCCTTTGGAGCATCCCAGGGAAAGCAGGGTCACCATTCCATTTGGGATTAGGCTCACAGAGCAATTGCCTGCTGTGCAGGGAAGCAGCTCCATGCTCTCCTGGATATCGCTTCCTGGCATCTCTGGGTGCCTTAATTCCCCTTTCTGCTGGGGATTGTAGCTGCCCTCATGAGCCTGACAGGAGTGTGAGCACACCAGGGTTTGTAAAGCCATGCTGGGAAGCAGATAAATACATCAGTAATGGACAGATGAGACTCTGGCCTGATTTCCACGGGGTATGGAGCTCCCACTCTCCTGCTGCTGCTCCTGCTGCAAGTTTGGCAGCCCTAAAAACAGAGGCCGTTTCTGAACCTTTGATCCTTGCCTTCGTTTATTGCTCCTCTTCACCCTTTCCTGCCCCACATCCCTCCCCCATGGGTTTTTCCTTTTGCTGGCATGATCCCAGACCCACGGGGCCTTGCCTGAGCTCCGTCCCTTTGCAGACACCCCCTGGAGCTGCCCCCAGCCCTGCAGAGCTGCTCCTATGTCCGTGACCATTCCCTGAGTGTGGGATGTGGTGGTGATGCCCAGAGTGACCTCCTGCTTCCCTAAATCCGAGAGGGGAGTGTGTGAGTGAAGGGACACTGGCAGGACACATGACAGGCCCACGAGGCTGTCACCTGAACGTGCCACAGCCGCAGCCAGCGGGTTTTTGGCACGCCCGGGGTGCTGGGCTCTGCTGGACTCCTTGGGTGCCCTCTGCTGCTGGGAACCCCTGTGGCTGTTTGTGGCTTGGCCCAGCCACCCCCACGTGACAGTGACTGTGGTCTGTGTTCCTTCTTGCAGATGTAAAGCCCTCTAACGTGTTGATCAATACACAGGGGCAGGTGAAAATGTGCGATTTTGGGATTAGCGGTTACCTCGTTGACTCGGTTGCTAAAACCATGGATGCAGGATGCAAACCCTACATGGCTGTAAGTGGAGAAGCTGCGTGGGGAGCAGCCAAAGGAACCTGAGCCCAGGGGGAAGGATCAGCCTCGGGCATCTGTCCTGGGGATTCGTTTGGGAAGACGTAGCCCTGAAGTTAAGGGATACAATCCCTTTGGGAGGGGAGACAGATCTCATGGCTCAGATCACATCTCCTGGGCACAGCTTCCTGCTGCCTCCTCGCCTCCCTGTGACCTTGGGGAGGGCTCTGGGATTGCTCCTTCTTGCCTGTTTGCCTTTTGCCCCGTGGGGACAACAGCACTTAGTGGGAAGGAAAGACAGTCCCCAGGGACTGAGTCCCTCGGGCTCCTCCTGGGAGCTGCTGTGCAAGATTGACCCTTTGTGGAGTGCTTGAACAGGGTGAAAACAGTCCTGGACAACTGAGGTGTGTCACCCCCTTTGTTCCAGCTGTGCCAGGTCAGCTCCACCACCCCAGCCCCTGGTGCAGGTGCCACCTGCTTCTGGTGACGCATTTCAGTGCCTGCCCTTACTGGTGAGGCTGGGGAACCAGCTGGGCCCCGGGAGAGCGAGGTGGTGGTGTGGGCTCAGGGGTGCCGGGCTGCCACCCCGAGAGAGCCGTGCTGGGGGTGGGCAGGGCACTGGGGCCGTCCCTGCTCCTCAGCCACCTTTGTCTCTGTTCACAGCCTGAGAGAATTAACCCGGAGCTGAACCAGAAGGGATACAGCGTCAAATCCGACATCTGGAGCCTGGGGATCACCATGGTAGGGTCGCCTGGGGGCTGGCAGGGCAGCCAGCAGGGCTCGGTGTTGCTCGTGGGTTCATTTTCCTGCCCATAGTGGTACTGGGGGCGCTGGTTCCCTGGGAAGTGGGAACGGGAATAACTCGGGAGGGGACAGGGAATGTGCCGCAGGGCTGAGGGGATGGAGGAGGAGCTGCTGTGTCAGCTGCTCGCTGCTGCGGAGGCCGCAGCTGCCGGGAGATGGCAGCATGAGCTCGGGCACGGGAGCTGCAGCGGGCCGGCCTCCCAGCCCCGAGCATCCTCCGCCAGCACGAGTGTCCTCCCAGCACCGAGTGCCCTCCCAGCACCGAGTGCCCTCCCAGCCTCGAGTGTCCTCCCAGCCCCGAGTGCCCTCCCAGCCCCGAGTGTCCTCTCAGCTCTGAGTGTCCTCCCAGCCCCAAGCATCCTCCCAGCTCTGAGAGTCCTCTCAGCCCTGAGCATCCTCCCCCAGCCCTGAGTGTCCTCCCAGCCCCGAGCATCCTCCCAGCTCTGAGTGTCCTCCCAGCTCTGAACATCCTCCCAGCCCCGAGCATCCTCCCCCAGCCCCAAGCATCCTCCCAGCCCTGAGTGTCCTCCCAGCCCCGAGTATCCTCCCCCAGCTCTGAGTGTCCTCTCAGCCCCAAGTGTCCTCCCAGCCCTTAGCAGTTCACAGCTGGGAGAGCAGTGGCAGGGGCATCTCTCCCTTGCAGTGTTCAGGGGCATCCATCTGCTCCCAGAGTCGCTTCCCAGCACAGTTACCCTGTGCAGCCTGGGGCTGGTTTTAACTCCCAGCCTCTCCCAAGAAGTGTCTGACACACAAGTGGCAGGGAATTGAATGTGGAGCTGTCTGGGTCTCCTCCAGCCTCTCCTGTTTGCTGGGGGAGGATGAGCAATATGTTGTGGCCAGGTGGGGTGAGGAAATCATAGAATCCCAGCATGGTTTGGGTTGGAAGGGGCCTTAAATTTCATCTCATCCCACCCCCTGCCATGGGCAGAGACCTTCCGCTCTCCCAGGCTGCTCCAAGCCCTCTCCAGCCTGGCCTTGGACACTGCCGGGGATCCAGGGGCAGCCACAGCTTCTCTGGGAACCTGTGCCAGGGCCTCCTCACCCTCACAGGGAAGGATTTCCCCCTAACATTTAATCTGTATCTCTCCTCTTTTAGTTCAAAACCAATTCCCCTCGTTCTGTCACTGTTTGCCCATGTAAAAAGTCACCCTCCCTCCTCTCTGTAAGGCCCCTTTAGGCACTGCAAGGGGCTCTCAGATCTCCTTGGAATACTCCTATTTCCAGGCCAAACAACCCCATTTGTGTGGAGCCTACAAAAACACACCCCTGGGTGGGCACATGGGGATCCCATATCTGTGGGGTGGGCTGTGAGGTGTCTGCCCCCAGTCCTGAGGCGTGGGCTCTGTGTCCCCAGATCGAGCTGGCCATCCTGCGCTTTCCCTATGACTCCTGGGGGACGCCCTTCCAGCAGCTCAAGCAGGTGGTGGAGGAGCCATCGCCGCAGCTCCCAGCGGAGAAGTTCTCAGCGGAGTTCGTCGATTTTACCTCGCAATGGTAAAATTCCCTCTTGGCCTCACTCTCCCCAGCCCCACTCACTGTGCTAATGCCTGTCTCCACAGGCAGCTCAGAACTCTGATTGTGGGCAGAACATTCCCTGGGCAAGGGCTGGGCCTGTGTGCCCTTGCTGAGCCTTGTGCAGGTGCCTGGCACTGTGCAGGCACAGCAATGCTGGTGGCAGCTCTGGGGGGACAGGCTTGGCTGCTTTGTGGGGGCACACAGGCCTGAGGAGGCTTCTCGCTCTGATTGCCCCCACAGCAGCAGCACAGGGGTGCTGTGAGCAGGGGCAGCCTGGCAGCTCACATCCCTGAGTCTGGGAGGGCAGCACGACAGGGAATGGCTGCATCCTCTCTCAGGGGACATGGCTCTGAGGGCAGCAACCCCGCAGAATTTGGCTCCTGCCGGTGTCTGTCCCTCTCCTGGGGCCCTGGGGCTGCCGTGCTGCCAGGCCTGGGAGCTGGGAGCAGCAGGAGTGTCTGGCTGCACTGTAGGCAAAGGGCTGGAGCAGCCCTGCTGTTGTCTGCAGGCTGCAGAGAGCTCAGCCCCGAGCAGAGCCTGCCCTTGCCATGGCTCAGAGCGCTGCCGGCCGCTCCCTCCCGCTTCCCTGGAACCCGCCCGCCAGCAGGGTTTGATTTTCCAGGCACTGCAGTGCCACCCGCCCGCCTGCCAAGTTGGCAGGTGGCTGCTGGGTCTGCGTGGTGGCCAAGAAAGGACGGCAGATTGACAAACAGAGAAATGTGAGACTGTTCCCGAGCTGCCAGCGCCGGGGCCGGAGCCCAGCCGGCTCTGCCATGACCCAGGAGAGGATTATCAGCTGCTCCTGCCTGGGGACTCTCAGTACCCGTGTTTAGATTCTTCAGAGTCTTGTTCAAACACGTTTTCATGTCCCCGTGGTCCAGCTGCTCATCTCCTGACCCACACTGGGGAACACCTGCCATGCCCACCCTGCCCTGGGCCTGGGAGAGGTGGGAGCTGCCCTGGAAAAACGCTCTCACAAGATGCCCCCCGTTCTTGCAAGGCCCACGCTGAGGTTTTGGAGCAGCTGCTGTTCCTCCAAACAGTGCTGCTGGCTCTGCTGTTTCCAAGCTGCCTGCTTGTGCCAGGCAGGCTGTTCCTCCCCGAGGGATTTGCTTTTCCAAGCCCCCTGTCCTGCAGTTCAGGCTGTGGCTGCTTTAGGAGTTACACAGCCACTTTGGGGGGCACGTGGCAGTTCCTTTGCAAAGGACTTTGCAAAGGTTTTGTGAATCCTGTCCTTTAGGGTCACTAAAGATCCCTCACATCCCTCACGTGGGTAGCAAGGACTTGGAATGGTGAACTTTGCACCAGTTTTGTGTTGGGGTCTGGGAATTTCTTCTGACATGGAACCAGGTCACATCCACTCTATATCAAGCCTGGCTTAGGTCTGTGTTTATCCATGCCCTGCCTGGGGCAGTGCAGTCTGATCACCTGTAGGCGCTGCAGGAAGGTTCCTGGCATGTCTGAGTCAGGATCAGATCCCAATATGACTCTTCATTCCTGAAAATTTACATTTATTTCAGTAACTTACCACCAGATTTCCTGGTATTAGTAAACTGGGAATGAATTTTTTTTTTGTAGGGGGTCTAAATTAAGAGCGTTATGCCAAATCTGGACACAGCTAACCTTCAAATACACCTTGTCATCTTGGCTGGGGCTGCTCCTGAGCTGGGAGGATGTGACACATCCCAAACCTTCAGGCCGTCGATATTGGCACGTATCGGCCCTGGGTTCCTCTGTTCATTCACAACATGACACTAAACACGAGCCCTCTACACACAGCAAGCAGGAAATATCTATTCAGTGTGTGTCCTCTGCTTCCTCTGGGCTCCAGCAAATCCCAGCAGAGGTTCTCACTTTTGTTTTGCTCAGTGTGACACCTTTTCCCCGCCACCGCCGTGTACGTGTGTGAAGATCTTTTCAAGTTGCTCCAAGTGTCTTTCCCCTAAATACACTGCCAGGAAGTGAGTAGAGATTACGTCCTGTCTTTTAAAAGCTATTTTCTACTGGAGGGAAACTAAAATAACTTCCAGCTACAACCCTCCAGGGCCATCTGTTGTAGGAGAGGAGAAAAAAAGGATGTCCCATGGAACCGTCCCTGCTGATAACAGCGCGGTGATAAACAAACAGTTGTACACGTGCTCTGGAGCCACTCAGTCACTGCTCCCAGACAGCTCAGAGGCTGAATCCATTCCCTGAATCACTGACCTGTTGGAGAGCACCCAAATTCCCAGTTGTACCTGGCCCTTGGCACCAGGCAGTGTTTGAAGTTGTGTTTTTGGTGTCTCCAGATCTCTTGGTGGGCCTCAAGCTTTTCTCCCCAGCACTGTTCCGTGTTGGCTGTCACTGTCCTCAAGGCCTAAACTGTTTGCTCAGCTTGGATGAGCAGCTGAACTTATTCTACAGAGTCTTTAAACCTTGCTGTTGTCACAGTATAATTTTATGGCCTTGCTTAAATTGCAGGCTGAATGTAAATTCTAATTTTTTCTCTTTTTTTTCCCAATTAAAGCTTGAAGAAGAATTCCAAAGAACGGCCAACATACCCAGAGCTTATGGTGAGTGTGGCTGCATGGAGCAGTGTGTTCAGAGCTGAAATGGGTTACAGTGAGAGGGAGATTCCAACAGTGATGGTGATTTGGGATGCCTTGCATCCCTATTTTCATAGCAGATGGGAGAGTTGTGACACTTCAGAGTGCTGGGAGGGTGACTGCAAATCAGAGATGCTCTTTGAAATCTTAGCCAGGTGCTTTTCCAGTCAGATCAAGGGAGAAAATACATGTTAAAGCAGGTAATGGACAAGAATGATGCTGTGAAGAATCAGCCAGTGAGGCTAAAATCCTCCTCTGGGGTTTGTGTGATGAGTTCAGACACCTCAGTGTGCCACAGGAGCTGCAGGAGCCCAGTGACCAACTGGGCTTTGCTGCCCTGGTGCCTTGGAGAGGAGGCTTTTTGGACAGAGTAATTCCTGGATGTTGGGGACAGAGACAAATCTGTGACTGATAATTCCAGTTATTGAATTTCATCTGCTGCCTAGAGACTGTTTACTGTGAGGGATAACTGAGGAATAACTAAGGAGGAAAATGCCAATAAAGGCAGGTGATGGGGGAAATGCAGGGCACTGCTGTGTGCCCAGCCAGAGCTCTGGGCTCCAGCTGGCAAGAACAGGTTTTTCTGCTTGGGCTCCACAGCTTAGTGGCCTCCCTCTCTCTCCTGACTTTCTGGTATTGATCATGGTGCTCCTAAAAGCTGGCAAAAAGCAGGAGAGCACAGGAAGTTGGTTTTTCACTCTTGCAGATATTTAATCTTTTTTTACTCTCACACAATCTGCAGCTTTCAAAAGGCAGGAAAGTGCCTGAACTTGTTATTTCTGAAGATCCTGACCCAAATGCTTGCTTGTTCCTACATTCCTACCCCTGTCAGGTCTCAGTGGCAAGATCACCTGGATTAAGGGTGGAAACTGCAGGATTTCCTCAGGCACTGGTATTCCCAACCCCACAATTTTTGGGACATGCATTATGCCACCAGAGGGTCAGAGCCATCACCACCTCACACCTTCTGCTGTGAGCTGTGAAGGTGCCAGGGTTTAAGCCACTTTTTACCTGCAGGCTGTGCTGGAATTCCATTGAGTTGTAAGCAGTGAATAATTCCTGTGGCATTTGGTGCTGGCCCTTGTAATGCAATTAAACTACAGAGAGGTCTGATTGACACACAGCTTGCCCCCAGACTGGCTTCAAACAAAGGGAGGCCTGAGATTTATGACTTTTTTTTTAACTTTTTTTTTGGTATATTATTGAATAAATACATCTCTATATTTTAAGCAAATTTCTGAACTTTGCCAAATGGCCTTTTATCAAAAAGGGTTCACTGAAGCAGCTCTGTCTGCTGCAGCATTAATACCCATTGGCAAGGGAGTGCATTTCTATTGAATTAGGTTCTTGGATCACCTCTGGAGTATCTCAGTGCTGTGGTATTTTATGGCTGACATGGATGTTGTGAGGTCCTGTGGTTGAGGGGTGCTGTTTTGTTGGGGTTTTTTCCTCTCTCTTATGGCATTAAGTTGTGGTCCTGGATTGGACTTGTCATTTAGACCGAGGCTGCTCCCTTGCTTTCCTGTGGAATTGAGGTTTCTCATGGAAAGTATGACTCTGTGCTATCTTGAGCATCAGGAAAACTGATAGGAGTGCTTAATTTCATTTAAAAACCCACTTCCCGAGGTGAAGGGGAGTGTGAAACTGGTGCAGGGCCGGTGGTCTGCGCATCCCGCCTGGCACGGGGGCTCCGTGCCATGGCCAGGCTCAGGCCTTGCAGAGGGCTTGGGTTCAGGGGGACACAGGGCTGGGGGGCACTGCTGCCACCCCTGGCACCCTGGGGGTGCTCCCAGGCTCTGTAGCTCTGCTTTGGGAGTCACTGCCTGGGATGTGGGAGCAGGGACATCACGCTCGGGTAGTCCCAAGCCAGGCCATTGGGGTCACCCCTTGGAGTTCTCCAGGGCGCTTCGGTTCCTGTGACTGTCTGACCTAGGGAGACCTTAAGTTTTGCCTGGATCTTTGCCTCAACCCATCCCAGCCCTGTTTCCCACATAATTGGGCTTCCTCTTCCTTACTGGTGTGTCTTTGGATTGCTTCCCAGCCACTCAGGGCTGCCTTGTCTTATTCCCTGGATGACTTTCCACTCAAGCCCACCTTGAAGAACATCTTTTCTTTGCTCTTCTTCTCCCTCCACTTGGCCACTGCCATTAAACATCATTGAAACAGCCAGTGCTCAGGGACTGAGGTGAGGGGCAGCTTGGAAAAAACTCTGGAAACACCAAATTATTTTTAAATACCTGACTTGAAATGAGTGGGTTGGAAATCAAACCCCCAACCTTGTAAAGAGCAGAGATCACTGTGAGCCCTGCAGGGCCCTGGCTGCCTTTTGGTTCTCTCTGACACCCTCCACACAAATAAATCTGGTTATTTACCAGGACAGTGGGAATCAAACAGGCTTTTGGGGGTTTTTAGGTGGGATTTCAGCTTGGTGTGTTGCTGAACCAACCAAACTGAATTGCTGGTGCTGGTGGAGGGGGGCTTTTGTTGCTGTCGGGGGGATTTCGTTGTGGTTTTTCTCCTTACACGTATTTTTCCGTTCGTGCTGAAATGCAGGCAGGATTTTCTGGCAGGCTGTCTCCCCATGTCGGTCAGGATGAAGTAGTTAAACACACAAGTGTGGATGGTTTTGCAGTCAGGATGGCTTTCCTATGTGGTGGTTGGGGTGAAGGAGCCGCTCCTGCTGCGAGGAGGGACAGTTCAGGGAAGGAGTGAGACTCAGGAGTCACCAGAGGGTAAATAAATACACAGATAAACCAGGAAGCTGAGGGAAAACCACTGCAGTCAGCAGGGTTTGCACTGCTCCAGTTGGAGCTGCAGCATGTGGGATGGGTAACCATGGTCTGGAGGGTGTTATGGGGCAGGTGGAGAGGGTTTTCTGAGGCTTCCCCTTGCCTCCAGAGCTGCCCAGCTCAGCCCTCCCAGCCAGGGCAGGGTTTAGGGGGAATCCAGGAGGGCATCACAACTTCATGGAGCGGCCCTTGGGCTCCCCAACTTGCCTCAGCTGTAAAAACCCAATATTATGATGCTAAGGACAAAACCTTCTTCACTGTCTAGAGGATTGTCTGAAAAGCTTTTTGCTCCAGCCCTCAGCGTGGTGAATAATAAACTCTGCTGGTTCTTCTCTCTTTCCTTTCCCAGCAACATCCTTTCTTCACCCTGCACGAATCCAAAGAGACAGACGTCGCCTCTTTTGTCAAGCTCATCCTGGGAGACTGAGAACTGGACTTGTAAAAGAATTGCCCTTCTGTGGACTGGTGGGTGCAGGGGAGGGGCGCGTGGCAGGACTTGTCATGGAAGCACCAACAGAAAGTCGCCGTGTTTTGTTTTGTTTTTATTCTGAGAAACCCCCACCTCGCCCGAGCTTTTTTAAAGGGTTCTTTGGTATCCATAGTGACATAGAACGAGCTGGTTAGTGGAATGAATTTTAATAAGGTTGGTAACCTTAAAACAAAAACAAAACAACAAAAAAACCCCATTTTGAAAGAGTGATTTACATATTTAATGACAGTCGAAGTTCCTCTTCCTAACTCGCTCCTCATCCCCCTTCCCTTCCCCCTTGAACCAGAATTTGCTTTGTCATGGTAATAGGTGCTATGGTAGTCATGAAGTTGTATGTAGATTTATATTTTGTCCCTTCCATTATTTTAATATTTATGTTAAGTGCTTGATGGAATAGATTTCTGTTTTATATGAGGATGAATGCGTTCTGACGATGATGATGATGATGATGCAAAATGAGGCCACAGCAAGCAGCACTCGTAGGGCTTGGCTGGGGAAAAGGTGTCCGAGGAGAGAGGAGAGGGGAAGTTTCTCTGTTGTGGAATATATTAATGTGCATCATAAAAGGAATTGGTAAGGAAGCCTTGCAGCTCAGCTGCTCGAGCTGTGCCAGGGAAGGAGGCCCCGGTGTCCCCTGTGGCCACCTCTTCTCCGGACACCACGCTCCGAGTCCGGCCGGCGCTGCCCGGCCTCCAGCTGGGCCAGCTCTGTCCCACCGCCCTGCTCTGCTGGAGAGGGCGGGCTGGGAGCGCTGGGAATTGCTGGGACAGTGTCTGGGACAAAAGGCCCAGAGGGAAGGAGGCTGTCAGAGAAGTTGCACAAAGACAGGAGGAGGCTGCCCTGGTCAGTGCCCACTGCCCAGCAGCGTTGCAGTGCCCGAGGCTCCCTTGGGCTGGGGATGAGCTGCTTTGGGCCTCAAAGGGAGTTCCTCTCTCCTTGCTGGGGTGAGGCAGGATCACAGGATGCACAGCAGGACACCCTGAAAAACGGGATGTTTTAGTGGTGGTTTCCAGGGCTCGTGGCACTGCATTGGCAGCAATCCCTCCATGCTTGTCCAGAGTCTGGGAGTGCCAGCGCTCCCAGGAGCCCGTGCTGGCACGTGGATTGGGCTGTGTCCAGCTCCAGCTGGGGTGCTGCAGGCAGCCAGGAGCACTGGGCTCTGCCCTGGGCTGCAGGTGGGAGCTGCAGCCTGGGAAACCAGGCAGGGACCCCACAGCCCATCCCAACCTGGAGGTGGCTCCTTGCTGCTGGCCAGGTCCCTGGGGACAAGCTGCAAGCCAGAGGCAGGAGAAGGGGGCAGGTGAGGCAGGAGAGGAGCTGCAGATCACTCTGCCCTCAGGTATGGGGCACTGTCTGGAGTGGGGGCCACTGTGCCCTGTGAGTGTTGCCGAGCCTGGTGAGGCCGCTGGCTCCACATTAACGCAGGTCTGTGCCAGCCTGCCCAGCTGCCTGCTCTGGCCATGAGTTCCTCTGCCTTTGCCTTTGCTCCTTCCCCCAGCCCTGGAACAGGGCCTGTCTGTGTGTTCTGGCTGCCCTGGAGGCTGCACAAGTGCCTCGTGCCCTGCACGCGCTTCCATCCCCACCCCTCGCTTGGGCACGGCCCCTGGGAGCCAGGTCTGAGCAGAAACTCACCCTGCTCTGCAGCACTGAGGTGTGCAGAACATCATCCCACCCTGCTCTGCAGCACTGAGGTGTGCAGAACATCATCCCACCCTGCTCTGCAGCACTGAGGTGTGCAGAACATCATCCCACCCTGCTCTGCAGCACTGAGGTGTGCAGAACATCATCCCACCCTGCTCTGCCAGGTTAGCAGCTCCAGACTCTGCTGGTGTGGGTTGGAACAGTCTGAGCAGATTTAGGGATGCAATCCCATGGAAGGGCCGATGGGGAGGGCAGTGTGGGGAGCAGGGGCTGTGGCAGGAGTGGTGGCACCTCCGGTGCTGGGGACATGCCAACACTTTGAAGAGGCGCACAAAGATGCCCCCAGTGCCTGGGCTGCCACTGTCACCGCACCACGGGGGTGGCTGTGAGCCTGGAACGGGGCAGCTCTGCCCTGGTGCTGGCAGTGACAGAGAGAGGAGAGCATTTGTTGGGATTTATGGATCCTTGTGCCCTCAGCTGCAGGGCAGGGGGCTCAGAGAGGGCTTGCAGGAATCAGGGTGCAATTCATGGGTCGTGCAGGCTTTGGGGAGGAGGTTCCCCGTGCTCAGCCCTGTCCCAGGAGCCTGCCCAGCCCTTGGTAGAGGATAAGCTCCATATCCTGCTCTGTGCCGAGGGGAACCTTTCAGGTTACATTTTGTGGCGGATGAAACACGAGGATGTTTTACTTCACAGTGTAATTTTAAGAGGCCTCGCATGGCTCATGATCTGCCCTCTCATATTCCATGATGTGTGTGTGTGTGCTTTCTCTCTCTCACTTTCTCAGAGCTGTTTTGATTGATTGTCCTCAGCTGCAGCTGAAAGTCCAGCCAGCCAGTTTATAGACTTGGTTCCAGCATCAATTCTCCCTTTGAAAAACATGACATTTAAAACCACCCTTTGGTTTTCCTACATATGGATCTGATGCTTTTGTTCAAGATTGTTTTTGCTGCTTTTCCCCTGCAATATAAGTCTCATTTGGACACCGCATCTCCTTGACCTCAGAGCACCTTCATTTCAGTGCCATTGCAATTGACAGGTTGAATTTATGAGATACTGTCAAAGTTCAGTATTAATAGCAGATATTAATGTCACCAGCGTTTTCCAATAGAAAATTAATGGCAGTGTTGTCTGCAGCTGGTAACCCTCTAAAAGGATTCCTCCATGCCTCCACACAGGGCTTTTATGCTCTCTGCTCTTGCACTGCTTGGGCTGCCAAATGCCTTTGTTTTAATGACATCACAACAGGGCACAAAACAAATCCCTTCCCTGCTCCTTCTCCATGACTCTGTTCCTTTGAAAGTTGTTTGTGTCAGCCCAGAGTAAGTGAGGAGCTGTCTGAGCACGAGGATGGGAAGTGCTGTGAGAGATCCCCCAGTGCTGAGGGGAGCTGTGGCAGGGGAGGGTCTGTGCAGGGCTGTGGGGCTGTCCCTGCATCCCTCGGGGTGGACACAAAGCTTGGCCTGACCCGGGAATTCTTTAGAGAGAAGCCTGAGCTTGGTGGTCTCAGCTCAGGGAGGAGAGCCAGGGACTCCTGTGTGCTTCAAAGCCCTGCAGACCTGCTGGGCTGCAGGATGAAAGTCAGGTTCTTGTCTCTGCCATTTGATTGTAACCTCTGTGAAGATAAAAAAAGCCTTTGGTTGCTGCTCAGATCTTGCCAGAGCAGCCTTGCCCCCTGAACAGCAAAGGTTTTGAGGCTTAGGGATGTTCTTCACAAAGGTTTTCTGTGTTCACACAGCACAGGGCTGTGGGATTGCCCCAAACTGGGATTTTTAGAGAAGCAGGTCTCAAATGCCATAAACTTGAAAGAACCCCTAAGCCAGGGAGCAGAGGGAGATCAGAGCTGCCGGGAGCTCAGCACTGAGCTGTGACCTGGAGCAGCTGTGGATGGATTTGCAGGGCAGGGAGGGCCTCTCCAGCCTGCCACAGGTGATCAGGATGCAGGGAAGAGGCACAGCCCATCCCCAGGGATCCCCAGGTGTGATGTCTATCCCTCTCTTCCCCTCACAGCTCCTGATGCTCCTGCAATCTGCAGGATGCTGGAGGCCTTGCCATTGCTGGAGCTGTCACTGCAGGAAAGGTGTTTTCTGGGTCCCCAAGAGCCCTTTAGTCCCTTAAATCTGAAAGAGCAGTTGGAGGGCATTTTCTGGTTGCTGTTTTTAACCACCAGATCCATGCTGCTGCACTGGGTGCAATGCCCACTTTTCCTGGAGTTGTTCCAGGTACAGACCTTGACACAGATATCTCTGTACTGTATTTCTGTGTTTCCCTGACTTTTGCTGAATTTACTGACGACAAAGAGGCAGCTCTGACTTGTTAAAGAGGTGGAACATCATTTCTGGAGGCAGATGGAGGAGGCAGTAGGTTGGTCCCTACTTAGAAAAATCTCTAAAAAAAGATCTGCAGTTGATCTGCCAGGTGCTGCTGGTCCAGTGCTGCTGCACCTTGTCCTGGTGGGAAGGGGCTGCCAGGGGCTGAGGGCAGAGCCTGGCATGCACAGCCTCAGCCTGGATTTCTCCATGCTTGCTGCCAGCCAAGGGTGTACCTGCACGTTTCCCTCCTTCCCTACACATTCTGGAAGAGGAAATCCTGCTTGGTCAAACATTGCTTTAGTGGCTGGTCTGATGCAGTTCAGACAAGGTTCCCACCACCTCCCTCGTTTAAGAGACCTCTTTTTTATTCAAAACAACCCTCAAACTCCTCTCAGAAAATCCAGCCAAGATGCTTCCCCCCTCCCTGCCCCTTTTCCATCTTGTTCCTCTTAGAGGAACTCTGGGAGCCTCTTGGTGCTTTCACTCTTCCACATGCCAAAGATTGCTGCACCCCCCTTAGTTATGCTCCTGCCAAACCAGATCTTCTAGTCTTGCCTCAAAAATCATCCACTTCCCTGCTCCTTGGGGTTCCTTTTGTTGCAGTTGCTTTTTCATTGAATTTCCTCGTGTTTATTGACATGTCTATTGTTGAGCTTCCTGGACACATGCAGCTCTCTTTTTGGGATACAGGGAAAGACAAACAGTTGCCTTCACTTCTCTGCCCCTGCTGTTGGGGAAACACTGTCAGTGATGTGATTCCTACAGATGGGATGGGTCTCATGTAGAGCTGGGGTCATGGAGGGTGTAAACTGGCACTGCTCCACTGGCTTGGCTGGAATGAGGCCAGTTTTGTCCAGCTGAGAATCTGTCCTTAATGTCCAAACAGTTATTACACACTAATAAAGATTAATGATTGTAAATCCCCACGGATTAGACATAAAATGGCAAGTTTTGCTCATTAATCTTTATTGCCATGTTATGGTTGTTGATGTTAGAGATCCTCTCTCTGCTCTGGACATGCCCAGAGGTGGGGGCTGAGCCTGGGGAGATGAAGGGTGGACAAAACACACCAGATGTCCACAGGTTTTACACTCTGTGTCCTCCCCCCAGGTTCCTGGTTTCCTTGAAAGCCCTTAACCAGCAGCAGAGGATGAATCCCAGAGCTTTGTCTGCTCCTCTGGCCTCTGCCTGGGCTATAAAACCCAGATTGTTTCTGGTGAGAAGGGATCTGATCTCCCCATTAATATTTCAGCTCAGCCTCTGCTGGAGCAGATGGAGAATGTGAAATTTGCCATGTGCTCTGCAGGGCTGGGAGATTCCCCCCTGCACCATGGCTGGAGGAGTGGCAGCTCTGCTGAGGGCTGAAAGGACTCTGCTCCTTCACATGACCCTGCTCCATAAAAACAGTGGGTTTTGCCAATAAATAGGGCCAGAAAAAGCTGCACCTCAGTTCCAGGGTGTTTGCAGATGCATGAACACAGCCAGGAGCTGCTGGTGCTGCAGGCACAAAGGTCCATTTCTGGATAAATGAAAAGGACTCTGAGAGTGCAGTGAACTTTAAGCGTGGGTTTAATGGCATGGGGACAAAATGAGTCCTCTGCTGGGCAGCTGGTGTCAGTCCACCCCGCCACGGAAGGTCTGAAGCATCAAGAGAGGCAGGACACAGCCACAGGTCCATCGAGGGCACAGCCTGAGAGCAGCCTGGCTGCTCTTTCCCTCCCCACATCTTCCTTCAGGCCCTGATTTGTGGGCAGTGGGTCCCAGGCTTCCACTGCATCCCCAGTTCCAGCAAGGGGAGAAAAATCTAAATCCCAAAGAAATCCATGGGGAAAAACCCACAAGTGAACAAAGATGTGTTGCTGCTGTGTGGCCTTAAACGGTGGGAAGAGCCTGGGAGAGGCCTCTGCAGCTGAGAGAGAGGAAGGGAAGCATTTAAGGTGGTCTCTTAGCAGCTTAATGCTGGAAATACCCAATTTACAGCCCACCAGGAGGAGGGAGTTCACCAGGGGCCCACCCAGCCAGCAGTGCCATTCCCCTGGGAGCAGCTGGGGCAGGATGTTTGTGAGGTGGCTCCTTCAGAGCAGTCCTGGGATGCTGGAGAGCCCTTGGCCTCCATGGACACCTCATCCCAGGCACCTTCGTGGTTTTGTTGGCATGTCTGGGATTTTATTGGCAGCCAGCAGGAAGGGGAAGCACATCCATGGAGTGCTTTGGGAGAGGAAGGAGCTGCCTGTCCTCCCCAGTCCCTGCTCCCTAATCCCACAGCTGGGACTTAGCTAAACCAGCCCACCTGCAGGTCTCCAGCCCAAGCCAGACTTTGTCCCTTCATTCGCTGCCGTTTCATTAAAAATCCCTCTGGGAAAGCCAGGCAGCTCCGGAGCTGCAGCAGCCCTGCTCCAGGGGGGCTCAGCCCAGCCAGCAGCCAGGATGGGCCACAATCCCTTGCTCAGGAGACTCTGGGTTTTTAAAGGATGGGGAGAGAGTCCAGCAGCTGCAAGGTTCCACGGGGACAAGCTGGGAAAAGCTTGGAAGCGCCTGAAGTGCGCTGGAAGTGGGGATGGAAATCAAAAGATCAGACGTCTTTTGGCGATTTCCAAAGCTATCTGGTTTTAGCCAGACCTGAAAACCCTTCCTAGAAGTTTTATTGCAGGGTATTTTGATCTGTTACTTTCGCTTTTGGGCTTAGCTAAATCCAGGAAACTCGGAATAGTGTAATTTTTGAATAAAGACCGAACACACCCCAAGTATTCCTGAAGCGATCAGGAAACCTGCTGCTTGGTTCATCTTCCAGGAATAATTCAGGCCAGCTCAGGGTTTAATTCAGTCTGGTTTTGCCCCTAGATAATGATTCTTTTTGAGGAAATAAAGAGAGCAGACCATGGTTTTTTCCAAAAGACCCATCACACACCGAACCATTCCAGGAGGTGGATGCAGATAAATGCTCCAGTGAGGGGGGCCAGTGGCTGGTGGCTGGAGGAGCAGCCTGGAGTATCCAGGACCTCCAAAACCTCCCATGGACATGGTTTCCCCAGGAATTGTGTGACAGAGGTATTGGGATCTGCCACATCTGGGATTTTTCCCTCTAGGAGAGAACTTGCGGCCGTCTCGGAGGGTCTCAGAACACCCAAAACCCTTCAGATTTGGGTGGGTTTTTTTTCAGGATGGATACTCTGAAAAGTCAGGAAGGGCCAGGTGTCCTTGATTTGCACAGCCAGAGTGAAGAAATGTGGATTAAGTGCCTCATGAGAGCCAAAATAAGGTGTGTTTAAAGATAAATCCCAGTCTCTGTCACAGCTGTTAAGCCAGGATCAAATTTTTCCAACTCCAGGTCCAGCTGCAGAGCTCTCCATCCATATTTAACCCAGGTTTAGTCACAAGTCCTGCATAAAAACACCTGCAGCATGGACTGTGCCTTCTGGGGTCTTCTGGCAGGTTGGGGCTCAAAATACACCCCCCAACCCAGGATTTGGCTTTGAATATTCCCTTTAAAATCCGTGTGTAAAGTGAATTTCCAGGGCTCGGCTGCCGTTTTTATTTTGGTGAATCGAGTGATTTGTGCTTGGTGAGAGCTGTCCCTGTGCCAGGGGCTGCTGGAAATAGTCACAACATACAAAATAGCTGGAATTCTGCATTTTTTAATAGCAATACAATGAGGGGAAGCTGCTAAATGGAGCTTCTTGTAAGCTGGAAATGTGTTGGAGTAAAATTTGTCATTTCTTGTCGGAAAAAAATCCCAACAAACCAACTGTCTAAAATTGTCCAAAATCTTCAATTTAAGGAATTACAGTTTTCTTGGCAAAGAGCCATGTTTAGCATCAATAGTTGGGATTTTTAGACTTTCTGTCTTAAGGTGTGAAATCTGCTTTTTCTCGAGACAGTGGGAAATCTGTAAAAAGGATATTTCTACATCATTTTGGCTAGGGAAAAAACCCCCAAACACCAAAACATGAGCAAAAAATGGAAAAGCACCCAGTTCCCAGTGGTCTCTGGTGTTGAAGAGGGTGCAGGCAAAGCACCTGAAGATGTTAGGAAGGAGAAGACTTCCTACCCTGCTATAATGCAAGTCCTTATTTTATTTTTAGGATTTTTTTTTTTTTTACAGTAACATCATTTGGTTCCTAACTGTGAAAGTCTCTGCTTTTCCACACGTGTGGAAGGCTGATTATTCTTTCTCATGTTCTTCCTATTTTTCATTTATCCCTTTCTGGTACTATCTGAGAGGTGCTGAAGGTATCTCCCAGCCTGCCCTCGAGCCATGTGGAACCCCTGTGGTATCTCCTAACAGCTGGGATGGCAGTAGACAGCTAATTATGATTTTAAATTATATTTATAGCAATTTAGATTAATTTTTTTTAGTGTCCTGGTTTGCTCTAGAATTAGGGATGGGGATAAGGAGTCTTGATTTTAAAAATTGTAATTTTTTTAATTTTTCTTTTAACATCTTGGAGGCTTCTGAAGAAACCTGCTCACCTTTAAGGTTTTTAGTAGGAGAAGCACGAGGTGGGTTTCAGTTGTTCCTTCAAGAGGGGATTGAGTAGCACCAGGGTTCAGTTTAGCTGATAAACTACTCTGTGTCACATCATTGAAGATACCCTGAATTCTGACAAAACAGCCACTCCCACCTGAAAACTAAAACTTGGTTGGTGACAAACTTGGTTTGTCCAAGGCTCCTGCCAGGCTTCTCTCTGTCAAATTTCCATGGAGTTTGCTGGAGCCCTTGGGGTGGTCAGGGCTGCCCGAGGCAGGGCTGGGGGACAGCCAGGTGTCACCTCTGGGGCTGCAGGACACGTGTCCTGCAGAAATGATGGAGCAATTCATGAGCAGCTTCTTGCTCTGTAGGGCATGTTGAGGGGAATCCCATAAGTGTGGGATAGAGTCAGGACTGGAGGCTCAAAACCCATCGGGTTTTGTTCTTTCTGTTGCCTTTCTCCCCTTGCAAAGGGGCTTCCCAAGCCTCCCCAGCCTTTCTGATAAAGAATAATAGAATCACTGAACCAGAGAGGGTGGAAAAGCCTATAAAATCATTGAGCTAACCAAAACCCCAGCACTGCCAAGGCCACCACTCACCCATGTCCCCAAGTGCCACATCCACACATTTTAAACCCCTCCAGGAGGGTGACTCAAGCCCTTCCTTGGGCAGCCTGGGCGCTGTGGTGCAGCTGTTTTCAGACAGCTCACGCTGCTTCTCTGGTTTGTTTTCTTTCCCCTATGTATAAGAAACATTGGGTAGCAGAATGTGGAATTGATTAGAAGTTCATAAAGCAGGGACCTCAGAAGGATGTGGGTATAAATGCTTTTCAGGCATCCGAGGTGAACTTTAAATGGAGCTTTGGCCCTCATTCGCTTTCTGCTTTTCAAAAACCATTTATGAGAAAGTGGAGCTGTCAAAGCCATGCATGAACTTTGCCTTCTTGCAAATAACTTGTCTCAAAGTAAATTGTCCAAATGCACAAGAAACTTGTCTCAAAGCAAATCCAGTAGCTCTACAAAGCTGGAATTATGTGCATTAGAGGGTGTGTGTGGTGTGTGTGTGTGTGTGTGAGCATGTGTTGTGCTTGGGGGGGTGCAGGGAGTAACTCAACCATTTTGGAGATTTAAAAAAACACAATGCAAGTGCTTTTTCAGAAAAGAAAAAAAAGGCAGCGTAAAATATTTATTTCTTGGCAGAAGTACATCAGACCACATCTCCCATCCTTCTTTTAATTGCTTGGTGTTTGTTTGTGTTGTCTCAGGCTTTGCTGGTTTCCTCTGCAGGGCTCTGTGCTGCTCGCAGCCTGTGTCACCTTACACAACCCCGCTCATGGCCAGGGCATGGGGCAGCTCCAGCTCCTCAGGAGAGCCCCTGGGGTGCCATCAGTGCAGCCAAGGCAGAGGTGGTGTTGGATTAAAGGCAGGGCAGTGCACTGTGGGTGATTTTCAATTTGTAGCCTTGTCGAGGGAACTCTTTCCTTGTGAGAACCAGAACTGCCACATCCTAAGGCAGGACCCCGAGTCACAGCCTTGGGGAGGGTGGGTTGGGCAGACAGAGCAGGCTTGGAGGGTGTTACTGAAAATGAAAGAGGTGCTGACATCGAGGTGAGGTGGCACTGGGGTGGTTGGGAGTCTCCCTGTGGGCTTTGCCCAGGGTTTGGAGCTGCCCCATGCAGGGTGGGCACTCGGAGCTCCTGTTCCAGCCAGGCGCAGACACTGCCAGGTTCCATCAGTCAGACACTGCCAAGAGTCCTTCCGTGGTCACCTGGCTGCCCACCTGTCCAGCTGCACGTCCCCTCCCTCTGCTCCATCTGCAGCACTTCCCTGTGTTGCCTTCTCCTCGTGCTCTGGAGGTGAGCAGGAGAGTGAGAGTGAGAGCAGGACCTCTTGTGTAACGTCTGAGAGGCTTTTAGCTGGTGTTGTTTTAGTGAGATGCTTTTAGATCCATGCTGCACTGGTATTCTCTAACCTTCACTGCCACAGATTCTTTCTCCCTGGCCTCTTCACTTAAATCAGATTGGCAAAATACGTTTGACTTGAAAAAATCCCCAAAACAACCCCAAACCCTGCTGATGGGATAGGTTAATCCTCTT
This sequence comes from Lanius collurio, assembly GCA_020086605.1. Classification (NCBI taxonomy): domain Eukaryota; kingdom Metazoa; phylum Chordata; class Aves; order Passeriformes; family Laniidae; genus Lanius; species Lanius collurio. The sequence goes on along the minus strand of JACBWW010000037.1, from coordinate 663,038 downwards.
CACTGCTCTTTGATTTGATTTCTCAGGATACCCAGAGGTTTTTCACTGCTGCTGAGACAGGACAGGACACCTTTTTGGAAACTTCAACCACTGTAACAGTTTTCCAGATGTGTGTGTGCGTGTGCGTGTGTGTAGCCCGGCACTGTGCGTGCGTGTGTTCTGCTGAATATTGTGTGCATCTCTGAAATGCTTCAAACAACTGCCTGGAAGTCAAAAACCAACCACCTCTTTCCAGTCATATGTTTGCCGTGACTTTTCATAACCACACTTGAAACTAGTGGTCTTGGATGGAAATATTCAAAGAGCAGGGCATCTTTATAGCAATGGTATGTCAGTCGAATTACGGAAAATGTACACAAAAATAAATAAATGAAATTTAAAAGGAACATTCTCTCAGCCTACCTGTGTTTCCCTCAGTGGAAGTGTTACCAGTTGTGTTGGGACATGCTCTGGGCTGCTTTTGCCAGTCCTGTGGGAGGTTTTTAGGGATCATCTTACTCCCAACAGCTTATCGTACATTACTGCAAACTCCGGAATGCTCAAGCTGCTCGACAGGGATAATTGTCAGCCCTGCTGCCGCTGGTTTTCCTTTCCCTGCTCGGGCTGGCGGGAGCAGGCGCAGCCACATCCCGTCCAGCCCACATCAAAGGCACGGCCCGGCTCCTGCCCCCAGCCCTCCCCAGACCAGCTTTCACAGGGGTTCAGGGCACACAGCCCCGTGCCCAGCATCATTTCTGGGGTGCACCTGGGGTGGGCTCTGCTGGGGTGGGAGCTCAGCCCCTCCCGGCGGGGCGGCCCAGGGGGCTTGGTGCGGCTGCCGGGCTGCAGAACAGATGTGCTGCTGTGCTCTGACTGCCCAGCTCCCCCTGCCAGCCCCATCGCTGTTATCTGCACCAAAACCTTTCCTTAAAGGGCCGTGCTTTTGTCCTGATGCAAGGCCAGTGTTCACCCTTGTAGAAAATAAAAGTTTCATCCTCCCCAACACACCCTGGAGCTGTCGGAGCCAAAGCGCTCTGCTGGAGTGAAGTGTGCTGGGCTGGCCATGCTGAAACATGAATCGCTGCTTCCCTCCTCCTCCTGTAAATAAAATTACCCTTCATTTATGTTAGAGCTGCTGAAAACAACATCCCAGCTCCCTCTGCTGATCCTGCAGTCCCAGTCGAGGCGAGAGCACTGGCTGCAGAGCTGAGGTGCTGCGCAGTGAACTCCAGAGAGGCAGCCTGGTTAGCAAAAAACTTCGAAGGGCACAGCTTTAAAACCGTGCTGAGCTTTGCAGTGCCGTTATTTGGGTTGGAAAGGGCAGATCCTGTTCCCTCTGCCTGCCCTGCCTGTTTCATGTATGAAACTGGGAAGGAATTCCTGCATTGTCCCACTTAATGTCACATGGAAGTGATGAAGAGAACAGGGGAAGTTGAGGTGTGAGGAAAATCAACGCTTATCAGCTGGAAGAAGCAGAGAAGCCTGGGCTGGACGCTTTGGGATTGCAGCAGGAATGTTACCCAGCAGTGGCAATGCTGGTGATGCTGAGATTGCCATAAAAATGTCTGAAGGGAAGAGCTGCAAGAAGCACAGACCCATTTCTGAGAATCCTAAACGGAACAGCTGCTGAAGTTCTCCCTGTGCTGCATGTGCGTGTGTGTTCTGTTTAAAAGGAAGAAATTAAGAGCCATACTTTTATTTTATCAAATCAAATTACCCCTGTATGCTCAGAATATTTATGCACCAGTGATTTTTTATTTTTTTTTTATTAGGGCTTTATCTCACTGTAATCAATTCCAAATACAAACCTATTTTTATCGCTGTAATGCAGCAGTAATTTATAAGATGTAGACGGAACGCACACGAGATGCCAAAAGCAATTTTATGGAGCCTCTTTTGTTGTCATCTACAATGCATCAGCTCTTGCCTTCAGCCTCCCATCAATTTTAAAAGCCCCAAGATGAAAAAAAAAAAATAAATAAAAGGGAACAAGTACAGGGAAGCAGCTGCCAAGGCCTGGAATAGCCTGAGATCCGTGTGCACCTTTGGGATGGAGGTTGATTGAACACGGCACAATAATGAAAACCGTGCTGAGCTTTGTAATGTAATTATTTGGGTTGAAAATGGCAGATCCTGTTACCTCTGCCTCCCCTGCCTGTTTCATGTATGAAACTGGGAAGTGATTCCTGCATTATCCCAGCTAACATCTTGTGGAAGTGAGGAAGAGAACAGGGGAAATTGAGTTGGGAGGAAAAGAAGAGGGAGAGTTGAGGTCCTCGGGGCTGACCAGAACTGCCCTTCTTCATCATCTCCTCTCATTTGGGAGCCCTCCTGTACGGGCAGAAATATTGGCTTCCAAACTGCAAATGTGCTGGATGAAGCACCCCAAAATCCCGATTTTCACACCAACCAGCTGTCTTTGAGCACTCCACTTCCACCCAGCTCTCATGGCCCTGAGGGGCACCTGCAACAGGAGCACCCATGGGTGTGTTCATGGTTGGGCTTCTTCAAGCCTTTCCAGTCAAGATCTTGCCCGTCAGGCACGGCTGCTGCTCTGCCAGATTTTCCCAGTGTTACCACTCCAACACCCTTTGGGTTTTAGTTCTGGCTGGCTGGTGTAGGAAGTGCCTGGCGTGATGCTGAAATCAATATAATTGTGATTGGACAAGTGGGAATGCTTTCCAACTGCCAGAGGGCAGGGTGAGATGGGATATTGGGGAGAAATCCTTCCCTGGCAGGGTGGGCAGGCCCTGGCACAGGGTGCCCAGAGAAGCTGTGGCTGCCCCTGGATCCCTTCAAGTGTCCAAGGCCAGGTTGGATGGGGCTTGGAGCAGCCTGGGACAGTGGGAGGTGTCCCTGGACTGGATGATCTTTAAGATCCCTTCCAACCCAAGCGATTCTGTGAGGCCATAAATCTGTGAAGATCTTGCACAGGTTTTGAAGGACACTGAACCTAGAGGTGATGGAGTTCCTTGCTGTTAAAGACACAGATGTTTCATTCTGTTTTATTTGCTTGCTGAATCCTACTAAGAGACAATTGGAAGTACCTTCAGACTAAAAGCACATCCCATTTAACACCCAGTGATTGCTTTTAAGGCATGCATAGAAACAGGTCTCTTTCAATAGGCTTCTATTAACCACAGGTACTGAAAATAAATGGAGGAACATTACAGAACGCTGACAAATTATTAATGGCAAACATTACCGAGCCACCTTTGTTGTTTGCCTCCCCCCTTTCATATCGGAGGGCTTTGGGGAAATAACAATCAAAGCAGTCCCTCCTGGAGGAATCATTACCAAAGCATTTTGCATGCAGATTACTTCAGGCCTCAGCACCGCAACTCTCGGCTGGGTCAGGAGAGGAAGGCCAAGATTTGCTGATTGAGATCAGATGGCTGGTGGCGAGAAGGAATCTAGATGACTTAACTGGAGGGATTAAACTCAAGTCTTTTGGCTTCCACTTGGCTGTTTTAAAAACTGCACAGTTGGGCTGCGTTCCCCTCGGCGTGTGTGTGATGCGAGCGGGGCGGCTCGGGGCACCAGCCAGTCCCTCAGCACTGGCAGGGCAGCCCTGCTGGGTGAGAAAGGCAAAGACAGTGCAGGTGGAAGCTGAAATTATCCCCTGGAGCTCCAGCCCTCGCACCTCCAGCCGGGCTGAGCTGGCACCACTCTCCAGCCCCGCCAGCACCGCCGCGGTTTGGTGGGTGATGCTGAGGGGCACAGCTGGCATTCCCAGAGCTCCAGCCCTGTTTTCCTGCCCTCCCCGGGGTCTCTGAGGTGCCCAAACACTACCAGTGTCCCCATAGCTGGCACCTGGCTGCAGGATGACAAGCTATCAGAGGGTTTTGTTACCAGCCGTTCCCGTTTGAAGCCTCACCCACTGGATGTATCCCCAAGGGAGCAGATGGAGCTTTCTCCTTTCTCAGAACTCAACCTTTAATTTTACAAGGCTGATTGAAACCAAGAGTGGAAATAAAAAGTCAGAGCTGCTCTGTTTTCCTTCCCCTCCCTTCCATTATCTTCTTTCTTTTCCATCCATCCCTGTCTCACATGCCTCTCGGATTGCGTCCCCCTGGTTCCCCAGTTATTTATTGACCCAGACCTAATTCCTTATTTCCAGAAATGTGTCATGAATCCTGCCTTTGAGTCATTTGCTTTTTGCTTTCCAGGCTCACCTCTTTGACCATGTTTTCCTGTGAAAGATAAGGATACAGGGTTTGTGGAGTAATCTCAGCAGGATGCCTGGGCTCCATTCATGGATCTGTTGCCACTGGCTCATTATGGAAAATTAGGAGAGTTATTTCACCTTTCAGTGCCTCACCTCGGTGTCACCATCTGTAGAACAAGGCTAATAATTGTTATCTCTTCCTCACAGGAGAACTGGGGAGCTTTGCTAATGACCATCTGCTAAATGTTCTCAGAGCCTCACATGAACATTTCTACTGAAGTGCAAATTATTATTAGAAACCAGGGATTGTTACTGGATTGATATCAAATCATTGTCGACAGCTTCTCTGCAGGGAAAACTTAGGCACAGCCAACAAGAACAAGCTGCATGTTTTGAAGTTGTGCAGTTGATTATGTTGGCTTTCATCTTCTGGTAAGAGGATCCTCTGCCATCTGAACTCTCTGATCTCTGGGAACACAATTCATCCAATCAGTCTGGAGGAAAATAAACCTCCACAGACAAAAACATTAAGTATCCACCTGAGATCAGATGAAGATGGAAGATGTTAATTAATTCCCTGCCCCCAGCCCTTAACTCTTGCAAAGCCAGCTCTTCCCTGGCGCAGCAGGCAGAGCTGAAGGGGAGCACAGGACACATCCATGGCCCATCCCAGGGCTGCAGAGTCTCCTGGGCTCGTTTATAATTGGAAACATGCAAATACTCAGCAGTGAGATTGGTGCCACTGAAGGCCCCTATGGGCAGTCTGGGGGTCCCGTGTTGATCTTGTGGAGCACTCGGAGGTTCCAGGTGCCAGCACAGATTCCAGCTGTGGCTCCTTCCCAGCTGTTGTGGTTTAACCCCAGCTCCAGCAGCTTGGCCCCACAGAGAACCAGAGGGGTAAAACTGAGAAAACTGAGCTGAGATAAAGGCACTTTGATAATTACAGCAAAAGCCACAAGCAAGCAAAGCAGAACAAGGAATTCATTCCCCACTTCCCATGGCAGGCAGGGGCTCAGCCATCCCCAGGACAGCAGGGCTGCATCACACACAGCAGGGAGGCCAAAGGCCATCACTCCAAATGTCCTCCCCTTCCTCCTTTTTCCCCCTCTTTATCCACCAAGCCTGACACTGTGTGGCCTGGGATGTCCCTGGGGTCAGTTGGGGTCAGCTGTCCTGGCTGTGTCCCTTCCTAGCTCCTTGTGCCCCCCCAGCCTCCTCACTGGAGGGGTGAGGAGCAGACAAGGCCTTGGCTCTGTGTAAGCCCAGCTCAGCAGTAACAAAAACATCCCCACGTTATCAACCCTGTGTTCAGCACAAACCCCAAACACGGCCCCAGAGTGGCTACTGGGAACAAAATCAACTCCATCCCAGTCAGAACCAGTCCACCAAGGGTCCATCCCAGGCGGAATCACATCCCTGCACCTTGCCTGAGCCTGACCCAGTGAGTTTCCTCCTGGCTTTAGTTGAGCCTGGAGCCCACATTTAGGACATACGGACAAGAGACCCCCCTTGGACCCCACTGGGGTGTGCCCCTGTGCCCAAGGCCCTGGAAGCACCACTGGAAATATCACAGGAACCTCTGTCTTAAGAGAGAGTGGCCTCCCACCCTTTTAGTGCCTGGCCTCATCTGCGGCATGGGGAGGGAGGATGGCTGGAGGCTACAACCCATTAGGGGCATTCAATAGGGACAGCGTCAATAGGGCCGGGCAGAGATGGGGCTGGGGGCGATCACTGGGGCCGGGCTGAGAGCAGCAGAGAGCCCGGCTCTGCTGTGACACCAAAACTGACAGCTCACGGCTGGAGAGGTTCAGGAACAGCCCCAATCCTTCGCTCACTGATCCCATTAAGTGCCATTATGGTCACTGTCTTATTTTGCAGGGTTTAAGGAAAATAAATTTGGTTTAATGATGCTGCGACAGTCCCAAATCATCGTGGTTGCTGCACTCACACCACCAAAGCAACACTGAGGGGAAGTGGGGGACTTTTGGGGAGCTGCCAGGGGAAAATCAGCGTGGAAAATAGGTGACTGAGATTCTGGGAGCTGCCAGGGGAATATCAACATGGAAAAAGGGGTGACTCTGAATTTTGGGAGCTACCAGAGGAGTATCAACGTGGAAAAAAGGGTGACTCTGAATTTTGGGAGCTGCCAGAGGAACATCAACGTGGAAAAAAGGGTGACTCTGAATTTTGGGAGCTGCCAGAGGAACATCAACGTGGAAAAAAGGGTGACTCTGAATTTTGGGAGCTGCCAGAGGAGTATCAACAAAGAAAAAAGGGTGACTGAATTTTGGGAGCTGCCAGGGGAATATCAACATAGAAAATGGGTGGCTCTGAGATTCTGGGAGCTGCCAGGGGAACATCAACATGGAAAAAAGGGTGACTCTGAATTTTAGGAGCTGCCAGGGATGTCTAAACATGCAAAAAGGGTGACTCTGAATTTTGGGAGCTGCCAGGGGAATATCAACATCCCTACACTGCACTGGGGCTCTGGAGACAGGGCTTGGTTAATCCCTGCAGTGCAGAGCATGTTGAAAATGGAAAAAAAAAATAAAATAACCCAGTAATTTTTTAATTAAAAAAGGATAATAACCTCTTGTGTTAAAATTGTAAAAATCAGTCCTCTGCATTTAAAAGTGGACTTGTAAAAGCATTTGTGCCTTTTGGCTATTTCCTATGCTATATAGCTTTGGTCACATGGCTCTCATTAAGACACCAGAAAATGTTGTAAACTGGCATTTATAAGCTCGACATCGGAAATTTCTGTATTTTTATTTTGAATTTATAATCCCACTCCAAGATTTGCTGAAAGATATGAAACTTTACTCGAGGTTTTGGAAAGGGAATGATGTCTGAGCAGAACAGTCTCCTTTTGGTGAAAACTCCCATCTGTTCAAGTTTTGACGTGTTCTTCAGGCAAATGTGATTTTTTTTTTCCCCTACATGCATTAAAAAAAAACCAACAAAGCAGATCTGGCTAAGAGCACAGTCACTAATACTTCAACTGTTAATATTCCATAACATTGCATTTTTAAAAGATAAAATGACTTAAAATCCATATAAAAACACTTGCTCCCATCTCTGCAGAGCTGAGGAGGTTGCTGGGGATCCCTGGGTGAATTTAACACTGAAAACAGGGAAGTTTTGGTCTCAAAATAAAAAGGAACATTAAAATCAGGGAAGATTTTAACCCCATGTGTTTTACACCGAGGTTTGAGTAACACCCCCCAGGCTGTGAACAACATCACCAGTTGGAAACTTCCCTGTTTCCCCCGAGCTCACATCTCTGGACATGGCTCAAGCATTAAAATTAGACAGAAAATAAACTAATTAACTTCTCCAACACCGAAACAAGGGTTGTTGCCCATCACTCCCGAATAACGGAGGGATTTAGGAGCAGCAGGTGGAGGAGCAGCCTGCAGGGCTGATTGCAGCAGCTCTTTTCCAAGCAGGCTGCAGGTGGCAATGCACTTATTGCTGTTGGTGTCTCTCCCTGAAACCCCCGGGATCCGGGAGGAGGAGGCTGCTCTCGAAGAAGGAACCCACCAGGAGGGAAATCTGACGAGTGTAACTGCAGGGAAGGGGTCAGAAGGAGATCAGATCGCTTTCCTTTCGGTGGGAAGGGCTCCTTTCTTCCAGCAGCCGCTGTGGGTTTTCCATGTCACCCTCCCAGCCTGTCCCCAGCCCCTGGAATTCGTGTGGAGAAATCATCTGGGAGGTGGGAAAAGCTCTGGGGCCCGTCAGGGAATATCCTGAAAGGGGGAAAAATGAAATGAGGCATCTTTAATTCCCCTTCCCTGAACCCATTGTTCTGTTGTTCCTCCAAGAGCAAGAATCCAGACTCACAGCTCTCCCTCCTTCCCTGAGGAAGATTGGGCAGAGTAAGACTCAGATTAATTAGGTGATGATTTATAACATCCCTGAGTGCATTGGAGAGCCCTTGCAGTGGCCATGCAGCAATCCCACCCCTCTGGCTGCTCCTGCAGGGCTTTCTCATGACTAAAGGCATCTCTGAGGGGTTTTTCCTGGGGTTTTGCTGCTCAGCCCTAGGGCAGCATTTTTAATCCTGGGAGATGGAGGGGGGTGGCCTGGCAGAATAGTCTGGGAACACAGGAGGGGAGAAAATCCCTTTCCATGTGGAGAAATGCTCCTGAAAATGGGGCAGCTTTGCCAGGAGCGCAGGAAAAGGCTCTGATGTCACCGAGGAGCTGGGGCAGAGCAGGGATTTCACCCAGCTGGGCTATGGGGTCTGTCTGGAGGTGCAAAACGAGAGGCTGGGAAAGGCTCAGGCTCAGTGGGTTCTTCACATCAACCCAGAGGAGGGAGTGGTGCTTTCTGCCTTTTTGTGTGGGCTCCGAACTTTTAATCTGCACTAAGTGCCTCCTCTGGAGATTTGCTCTGCTGTGGGAACAGGATTATTGTTAAACGGTGGCAGGGAGTAAGTGCTTTAAAATAATATTGCAGAGCACTCGCTGTGCTCAGGACCTCCAACGGCGGCTCCAGCAGCCCTCAGTGGTGCCACTGCTCCTTCAGCACACGGAGCACGCCCAGGAGCCAGCCCCAAAAGGCCCTTTCTGACAGGGAACAATGGCCTGTTTCGCTGTAAAAACCGATGGTGTTTTAACCAAACCCCCCCTGGGCAGCATCCCGGTGACACAGCTCGGGCTGCTCCGTCAGGGACGCGTCACTGCAGCTGGACGAGCTCAGGAGAGCCTTCCCTGCATGCTGAGGCCTCTCCCTGCTCTCTCCACCTCCAGCTGAGCCTTTTTCCTTTGGGTTTCTGTCTCCCCTGAGTGTCGATCTGCCCTCATTGGCTCACCGGGGTTGGAAGGGAGCTCCAGGATCCCCCAGGTCCACCCACACCTCCCACTGTCCCAGGCTGCTCCAAGCCCTGTCCAGCCTGGCCTTGGACATTTCCAGGGATCCAGGGACAGCCACAGCTTCTCTGGGAATTCCATCCCAGTCCCTCACCACCCTCACAGGGAGGAATTCCTTCCCAATATCTCATCTAACCCTACTCTCTGTGAGTCTGAAGCCATTCCCTTTGTCCTGTCACTCCACACTGGTGCCCTGAGCCCTTCTGAGCAGGAAACCTGCTCATTAACACCACGATTTTAATCAGGATCTGGGTGGTGGATGGGCAGGACACCTCAACAGCCTCTGACCTTCCTTTGGGAGCTTCCAAAGCAAAGGACAATCCGTGGGGTGAAGGCTGGGGAAGCAGCTGGGGATGATGATTTCCTTGGAAGGGATTTCTGTGCTGACCCAGGGGTGCAGCAGGGCCCACTCAAAATGTGGGTGCTGCCTCCCTTCCCTGAGCCCATCCCAGGGAGCAAAAGGGCAAATCCAGCAATACCTCTGGCTTATCAGTGACAGGACAAATTGATACCAGACTTTTAAGAGGGTGGGGAAACGTCTCTCCATAAAAAGAATCTAAATTTACCATCGTGTTAACAATTCTGTAAGAGTTTTTGGCAACTCCTAATGGAAATTTCAGGAGCAGATGGAAATATTTGGAAACTTATAGAACACATGAGCCTGCAACATCCATTTTTATTTTCTCATTGGGAGTGTGGAGTGGTTTCAGGTTGCTTTTAATTTTTTTTTTTCCTTTCTTTCTTCTGGATACTAAGAAAAGCAAGAGGGGAAGCAGGAGATGATGGATATAGGCAGGGTTTTTGGGTTTTTTTTGTGTTGCTCACTTGATTCCCCTGTGTGGTCTGTGATAGATTCAAGGGCACAGCACCAGCATGAATAACCTGGTCCCAGGTTATCTGGGAGCTGGGCAGGAATGGGAGGGCACCTGTGAGGTCCAAGGAGCCAGTTGACCTTTTCCAGGTTGATTTGAGGTGGGTTGCCTGTATCCACCTCCCAGGCAGCATGTGGGGTTTAATTAATGAGTGTAAAAACCGCCTCAGGGTTCTCTGATGGAAGATAAAGTCAAACTGTGCAGCACTGCCCCTGATGCCCAAGGTCACAGCTTCCCTCAGAGAGGAAAATCCATGGAGAACAGTGAAGGTGGATCAAATATTTCCAATCCCTGGTGCCCACAGGGCTAGAAAAGCTTTTGAATTTTAGGTGTTATGACCGATCCTGGAGCATGGAATTTGGTGCTGTAGGAGAGGAATCAGGAACAGTATAACAGACACACACAAAAGCTGAGGGAAAAAAACTCCCAGCTGCCAAATTTCTGGACCTCTGCTGATCAGGAACGATCAGGAATGAAGGAGTTTTTCCACCTCTGCGCTGTCTGAGCAGCACAAGGGCCAAATGCACAGCCTTCACTGCTGCTCTGCCCTGGTGGATCAGGGTTTATGTGGGGAACTCGTGGAAACTGAGGCGTTTTCCGAGGTGTTTACATTGTCCCGCTTCCACCAGATCGCGGCGGCTCTTGGAATATCCATCCCTAAAGCCTTTAATTAGGACAGACTTCTGGGGCTGGTGGTCGAGGCTTTTATTGTGCTTGGAAGGGGCCTGAGCAGAGGCCCCGGGGCCAGCAGCGGCTCCCACAGCGATGGCTCCGTGTGCTCCGGGATGGGGCGGGAGAGCGGGCGGCCCTTGGAGCCGGGGCTGGGTGATGGCAGAGAGGCTCCTGTCACAGCCCCCCGAGCGGCTCTCGGGGAGAAGGAGCCCCCAGCCCCTCAGCAGCAGGAGCAGAGCTTGCCCTGCTCCCCACTGAGCGTGGGACGCTTCGGGAATCGCCGCCTGTGGCCCCCTGAGCCCTGCAGGGCCAGGGAGCAGCTCTGTGCCATTGCCCAGCTCACCCCTGCTGGCCCTGGCCTCCCCTCAGCCCGTTCTCCCTCTGCTTTCCCTGCACAAACCCTTTTTCCACGGCGGGATTAACGGAGGGATTGGGGTTGGGTTTCCCTGAGTGCTGGCTGTGATGCAGGAGCACTCTGCCCAGAGCTGCAGAAGCCATCCAGGCCCCGAATCCTCTCCGCTGTGTCCCTTCCCAGGGGTTTCTGTGAGGAGGGAACCCCGGCTGGGGAGCGTGGCAGGCTCCTGTCCCCCCCAGCACTGCAGGAAGGTGACACTGCTTTGATGCTGTCACCTTTCCCTTGGCCCAGAGGCAGTGGGTGCTGAGCATCTTCAGGATGTCGTTTCTCCCTGGAAAAGCTCCCTTTGGGACCTTGTAAAACACCCAGGAAGCATTTGGAGTGATTAACCATGGGCTCTTCCTTCCTAATTTCGGTGTGATCTCATGTGTGGCAGGGAAGCTGTTGGGATAATTCCTTTTTTATTGGCTAGTGGTGAATAATTGTGTCACAGCACCTGATAAACATGCAGAACACACTTGCATCTGCTCCGAGGAAGGTTGGAACCACATGCTCACAACAACTTTACCAGATGCTGTGTGCTGCTATTTGTCCCAAATCATCACAAAACCCAAACAAATTCTGAATTTTTTTATTCAAAACAGGCATCTGATATAAAAACTGAAATTATAAGATTCTATGGGTTGAGAATAGCAAGTCCATGAAACCATCTGATGGCAAACATATTAAAAAAACTTCTGTTCTCTTCACAGGCCACTTTATATCTCTGTAACACTTGATGTGAAACCACTTGAAGATAAATGTGAAACCAACCCAAATTAATTTTATTAGCAAGCGTCAGGCGCTCAGGTAGGATATCAATAATAAAAGCCACCTGGGTTTTTAAAAATTAATCCTTTTTTAGTCAGCCAGGGAAGGGGTGTCGTTCATAATGCAGGCAAATGTCTTGCCTGGCCCTGTGACTCAGGAGCTGGCAGTGACTCTTATCTTCCTGCTGTCCTTCCTCTGAGCTACTTCACCTTTCTCTCCAGACCTTCCTGGATGAGATTTTATCAGCCAAGATCTGTGAACATGGAGTGAAGGCTGGGTATGGCCAGAGCAGGGCTGGGGAGGCTTCCCTGCCCTCAGCCACCATCACTGAGAAGATGCTGGGAAAATAAAACACCTCTGAGTTAAGGGGGAGCCCCAGGAGCTGAACTGGAAGGGACACAGATGCCAAAATTGAGGTTCAGGCCCCCTCAGACATTAAAGGGAATTTTCTTGCCCTGTGGCCCGTGTGGGCTGGACCAGCTCCTGATCTCTGATCCCTCTGTCCTGTCTTTTATAGAATCCATTCCTAGAGCTTCATCAGTCCCTCCAGCACAGCTGTAGCTCTCCAGCCTTCTCCTCTCTCCACTTTGGTCTTCTCCAGTCAGCAAAAATCCTCAGGCCTACGTTCCCTCTTTTGTGCCCTGCTGAAGGTAATTCAGCACAAAAGCCAAAATGGCAATTTTTAAGGCTCTCCATGTGTTGGGATTCTTTTCCTTTATAAGAGGTGCTGCTGCTTGGGGCCACAGTGGGGCCAGCTTGGGAGCTGCTCCCCAGCCTGCCCCAAGGCAGAGGGGACAGGTGGGGTTGGAAGACAGGCAAATGAAAAAAAAACAAACCCAAAACACAAATTCCCCCCTTCCTTGGAAGTCTGGAAAACTCTGACCTGCTGGGGGGATGGAGGGAGGTTAAACACCCTCCAGGTAGTGGGGTAAGATGAGCCTCCCCAGGCTGGGGAAAATGATGCTGGGTGCTGAGTGTTTGACAAAAAACTGGCTCGAGTTTCACCAAATCATTTCCTCATCATCAGTCAAAATTACCCTGCCCTTCCTCCTCCTCGTCTCCCTCCTGAAATACAAGAAGATGAAAAGAAGAAGGAAGGGGGACAAGAGGAGGGACCCAGGACAGCTCAGACAGGGCAGTGGTGGAGCTCTGAGCACTCGCCCCGCTCACCCTGCTGAGGGGGTTTGGGAAGGGCTGGGAGCAGCAGCTTTGCCGAGGATTCACACCTGGCCTTTGCAGCTCTGAGCTCTGCAAACACTCTGGGGAAGGAAAGACTCGCTGGCACCGCGGGGGATGAAGTGTCTGGTGTGAACTGGGGCAAACTGGGACCAGTGGTGCTGCAGTGGGTCCGGCTGAGGGTGGCACGGGGCAGGGAGGAACCAATCCGTGTGTGATGGTGCTCCAGGGATGCTGCACCCTGGACAGACAGACTGAGCCTTCCAGGAGCCCTTTCTGCAGCTCTGCAGGATGTCCCAGAACAATTAAAATAAAACTTTTGATCAGGCATAATTCCACCCCATCAGAACAGCCTGCTGGCATTCCAGCCAAAATCCAGTGGGTTTGGTTTCTCCATGTTTTCAACATTTTTTATAGAAAGCACCAAAGAACACCAAGAGCAGGAAGGTGTTGCATTTAGGGCACCTGCAGTGGGTTTGGGAGATGTTCCCTCAGACACCCCTTCCCTTGTTTGGGGTCCATTCCAGTCCTGGCTCTCCACACCAACCATTTCCCACCCTGGTGTTCAGGGCTGACTCCCAGGAGCACCACCACAGCTTTCCTTTTAAAACTCTCCTTTGATTTAGTTTTTTTTATTTCCCTGGGGCCTGGAGAGTTTCTGAACACGTGTTGTAGGTGCAGTTTCCAGGCTCTCATCTCCCTGGGGCGGGCTGGGCTGTCAGGAGGAGCACTCCAGAGCACACCCAGTGGGTTTTCCATTGCCCTGGATAATTCAAATGGGCACAAAGGAGTTCTTTAAGACACCAGAGGGAATCAGGCATGTGAGCACTTAGAGCAGTGATGGCGTGGAAGTTCAGCCAGCAAAACAAACCTGATCTAGTCAGAGTTTTTGGCCATGATTTATTAAAGATGACATTGGTTAAAACCTTGTCTGGCCAGGGCGTAACTGAGACCGACCAGCTCGACTGGGAAGGATCCTCCAGCAGCCCATAAAAATCAGTGTGCTCTGGGTTCTGCAGTGCAGCATCCCTGGCAGAGGGGTGGGAGTCTGGCCCAAGGAGGAGGGGATTGCAGCAGGGGGTGCTCGCTTCCATTTCTTGCTCCAGCAGAAAGTGCACAGCTGTTCAAGCAAACCCTCGAGCGTGCGCTGGGCAGGGACATCTTTGCTACCGTGCACTGAGTGACAGAACCCTGGCTTTCCTCACCCCAATTCCAGAGCTCGCTGGTGCTGCCCTTTTGCTCTGGGGCTGATCCTGCTGTGCAGAGGTGGCCAAAGTGGGAGAATCCTCTGGGAATCTCAGAGCTGTCCAGACAACAGAACAAAAACGAGTGGCTGTGTTCTCCATCCCTGCGGCAGGAGGGTCGTGGTTGGGAGCAGAAATCTCTATCCTGGCTGGCAGCAGCGCTCCTTTCCCAGCTGCTGGGCAGAAAAGGCTTTTGGAGGATTTTTCCAGGATGCCCCCAGGCTCTGGGGTGGCCACCTGTGCCTGCAGACAGGCATGTGCTGGTGGCTCAGGGCTGGGGGGCGAGCAGGGCTCACCCCTGACTCACCAACCCCTCCAGCCAGCTCTGCTCAGCTGTTCCCCATTAGCACTCTGACTGCAAGGCAGCCCTGCCCCTCACCCCCGTGCCTGACCCGGCCTCACAATCCCTTTCTGGGTTTTTGTTGTTTGTGACAAATCTGTGAGCAGATAAAGATTTCCCCAAATTTCTTGGCTTGCTTCACAAACCTGTATTGATTGATTTATTTGTGTTTACTCTGCTGATGGACAGGATCCCTTCCCATTCAGGCAGGCTGCCTGTGACCCATCCCAGGCAATCTGGGGATTTTTCTTTTTCCTGCTCCAGTGGATGCCTGAGTGCTTCCCTCACAAACTTCAGCTGGGGTGAAAGGCAAAATTCAGCTTTGCCTCCTCTCCCTCTGCACAGGGATCACCGTGGCTGCTGCTAATTCACATCAAGACCTACAGGAATAACCATGGAAAATACTTGGCGTGGCTCAGCCCCACACAGAACACAATTAAATATATCTCACAATTATGCTTTGTCCAAAATTACAGCCCCTTAAATACCTCGCGTGCCTCTCACAGCTGGTGGGTCTAAATTTAGGGATTCCCTGTGAGTGGCGTGGTGGGATCAGTCACTGTTGTGGGAGGGGACGTGGTGGGGACACTCAGGTCAGCCTGTGGCCACAACGTTTTGCTTGCCCAAATCAGTGAGCTGCCACAGCTGTTTGAAGGCCCCACCACTGTGCAGGTGCTGCACAGCCACTGGCACAGCTGGGAATGGGATTGTGGTTCCCACTCATCCCAACACTCACCCACCCACCCCAGCACCCCTGGCATGGCTCTGCCCCTGCCCAGCAGCCCCAGGGAAGGAAAGGACTCTTTCAACTCCTTCTTTCCCAGTGGGACTTTATTTTTCTTTCCACCACCTCTTGACCCTGGATGTGGAAATAACGTCCAGAGAGCTGAGAAAGTTCTCAGCATCTTCTTTCCTTCCTGCAGACATCAAAAGGGGATTGTGGGCTCCATCACGAATTACATCACGGCTGGTTTTGATCCTCTCAGCAGAGGAGACACAAATATTCTTCCTCTTTCTTTCTCTGTTTGGGTGTCGATTCTTTCCTGTGTTCTGAAGTTTCTCAGGAGAAAATGTAAACGAGTTTCATAAGCTGATTTTCTGCCCACAGGTTTTTACCTTGGTGATTCTTATCACTGCTGCTGGCAGGGTTTGGACAGGACAGGGCAGGGGGCAGAAGGAGTAGAAGGAATTTTAACAACCCTGATTTAGTAAAACCACGGCTGTGCAGTTTGGGGATGCTGGTGTCAACTTCTCAGCATGGCCAGGCAGGGATGGAAGCAGAACCAGGCTCCCCAAATAATCCCCTTCATGGACATCCCTGGTATTAACTGGGGAAGCCTCACTAAGCCTGGAAGTGCAGGCTGAAAAATCAGTATTTCTGATGTTACTGCAAGGACTGAGCCTGGGCCCCCCATTCCCACGGAGACTCCCAGTTTGGCTGTGGGGCTTCTCCAACATGCACTGGGTGAGGGAGCAGACATGGCACCCTGGGGTTTTCTCAGGTGAGGAGCAGCTGGGCTGGGGGCTGTTTAATCCATCTTTAAGGTGCCTGAACTGTTAAGCCTCTGCCTGGGAGCTCCTTTCCCAGAGGGGTCTGCCCCTACCCATGCCTGTCCCAGGTTCCTTCCTTCAGCTCTCTGATGGAAGCTGGAGGACCCAGAGGGAAGGAGGAAGGTGGAAAAGGTGAATTACACAGAGCAGGAGTGAACAGGGCCAGATCTGCAGCTGCTGGAGCATTTCTTGAGCTGCTCCTGGAGCCAGGGAGCAGTGCCTGTGTCCCCAGCAGTGTCACCTCCCGTGCCTCGTCCTCTGTGTGCAGGGACTCCTGGACAGGCTGCTTTAGGACAGCACCGATGGGTTTGTGATGTCTTTTCCATCTGCTGGAGAAGGTACCAAATATATTGCACGGGGGAATTTCTCTGTTCCTGTGCATGTGTCTGTGAACTCGCTCTGCAGGCAGCACCAGGGTGTGGGCCTGGTCCCCATCATCATCATCATCATCATCATCATCATCATCATCATCATCATCATCATCATCATCATCATCATCATCATCATCATCTCACAGAATCTTCGGGGTGGGAAAAGGTACATCAGATTATTACATCCCACTCACCCAGCACTGCCAAGGCCTCCACTAAACCATGCCCCCAAGTGCCACATCCACATGATTTCTCAATCCCTCAGGGGACGGTGACCCCGGCACTGCCCTCCCTCCCTTGGTGCCCAGGGCTGCCGTGCAGGCTCAGCTCATCCTCCAGCCCAGGTGTCCGGGCAGGGGACGCACAAACTGCACGCAGCAATTCCCCTGGGGACCCCTGGGAGCACGTCCCCTGCCACAGCTCCCTGCCACAGCTCCCTGCCACCCCCCCAGCCCCGTGCAGGACACCATGGAGGTGACACAGCCTGGCATCACCCACACAGGCCCTTCCCTGGGTGGTTCTAACAAAACCCAACCACTGTAACGCAGAAATTTCAGTGATTTACAGCCAGCAGCATGGAAAAGGAAAAAAACCATGGGAATGGGGCGGGGGGAGGGAAGGTCATTCCAGTTTCTTCCTGCTCGCAGCCCTCGCAGCTTTCGGATACAGGATATGGCTGAATGGCAGCCTCCACGCTGCATTTATTTTTAAGCCACTGATAGCTTGTGGTGTGACCTCGCCATGCAGCAGCAACAGCAGCCAAGGAGCTGTTTTTTTCCGGCCCTTCGACGTCAGATTGCTTCCTTTGACACCTCTGAGAGCCAAAAAATGGGAAGCATTCTCTTCCCAAGGTGACTTTATTTTTTTCCCCTGTGATACGGCTCGCTCGCAGGCTTGGGGCCGTGGAGGCGTGGATGGCACTGCCCTGGGGACACGGCCCCTGGGGACAGATGGAGGTCACTGCTTTAGGGCAGAGCTACCCAAATTATCTGATCCTTGGGAAAAAAATTGCCTTGGCTGGAGCCAGAGCTGGGGCAACCTCACCTCCAGGGCTGGGGCAACCTCACCTCCAGGGCTGGGGCAACCTCACCTCCATCTAAAAGACTCTGGAATGCACTTGTTACTTTTTTTACCTTTTTTTTTTTCCTTTTCAGGGCAGCTGGGATTTTCCAGGATATCCCAGCTCCCATCTCCATGACCTGTTTACTGAAACTTAGGTTTAGTTTCCCAAGCTCACTCAGAACTGAGTGCAAATGACTGAGTGCTGCTCGAGGCTCTGAACACCAGGGAAGTGCTTCTCCCTCACTTTTTGAAAGCACAGGAGATTTTAAGCCCCCTCACATAGAAATAAGGCTAAAATCTCCCAGGGTTTGTTTGTGACTGCAGCAAATTTCTTGCCTCAGTTTGCCTGGTCCTAAACCACAGCTTTGCACTGAGCTCCTGATTACACCCCATGTTATCAGTGTGGGGGAGATGTCTCTGTCCCCTGCTCCACTGCAAAATCCAAGAGAGGCTTTTATTTTAAAACAAAGATGGAACAGGTTCAGCTCAAGGGGCAGGTGCAGGTCCCAGCTGCATCTGATTTTCTCAGAACCTCTCTGAGCAATCTGGTCTAATGGGAGATGCCCCAGCCCTGGAACAAGATGAACTTTTAAATCTCTTCCAGCCCAAACCATTCCACGATTTCCATGATGATTCCACTAGAAAATCCCTTGGAATTCAACAGGAAGAGCTTGGCTGGAGGACACCTTCATGTGGGTAAGTGAAGCTGCCCAGTGCTGCTCTGCACAGACCCCCAGGGCTGTTATGGGGCTGGGAAAAGGGGACAGACCCAGGCTGGGACGTGGTGGGTTCCCATCCCCGGCCCTGCTTTGTCTCAGTCCTGCCCCCAGCGCCTCAGAGCCACCAGGCACAAAAATCTGCCAGAGAGGGATCCTTCAAAGGCGCTTCTTCCTGCATCACTTGTCAAGGAGAGGGCAGCAGGGCTCAGATAGGGATTTCTAAGCCCAGAAATGTCAGGAGGAAGCGATGGACTCGGAGGAAATTCTTGCGACGGTCTCGGAGGAAACGGGAGATGTGAAAATACACGATGTATTTTCCTCCCACAAGCTGCGCGCTCTGTTTTTATTATCATAAACCTGGGCCCGGAGGATGTCAGCTTGTTTATTTATTTGTTTAAATGAGGTTTCGCTCCTTGTTCAAACATTCCCATGTTGGCAGCTGCTGCGCTCCTGGGCCCTGTCCCGGTTCCCAGCTCCCCTCCCGTAACCAGCGACGTGCCAGCCCAGGCAGCGTCCCCAGCGAGTGGGGGATGCCAAAGGCAGGGGGACAATGTGGGTGGCCTCCCTAGGGTGTCAGTGAGAGCCCCTTGGGATGGTGACACCCCCATGTCCTCGTGGGTGTCACCTCAGCCTCTCTGAGCTCACGGCTCCTCTTCAAACTCTTGGAGTGAAATCAGGAATATCCCGATTTTTGGCCTGTCCCTCTGATTCAGTGTCTTCCTTTTTCTTCCTTGCCACCACCAGCGTGCAGAGCAGTGTGCAGGTGTGTGCTGGAGATGGGTGCCACCAGTGTCCACTTTTCTGTCATTTTGAGGCATTGTCTGCAGTAACTGCTTTGGAAAATCCCACTGCACACTTGGATCCCGAGGGCTTTCCAAGGGCTGCCCAGGCAGTGTTGGGTTTGGTGGTGGTGGTGGCCCCTTCCACCCTGAGCCCCCCCACACCTGGAGCTGTTCCTGGGGAGTCTGGAGGATTCCAGGAGCCCCACATGGACCCAAATAACACCGTGCTCAACCCAGGTCCTGTTCTTCCCACCACAGAGGTGAGGGGGACTTTCTCACCTCACGTCGGACATGCTGGGGGGCTTCTCCCCTGGACAAGGGGCTTGGTCCCCCCGGCTGATCCCGGCCTCTCCCATGGGGTCACTCTGGCAGGAAGCCGCTCTCACCCCGGGGAGCTGCGGGAGATGCACCTGGGAGGAGAAGCACTTTGCTGGAGGAAGAAAACAGGATCTAACATATAAACAACATCCTCAATGGCTCAGCAAGTGAGTCGCTCTTTCCAGAGCCTGTTTTCGAGCCATTGTTGTGTCCCCCATGGCCCCCCCAGCTACAAAGTGCAATTAAACCAAGTGGGAGCCCCCAGAGCCCCGGGATGGTGCTGTCCCACTGCTTCTCCCAGTGATCCATCCCTGGATGGACCCAGCGAGGGCAGGTACTGCCGAGGGTAAGAATAACTCCTGGCTCCATTCCAGGGGATGTTTGGGGCTGAAATGTACCTGTAGGATGCGAATTCCACCTTCCAAGCTGTTCATGATTAATCCAAAGTTTATTGGGGGCTGAAAGGTTGCCAGTGAGCAAATGGGACAGAGTACCCCTTGGGACAAAGCCGAGGCTTTCCCACAGACTCACTTGTGCTCCTTCAGAGGATTCCATGAAGTGAGTTTTTCTGGATTTTGCATGCAGGTGATAGAATCCCCACGATTCCAGAATGCATCCTCCTGTATTCTGGACTCCTTGGTCATGGCACTAAGCAGAGCACCCCACATGGATCTGAATTTTGACTGTTTTTTGACTGGAAAAATTTTTAATTTGAAAAACAAAAGCAAACAACTTTTATTTTTCATCCTTTATTCCTTCATTGTCTCCACAAACCACAGATAACTGAGGACAGCATTCCTGGCAGCCAGTGAGTCCAAATCAACGCTGTTCCCCGAAGGGATCCCAGGGACCAACATGGGACATCCCAAAGGGTTAAGCTGCTGCCCAGCACAGGAAACCTGCAGGCAGAGCCAGATTCCTGGGGAGGAAACATTCCATTTGTGGTGGGAGAAAAGGTAAGCGAAGTGTTAACGCGGAGCAGAGGTCAGCGGCGTATCCTGCTGCAAACTTCCTGAGCAACCTCCGAGGAGAAAACAACAACCCCGGCATGGCATGGGGTGGGATGGGACGGGGTGGGTTTGTTTTCCACTCGGGTTACCTTGGACCTACTTTCTCAGCCTGCCCCAGCTCCATCTCCTCTTGCCGCTCCAGCGCTGGAGCCTGAATTTTTTAAATGTTTCTCTGGTGTGACTGGTTGTGTTTTTATCCCCTGGATTGGACTGTAAGGGCAGGAGAGGAGGGAAGACAAATGAACCTTTGAGGGTCTTTGAGATGCTCAAGTGGGAGCAGGAAGAGCAGAGCAGCCCAGCAACAGAGCTCAACTGAAGGAAAAACCACCAAAACTTTCTGTATTGTTGCTTATTGCTTCTGAATCTCAGGACATGGAGCAGAGGGCTGGGGGATAATGGTGGGAATGCTTGGGGAAACACCAGTGGGACTAAAAGTGCCTCCTTGCCTTCTCCAGCCTGCAAAAGGGAGCAAAAGTTGGGACAAAAGTCCCAAAGAAGGGAGCAAAAATGTCTCTGCTGCTTCATCCATCCCAGATTTGCATTAAAATTAAGGTTTTTACAGTAGCTGGTCCTCCTGCAAAGAGAAAAAGCCAAGGTAGAAAATGCCCAATATTTTAGGCCAAAAATGGTGTTTAGATAGAAATGGCTCAGAAGTCTCAAAGCTGTAGGGTGATGTAAATAGTTTTATTTACGTACATGCATAAAAGAGCAGGTCATGATCAGAGTGAGAAATTGGTTCATTCAGTTCAGCTTTTCTGTCTGCTTCCCTAGTAAATATTTGGGAGAAAGAGGAGTTTGAAATTTTCTTTTGGAGGACACAGGTCCAACAGGGCCTGCTCAGATCTCACTTTGGGCATCTGCTCATTGCTGTGGAGGAACATCCCAGGTGGGATTTCAGTGGTGGTTGGGACGCTGAGATGTGCAGCCCATGGACACAGCGGTGGGACACTGCCAGGTTGTGTCCTCCTGTCCCCCACAGCCCTGTCCTCCTGTCCCCCACAGCCCCATCCTCCTGTCCCCCACAGCCCTGTCCTCCTGTCCCCCACAGCCCTGTCCTCCTGTCCTCCACAGCCATGTCCTCCCGTCCCCCACAGCCATGTCCTCCCGTCCCCCACAGCCCTGTCCTCCTGTCCCCCACAGCCATGTCCTCCTGTCCCACACAGCCCCGTCCTCCTGTCCTCCACAGCCCTGTCCTCCTGTCCTGTTTCTTTCTTCACCTTCCGTATGAGGGTGGCCAGGCCCTGGCACAGGGTGCCCAGAGAAGCTGTGGCTGCCCCTGGATCCCTGGAAGTGTCCAAGGCCAGGCTGGATGGGGCTGGGAGCAGCCTGGGATAGTGGAAGGGGGTGGAACAAGATAATCTTCAAGATTTCTTCCAACCCAAACCATTCCGTGATTCTGTAAATCATCCTATGGATGATCTAAGATGGAAAGTCCAAAGATCCCAGGCCCAGCTCCTCTTCAAGAGGGTCAAAGAGCCTTCCAGGCTTCCCAACACCCACTGACACCCCAGTGATGGCCAGCTCCAGTGGACTGAACTGAGCTGTAATTCCTTCTTTTCCCTTCCCTGGGGATCCAGCCACAAGACCTGTCCCTCAGCCACCACCATGGGGCTTCCTGTGCCCGAGGGTTGGACAAGAGGGGAAGGAAGCTCCAGGGAAGAGCTCTGGAGCCCAGGGCAGCAGAGCAGCCCCGGAGCGATGCCGGGGAGCGCCAGCAACGCCGTGATTGGTTTTGCTAAATTGGAATCTTATGATCCCGGGGGTGGTTACATAAAATGCCAATTAGGATGCGGTCAGCATTGTTGCATGGAAATGTTTTCCATTATATTTTGCTGTCAGCAGATGCTGGTGTGAAACCAGTTTGCAGCCCTCATGTGGCCACCACGAGGAGGTTGGGGAAAGCACTGGAGTCTCCCTCCAGGAGGATTTGTTACCCTGGTCACCTGGCGTTGCAGCAGCATCTTTCCTTTGGCCAGTGGGATGGACAATTTTGTGTTGGAAAGGAGAATCCCAGAGGTCTGGGGGCTCCACAGGACCCACCATGGCTTTCCTGATGAGTGCCCCCAGCTGTTCTCATCTGCTTTTGCCTCTTCCAGTTGTGTTTTTCACACCATTTCTGTGAGGATGAAGTGCTGAGTCACAGGATCCAAGGAATCCTGAGCAGAAGAGCCACAAGGGACTCCTACTTGTTAAGATGTCTGGGATGCTTCCTATTAAATAATAACAAAATGCTGCAATAATAACTTGGCAGCTCTCCGCCCCCGCCAGGCTGATGCTCAATGGGAGTTTGCCTTCCTAAAATTCCTTTAAGTGTCTCGACAAGTTGCAGGGTAGGAAGGAAGGACACTTCACTCTCGACTTTTCCCTGATTAAGTTCTCAATGAGAGCCTTGAGAAGATGGGGAGGAGGAGAAATTCCTCTTTGAGCCGTGTTCCTGGCAGTGGCCGGGGCTGTTGCACGGTGGGTTTGTGGATAAAGCAGGGACAGGTCGTGGGTCCTGCAGAGCTGTGGCCTTGGCAGGGGTCACCAGATGGGCAGGTGTGGGCTAGTGGCTTCTTTTACCTCTTGGGGAAGAATTAAATCCCCCCCTGTGTTTAAATTTCAAAAATCAAAAGCAGAACTGCTGTCAGCATCCACTTTGCATCTCAATTTCCGGATCTCACTTAACAGTCTTGAGCAATTTTAATTTATACATAATTATAAATTTTAATTTATGTGTAGTTTAAAAGCCTTAGATAAATGTGCATCTATATCTTGTGGATATTGTCTTTTCATCAATAATTAAAGAAATTTATCTCCTGGGTTGATCAGAGCCGCTCTCCTGGCCTGGATGACACCAGCTCTCCCTGCACACGGGGCAGGCTCTTCTCAACTCTCCAGGGCTGGGAAATCTTCCCAAAATCCTACAATATTTTCCCCTGAATTCGGGATGGCAGAAGTTGAATCAAATAAAAGATTGGATACATTGTGCTGACCCCAGTATGAGTTATGGTTTGGTATTTTTTAATGAGAAATGCCCTACAGAGGGATTGTTAAAATATTTTGCACGAGTTAGTGCTTCACTTTGGAAACCCTCTTAATGATCTGATCTGAAATTCCAGAATTTCAGAATTTCCAGAATTTCAGTCCGTATTTGCCACATATTCTGCATTTCTGCTTTCCCTCCATTTGCCCCTTAAATGTCAGGGATTTTCATGGACCCCTTGAGGTCCCCTGTGTTAGTGGGACACGGATCTCCCCTCTAACAGGAGGGGTTGGTTTGGCTCATCCCTGTGCAGTGAAGGCTCAAAAAGGCAGAAAAGAACATCAGGATGAACCTATAAATAGTGAGAGGATCTGTAAATTATGGGAGAGGGCAAAACTGACCCTGGGCACAGTGGGGAAATTTTTTAAGTGTCAGAGCAAAAGGGACTGGAGGAACCTTCACCTGCAGAGGAGGAAAATCACCCAAATGTGGAAGGTGGAGCTGAATCCCTTTGGGAATGTGTGTGTGCAGTGGGATGGGGTGGGGGGATGCAGTGCCCCTGTGCACATCTGGCCTCGCAGCTGGCCCAGAAATGGCCCTAAACCCCCAAAATAAATACTATAATTTACATACAATAATACAATAATTTACTCTGGCCTTAACTGGGCTGCAATACAGTGAAGGGCAATTTACCACTGATTTAATGTGATTAGGAGTTTTTTTCCCCCATGAGCTCATGCCTGTCTTTTTATACTCTTTGGAGGATCAGTGTGGAGTCCTGAGTCAGGAAAAGAGCTCCCCTCAATCCATCCCCTTGGTTTGACTTCAGAGTGATCCATGCATGTGCTTAACATTAAGGTTCTGCTTCCAGGCTGTCCCAAATAATACGCCCGAGTGTATTTTGAGAACTCATTTTTACTTTTTATTACAATAATAACTTCTGCAGTGACATGAATTCCAACTGGGAGCCCTGAGGAATAACATCCCCTTCCAAATGATTTTCCTCTTCACACTGGAATTAGAGCTCATATGAGCAGAGCAGCCCATTACAAGACAAAGCACTTTCCAGAAGGTGAATTTTTCTCAGCCTCACAGCAGTTCCTTTACAGTCAAAGATTAATTCAATTACCAAGCCTGCTCCTGCAAATTGCAGTCAAATGGATCGTTAATGAAGGGAGGCACAGTCTCTGCTAAGGGATTCCTTCTGAAGGGTGCAGATCTTGCAGGTGCTGAGCTCCTGCAGCTTAGGTTGGTCATTCTTTCCTTCTTTCCTTTTCAGATTTCACGCTGGAATTCCATAAAATGATGTGTGTGCAAAGCTGTCCTGCTGCCATTCCAACAGGATATTGCCCTGCTCCCAGAGCAGAGCCACCACAGGTACTAAACCTGGGATTATACTGAGCAGCCACTCCCAGGGGAGAGGGAGATGTCTCGTAATTCCCTCTGTGCTTAATGGGAATTGCCATCCCAGCCCTAAATGGCACCATCAGACACTACAAACCCTGCCCATGGGCCTTGGTGGGGGAGAGGAACAACCCCAGGCAGTGCAGGAAAACCAAGGAAGGTGGAAAACAGCTTGAACTCCGAGGGAAATGCTGGGACAGTCTCAGGCACAGGATGGGATTGTTGGGGTGACTGTGCAGGGCCAGGGGTTGGACTTGTGGGTCTCTTCCAGCTCAGGATATTCTGGGGTCCTGTGGAATGTAGGGCCATCCTCTGTTCCTCCTGGAGATGGGGTGGGATGGGATGAGTGGTGGCTCCTGTGGGTGTGTGAGGAGGAGAAGGGAAGGACCAGATCCAACCAGGATTGCTCCTCTTCCTTGCCTTCAGCCCTGTGCATTCACATTCCTGCCAAGTCCTGTTCATCCATGGGAGCTTTTAGACCAAATTTGCTTTTCTTTTTTTTTTAAAAAATTTCTTTAAGTCTAAGCTAAGAGGAAAAATCAAACATTTACTTTCAGGCTGATGTTTTATCTCCCAATTCCCAGTGCTCTGACAACCTGGGCCACGTCTCCTCTACAGGAAGGAGGTGATAAACTCAGCTTACTCACATTCCCCTTTCAGTGTCTTCAGGGGAGAGCAGTGATGACAAGATTTCCACTTAAAACCAAGCTGCAGAAAGCAAAATGAAGCTCAGACTCAGCTCGTTTTATCTGTGGTTTAAAAAAGAAACAACAACCCCCAAAAAAGCCTGTTAAAAAAACCCAACAATGGAACAAATGAGTAATATCTGCCAAATAAAATCAGTCACTCGCTGCTTGCATTAGTCAGGAGAAGAATAAACTTTTAGATGGGCACACAGTAAAACAGCTCCCCAAGAGGAGTTGGAAAACCAGGAGTCAAGATTCCTGCTGGAGCTTGAGCTGTGCTGAGATTTCCTGGGAAACAGAACCTTGCTGCAGAATGGTACCTGAGCCCCCAGGATGCAGAAATAGGGAGTTGTTTAAACCAGATTTTTACTGCAAACTACACAAGAGATGGAGTAGTTGAGCCTGTTTGGGTGGGAGTGCAGAGATTTGTGTCACTTCTCCTGTTTTTGGGATCCCACTTGGGCAAGTGGTGGCCAAGGCCAAGCAGGAGGTGCTGGGACTCACCTGAGGAGCCACTGGTGGTGCTGGACTGCCCTTCCTGCCAAACCTTTCTTCCTTCCCCAAAATCAGGGAGATTCCTGGGTTGGAGAGAGCAGAGCAGTGACCCTTGGAGCATCTCTGAGCCCCCAGCAGTGCTGAGTGCTGGGGAGGAGGAGCAGTTTGGGTGTGGAGGGGGGTGAGGAATTCCTGAAATTCCCAAGGATTGCTTGTGCAAATTGTTCTTTGCAACACCAACTTCTGGGTATTTTTCACGGTGATGGCAGAGTCCTCCAGGGCATCTCCCTGGCTCCTTCAGAATTCCCAGTGCTCATTGGAGACCCCAAAACCATCAGGCCCCCATAATCACTGTTCCCATTCTTCATGTGGATCTCATCCCACCACCACGGTGCCTTCCCGATATCCACTTCCCATGGGAGCTGGAGACTCCAAAGAGTTCTCACATTGCTTTTCCCAGTGGAAATTCCACTCATTTCTACCTCCAAGACCCCTTTTTGAGAGCCCAGGGATCTTCCCTGCCTCCTGAGTGTTGCTCTGTGTGTTTTGGCAGGTGCCTGCCACAATGGAGAAGCTTTTGTGCCTCTCCAGACAAATTCTTTGTAGGTGCAACTCCAGCAAAACCTTTGATGTGCTGAGCTGGGAGGTCACCCAAGGAATGTCCGTGTTTGTCATCAGGAATTGGGGCCAAGTCCTGCTCACCTCCCAAAATAACGCCTTTGAAGTCAGGAGAAACACTCACAGGCACAAGGGGAAATTCTGGGCAATGGAATATAAAGGTAAATTTCACACTGTGACCTTTTATTCTTTTTCTTCTTCATTTATTGCCTCACTGAAGTTTTTCCTCCTGCCTTTCCCTGCCTCCTTTTCCCCAAATTTGACACCGATGTTGGTCAGGCAAAAAGTCAAACACCCAATAATCCCTGGAAAACTGGTCCAGGAGAGTTCAAAGGGCTGGGAAATGTAATTTGTTGCTAAATGTTGAATATAAACCTGAGTTTATGCAACTGCATCCTCCGGAGTGGGGGGGGAGGGAGGGGGGTTGGGAAGGTGCTGAAAGCACGGCAACAAACGACTTTGTTTTCTGGGATAAAATCCCAAGGATACTGAGAAATCCCAAAGATACTGAGAAATACAACAAATGGGGGAAAAGTCTTGGGGAAAATTTGGCAGAACCTTCTCAAAGACGGCACCAGATGCCCCCAAAGAGGAAATTACAACATGTGGCAGCTGTGTTTTTTTCGTTAAGCAACTTTTTCTCAAAGTTCAAAGCATCTGGGGAAAGTAACTGCTAACAGGGTGAGACAGATTTATGGAGCCCACACATGGCAATATTTTGGTATAAAATTAGTAAAAAATGATTAAATCCCTGAGATGAAGAGATTAATCCCTACAAGTTTGCATTCTTTGAAGAGCAATCATATTTTGACTTTGTCAGCTGGAAGAATTGAGTAATTTCTTGGATTAACTGATCACAAGAGTTGTAATCCATAATAAAAGTCCAGGCAAAGCTGCCAGGCTTTGTTTCTCAAAGGATTTGGGTAATGAGTTGATTTGACATTAACAGAATGCATCCCAGACTGCAGCCCCATGCCCTGGATCTAAAGGGGGATTGGGGAAGATGAGGCAGTTAATCAAAGCCTTCAACATCTTTTTCTAATATGGGGGAAATGATTGTTTATAGGAGTTGCAGGGTTGATCAGTTTGGGAGAAAAGTTTTACATGAATCTCTGGTGCGTGGCATGAGCACTTCCTGGACTTAGGAAGCCATCTCTCCATGTGATATAAATACATAAAAAAATATATAAACACCTAGAAATGTCCTTTCTAGCCATGAAAAGGACAAATTGCAGCAGTTCCCACTTTTGTGCTTATTCTCTCTTTTTACAGCACTTCTGTGGTTTTATGCTTTGTGTTTTGGTGAGAGCCAGAAGAGACCCTGACCATCTGCTGCCGGATTCCGGGCTGTAAATACTTTCTGTAGAGCTAATAAAGCCCTAAATTAAATTCCTAAATGAAGTTAATGTTCCCAGAGCTCGAGGAGGCTCTGGATGCCTGCAGGGATGGCAGCACGAGGTGTTTCCCTGCTTGGTTCCCTCCCTTTGCAGGGCTCCTGCTCCTCCAGTGCTGGCACGTGCTGCGAGCCACATCAGGGAAATGATGCTCCTTAAAACTGAACCAAATGTTATTTTGCTGCTGGGTCCTTCCAGAGCCAGCTCAACCCCCAGGCTGCTCGGTGGTGCAATCTCCGGCTGTGCTGGCACGGGAGGAGCCTGGCTTGGGCTGCTGGGACCTGAGCAGAAGGCTCAGGATGAGCCCTGAGCACTCCAGAGTGTGAAATCATGGCCAGGAGAAGCTCCAGAGCTTTGGGGTTTGCTGTCTTTCACCTCCCTCCAAGTCTGCCCCGAGTGCAGGGGGTGGCACTGTGGCAGGAATTATTAAATCAATGAAAACACTCCCGGCTCCCTCGGCAGCCCTTGCGGCCCAGCAGCCGGCTCGGCACAGGAGCTTCCTTCGGGGAGCCTCCGCATCGTCATCCCAAAACCTGGGGTGGGCCCGCCCCCCGTGCCCAGACTGGGCTAACCCTGCTGCTGCCGAGGGCAAACCCTGCAGGCACCCTGGAATGGGGAGGGATGGGGGCATGCTGAGCGTGCTTTTTAACCCTTTCGTCCTTCTGCCCCGCCTGTCCGGGTGAGCAGTGACCATCCTTGGTGTGCAGTGACCATCCTTGGTGTGCACTGACCATCCCAGCTGTGCACTGACCATCCCTGCTGTGCACNTCACCATCCCAGCTGTGCACTGACCATCCCTGCTGTGCACTGACCATCCCAGCTGTGGACTGACCATCCCTGGTGTGCAGTGACCATCCCTGGTGTGCAGTGACCATCCCAGCTGTGCACTGACCATCCCAGCTGTGCACTGACCATCCCTGGTGTGCACTGACCATCCCAGCTGTGCACTGACCATCCCTGCTGAGCAGTGGCCTTCCCTGGTGTGCACTGACCATCCCAGCTGTGCACTGACCATCCCAGCTGTGCATTCACCATCCCTGCTGTGCAGTGACCATCCCTGCTGTGCACTGACCATCCCTGTTGTGCAGTGACCATCCCTGGTGTGCAGTGAGCACCTCAGCTGTGCACTGACCATCCCTGCTGAGCAGTGGCCTTCCCTGGTGTGCACTGACCATCCCTGGTGTGCACTGACCATCCCTGGGGTCACCACGCCTCAGTGCCCCATCCATGCCTGTTGCCAAGGTCACTCTGCTCCCCCATCCCAGGGACACACAGGTGTTCCCACATGGAAATGACACTTCCAGCAGGCAGGAGAGGCTGGAGGAAGCCACAGTCACGCGAGCTGCCTGTGGTTTGAGGAGCAAGTGCCAACATCTCTCACTCTCACTGTCCCAGCATTGCTCCGAGGGCAACCTGATCTGCCTTTAATCTGCTCTGACCACAGGACAAATGGTTTGAATAAAATCCTGCCCGACTGAGTCACTCCACTCTGGCTTTTGGGGGATGCGCTGACGAGCGATGGTTTGCTCTGCCTGAGTGACAAAATTAATGTAAGAGAAACGTTTTTGTTGTGTGGTAACTAAGAAAAAAGAAAAAAAAAAGAAAAAGAGACAAAGAGAAATTTGGGTGGGATGTTTGTGTGTGATGGAAGGAAAATTAAGGGAAAGATAGAAGTCACTTTTCTTGGCACAGCAGGTAAAAGCAGGAACAGATAAACAGCAAAAGGGGGAGGGTGAGTGCTCTGCTTCAGCAGCTGAGCTGTTTTCAGGGAGCAGGGGGATATCCATGAGTTCCCCAGGGTCCTTCCCCTGCCTGGGCAGGGAGAGGCAGGGCCTGAGCAAGGACAGCGAGCAGGGAAGAGGAGAACCAAGGAAATGTCCTGTGCCCTTGGTGGCACAGCTGGCCACAGCTTCCACTGGCATTTGGGTCACAGGGGACATGGAGCACTTTGTCTGTGGAGCTCATGGATGGGGCTCCAGGGATTCCAGGGTCAGAGCCAGTCCCTGCCCCTGCCTGGGCTGTGGTTTGCAGTGCTGGGAGCTCCTCCTCTGACTCTTCTCCATCCTCACATCTTGTCCAGGCCTTGTTGTCACCCAAAAGCCCCCTCAGAGCTGTGCACTCCAAGTGCTTCCATCTCATCACCCTGAGCCTCGTGGGAATCTGGGGATCTGAGCTCCAGTGGAGGCTCTGGAGGGGTGAGATCCTGGCAGATGGCACACAGCACACGGGACAGGCTCAGCCTTTTCCCCTCTTTCCTTTTTAATGAGAACACCTCTAATGAGTTTTGGGGAGCTTTAGGTCATGTAAGGTAATATGCAGCTCTAAGTGGGAATAACAAGAAATTCCCACTGATTTTTTGGGGGTGTAGGAGAGTTTTCCTATCCAGCAATACTTCTGCAAGGAAGGATTTGCCTTGTGGAGCATCCCTGCCCATGTAGAAGAGATCTTCCAGCCTCTCCTGGTCTGGCAGCTCTGGATATCCTCCCTGATTCCCTGCAAAAGCCATCAGGGTGTGGAGCTTGAGATCCCATCACTTTTTCTCAGGACATGTGGTTGCACTGTATTTTTAGGGTAATTTCTCTGTTGAGTTTCATCAAAATGCTGTTCAGGACACATTCCTAATACCCAGAGATCCACTGAAAAGTGGGAATATTAGTGCTTTCACAGCAAGCAGTGCAAGGAGAAGAATGTTCCCTTTGATGTTGATCAGTTGTGAGCATTGCTGGCCCCTTTTGGAGCTGATTCCATGCATTGTCCCCTTTAAAAACGCATTTTCCCAACATTTCAAATGTTATGAGATGCAGCATTTTGGTGGGAAAGAAAAAGACAAGTGGGAAAAAGATGGGGCTTTTTTACTCTCTGAAAGAAGTTATAGCCACAAAAAAAATGGACTGTGTGTGCAAACTTGAAATACTGAGCTCTGACTGCACAACTTTTGCAGCTCCCTGTGTTGGGAAAGAGGCTCTCCCTGATTTTTCAGCTCTTTTCTACTTGTAGCCCATCCTTTGCATTCATGGGATACACTTATGGATATGTCTTTTGCGGTGTTTTGGGGTCATAAACAAAACAAAGTCAGCAAAGACCATGAGATCCTCATGTACTTCCCTTGATTGTCTCTGGATTACGTTGATGAAGGTGAGTCAGTGTTTATCGATATAAAAATATAAGAAACAATGCAGCATCAGAGCACTGTGTTTTCCCATGTGTTCATTGTCCTGTCACTTGCCATAAAATCCCTGGGATGAGGAATTAATGAGGGGACACCTGTTTTCTTGGCAGAACCTGGCTTTTATTTTTGAATTTTAAGTATTTTTTGAGCATTCTCTGAAAGTGATTGCAAAGGCAGGAAAACAAACTCTGCCCTCTCAGGTGGGGAAGGGGAGATGTTTTCTGGGCAGAGGCAGTGCTGGTGTTGCAGATCCAGAAAATCCAGGCTGGCTGCAAGGAAGGACTCTCAGCTCTCAACTGAGACTTCTTCTGTGTGTTATGTGCAATCCAGGAGTGTGAATTTGGGATACCCCTCCCAGAGCTGCTACAAGGGGAGTACCGAAGCTTCCCTCCCCTATAAAACAGCACAGGTCCCACCATGGTGCTCCGAGCAGTACTGAAGCATTTCATAAAACACTTTGTGTTTGCAGGGCTTCTTTTTTCCCATCTCCTCTTTATTTCCTCACTCACTGGTGGCTCCAGTAGCCCAAGACACCGAAATCTTGCAGCCAGATTTCTAACTGGAGAAACTCTTTGCTGTTGCTACAAGACCAGACGGGCTCTGAGCAACTCCCCCTGTCCTGTGCTGCTCCTCAGACCTCCTGGAAGCACAAGCTCTGTTTTGCAAGACGATGTTTACACTCAGCAAACACACAGGGAAATGGTCATTTGCAAAGCAGCCTCGGCCAGCAGAGCAACAGCCACACCAGTGAGTCCAAAAATAGCTGGAGGAGCGAGCAGAGGGGAAAGAGAAGTGGTGCAGCCTCAAAATTTGTCACCCAGTGGGAAAAACAAACTCTCTGCCCACGTCTTGTTTTCTCCCTGGCAGACAGACAGATGATCCCAGCTACAGGAGGGGAATTGCAGAATTGCAGAGTTGAAGGTGACATTACCACTGTTTTGGAGCAATTTAGCTGCACGTGTAAGCTGGGAATGCCATCAGCTGGGAGGAGTGAACAATCCATCAGGAGAGAGAAGGCAGAGGGCTCTAGGCAGGACCTGTCAGCCTTTGGTAAATGTGAGGTCCTTTGTTTAATTCTGAGTTCCTTCCCAGCCCGAGGGCTCTGGAGTGACCCCAGAGCTTCTTCGAGGGAGCTTTGTTTGGTTGTTTTGTTTTGGCAGGCAGTGGAGCTGTGAGGGCTGAGGTAGCAGAGCAGAAAGCACAAATTGCTCCCCAGAGCTGGATTTACCAGCCCTCCTCTCATTCCCATGGAGGTGTTTCTATGGAGGGCATCCAAATTGATGACAAATTCTGCTCCTTTCCAGCCAAACAGGGATCCACTCCAAGGATGTGGGATCTGGGGGTGCACAGCTTCCATCAGATCTGCACTGCAGGCCTGGAGCTGGGGGCATAAATAAATAATAATAGTGCCAGAAAGGCTTCTCTGGAGACTGCTGAGGGTGTCCCACCCCAATTCCCACTGAATCTAATGCAGGAGGGTCCCATGATGATGATGATGATCGTGGATATGAGGTGAGCTCCTGGCTGGTCCCACCTCACTGGAAATCCAGGAGATATCTGGGTTAACATCATGCAGGCCTGAGGTGTCTGCTGGAGCCTCCAGGCTTGGCAAACACAAGGCACCTGCATGGTGGAAACATTTTTGTGTCAGATTAATCCCCACAAATGAGGGAATACCAAAAAGTACCAATTTCTTGCTATTATTTTAGCCAGCCTGCCAGGTGTGGGGGGTCCTCAGAGCTGTATTTTCCTGGATAATCTGTTCTATCTTTTCATGCACAAAGATGTCCTGAGTGCAGAAATTCTGCTGCAGCTGTGACATCAGATGGCTGGAGGTGACATTAAGGGGTCACACAGAACAGGACAATACCAGAATTCATAAGCACCACGTCCCATCTGACACAAGAACGAGCTGACTTTTGTAGAACTACCCTCATTTCTAATAAAAAGCAGAAAATATGGTCACAGCAGCTGAATAATCTCAAAACAGGATGTTCCTAAAGTTTCCATCAAGGATCAGCTGCTTTCTAATTAGTCACCAGAGGGACAGCAAAGAAAGTTGCTAATTTTGAGAACATCATAAAAATGTAAACACCGTGGGCCAGTTTTATGGTGGCAACACCTTTGTGTGGATGCAAGAGTGAGCCTGGATTGGCTGATGAATGGAAAAATCTTGGGATTTTTCTTGAACAGCTCACGAAGAGGCATCTGCAGTTA
This sequence comes from Lanius collurio, assembly GCA_020086605.1. NCBI lineage: Eukaryota > Metazoa > Chordata > Aves > Passeriformes > Laniidae > Lanius > Lanius collurio. The sequence goes on along the minus strand of JACBWW010000037.1, from coordinate 629,787 downwards.
TAAAATCAACCATTTCCTCTGGAAAAAGAATGGAAATGTTTGACAAAAATACCTTCAAGATTGGTTGTTTGGGCTTGTTTTGTTTTGCTTTATTTTTAAATATATCCCAGGAATAATCAGGATGTGCAGTTTTCTGAAAGAGAAATCCTAAATCAAGATGGCTTTCTTGAAAACCATTGGTACTTTCAGCATTTTATGATGCCTGAAATCTTCTTCTTTCCAGCTGCTTTTGTTTGCTGGTTCTGCCTTTTAAAAGGATTCTGTGATTCTATGGGTGATTAAGGCAGATAATGAGCTCCACTCCAGTTTGTGCTCCGGGAAATACAAAGAGATGCAGAGAAGGTGCCTGAGGTGTTCCAGACCAACCATTTAAGCTGATTTCTTCAGTTTGGGAAATCCAGACTGACCTCTCTCAGGCCTGACTTTCAGAAAAGCTCTTGGAAAATGAAGGTGCTCAGGACTCCTTTAAACAAATTAAAATTATGTCTTCTTGGGCACAAAACTCAAATTGTAATTCCCTATTATTTACCAACCTGGAGGAACTGATAATGTAATTTCCATGAAGTGTATACAATTATTGTGCTTTTTTTTTGTTGATGGGGTTTTTTTTGTTTTGTATTTTTGAAGTAAAGTATATTAAAATTATGGATAAAGAAGAAAAAACATTGTTGAAACACGTTTTTTCCTTTCTTATTAAAGCTATGAAGGGGTTGACACCTATTTATGGAATGATTCAAAGAAATGTAGAACGTGGCAAACCCTCCCAGATCCTGATGCAACTACACAGAGGTGGCAGCTCTGTGGCAGCTCTTGAGGCCGCAGCTGAATAAATCAGACCAAAATAACAATTCCCCAAAATTTCCCTCTCAGGATTCAGTCCCATCACAGCAACAAGGCTGCAAGAGAGGAGTTCACAGGAGGGTGCTGCAAGAGCAGCCCCAAACTCCGAGGGGAATGAGGCAATCCCGAATCAAAGGGACTCCCCAGAGGTGGGGATGGCTTTGAACAGGCTGAGGGGTTCAGGGGTGTGGGGCTGATGGGGGACCCCTCAGGGATGGGTCAGGGATTTGGGGCTGATGGGGGAACCCTCAGGGCTGGGTCAGGGATTTGGGGTTGGGAGATGAACCCTCAGGGCTGGGTCAGGGATGTGGGGCTGATGGGGGACCCCTCAGGGCTGGGTCAGGGATTTGGGGCTGATGGAGGAACCCTCAGGGCTGGGTCAGGGATTTGGGGTTGGGAGATGAACCCTCAGGGCTGGGTCAGGGATTTGGGGTTGGGAGATGAACCCTCAGGGATGGGTCAGGGATTTGGGGCTGGGAGATGAACCCTCAGGGCTGGGTCAGGGATGTGGGGCTGGGAGATGAACCCTCAGGGCTGGGTCAGGGATTTGGGGCTGATGGAGGAATCCTCAGGGCTGGGTCAGGGATGTGGGGCTGGGAGATGAACCCTCAGGGCTGGGTCAGGGATGTGGGGTTGGGGAAATGAACCCTCAGGGCTGGGTCAGGGATTTGGGGTTGGGAGATGAACCCTCAGCAGGGGATGAGCTGTGGGTGTGGGATGCAGGGGTTCAGCCACCTCCCCCAAACAAGAAGGAAGTTCAGCAATTACCCCTCTGCAGAGGGTCCTGGGGGGCAGCAGCAGCCCTGGGGACCCATCTGTGCCCCATAAAGAGACGGATCCCTGGAGTTAGTGCTGGGAGTTATCAGCATCCACACGGCTCCATCCGAGGGCACAGCACTTTGCACTGGGAGGATTCCACAGGAGAAGAACCAACACAGCTGAAAGTTTCCCTGGAAGGTTTCCAGTCTGAGGCTAAAGCTCACTCCTGCCAGGATGGGAGAAATCTAAGATTCGGAGCTGATTGCATTTCCAAGAAATAAAACAGGGAAACTTGGACAGGGCTGCAGAGAAGGTGCTCTGGAGTTCATGCCATGCAGCCCCCAGCTGGCCCTGCTTCCAGCTCCGAGGTGCCCCAGCCAGGTGCCAAAGTGCCCCTTGGAAATTGGATCTATCGGGAAGAGCCGATTTTTGTTTGTGTTCCTCACAGACTGGGACAATCTGGGATCCCTTCTCCCTCCCTGTTCCTGCCTGGCTCTTTGCTGAGACTTAAACAAAAAGCCAAGGAGGCCACTGCAGAGTAAACGAGGCCCTTCATTTGCCATCGGGGAGGAGGAGAGGTCGTTAAGGTTTTATCGGATTACAATAACGGCTGTGGTTTGGTTCCCGGCACTGCTGGCAGGGCTGGCAGTCACAACCACAGATTGCAGCCAAAAGCTTCCAAATCCCATTTCCAGCTGGGCATGGGCAGGACCTGCAGCATCCCCAGGGTGGGACCTGCAGGCTCCAGGTCTCTGTTGGCATCACCAGGCAAGGTGAGGCTCCAGCCTGGGGCTGCTGAGACCTTTTCAGCTGGGAGATGGCAGCAGGAGCGAGGCCACACCCCATTACCAATTTAATTATTCAACAAGAGTTTAAAAATAAACTGCCTCCATCATTATGCCTTCAGACTATAACTTTTCAGCTCAGGAGCTTCTTTCCTTCCTCCCACACTCCTCCTAGCAGCCACCACAACAGGGAGGAACAAAGTGGATTACGGCAAATAAATTTTCCCCTCCACAGACAAAACTTGTTGGGTTTGGGTTTTTTTTCAGATTTAAATTTAATTTGGAAAATAATTTTATTAATATAGCACATCTTCCTTCAGCCCAAGGAATGCTGGCATTTTGTTTGCCAGAGGGAGCAGATCCAAAGGAGGCATTTAACCCATTAAATAAGGAGCAATGAGAAGCCCAAGGGAACAAGATTAAAGTTTTTTCTTCCCTGGGAGGGTGGGCAGGCCCTGGCACAGGTGCCCAGAGCAGCTGTGGCTGCCCCTGGATCCCTGGCAGTGCCCAAGGCCAGGCTGGACATTGGGGCTGGGAGCAGCCTGGGACAGTGGGAGGTGTCCCTGCCATGGCAGGGGGTGGGATGGGATGAATTTTGAGGTCTCTTCCAACCCAAAGCATAATGATTCTATTAATGCCCTTGAAAGTTGTTCTAATAGTAATGGTCTCTTTGGGCAGAAATTCCCTTCTCCTTGACCTGTGTCACAAATGTCTGATGGGGTGGTGAAGGAGCCCATCATAGTGTGATGTGGAAAAGTCCATAAACTCTATTTATTTCTTCATCATTTGTCATCCCTTGCCTGTGAGTCTGGAGGAGTCTGGTGGGAAAAGGGCGGGAAGCAAAAGTGCCACTCTTCACCAATTTAACTTTCATAAAACACCACCTGGAGCTCTGAATCCAAGCTGGAAATCTGATAAAAAGGATCTGATGGGTCCTTCAGCAGGACTATGAAAGATGAGGCCAGGTTCTCTCTGTTGCCTCCTTCAAGGCCAGCACAGCCTCCAGCCTTTTGTTACAAACCAGTCTGTGCAAAGCTCCAAAGTCACATTTTCCACAGGAAGAATCCAGAAAATGTTTTCTGTAGATAAAATCTATTTTTTTTTTTACATTATGACTCTCGAACTTCTTTTCTATAATACAATATAATGTATTTATTATAAAAAAATATAACAAAACCAAAAAATCCAAAACAAAATCCATCTCGAAAAGGAAACTCTAAACATTTTGTTCTGAAATAGTCAAAACAGAATATTTTGACATTGTCAGAATTTTTTCCCTCAGGTTCTCTTCCAAAACAAAATTCCAGAGGAGAACCCCCCCCAACATTAAATTATATTTAACTTCCACCTCAGCCTTGCAGATTCCAACAGAATATGAGATTTTTTGGGGGGAACTTTTGCAGTCAGCACTTCCCCACAACGATGCAGGACAAATGACCAGGCATTTTTGTTGGATAGGTGCTTTTATGGCTTTGTATGTAAATAAGTTAGATAGTAATTAATCAGATTAGAAACCTTGCAGAAGTCAGTTTGCATTTTAATTCAGCTCCCGCTGAACCAGGGAAATAGATGCAGTGGGTGATCAGATTAATAGCAATGAGCATAATTACCTCTCTGTTGCAAGGATGACACCTTGGTAAAGGTGATCTCCTTGTTAACCAAGGAAGGTCGTGGAACTGATTGACTCCTGTGTGGGGATGAAATGGAATTTATGGGAAATTAATTAAATGCTGGTGCTGAATTCTAACATGAAAATTTCCACGTATATTTGTATTTTTTTCTCAGTGCAGGGTGATCCTTGGGGCGTTGGTCAGCACCTGCAGGTGGCCCTGAAAGGACTTGCTACATCTGCAAAGGTTTTCCAGGGATGGCTCCATGAGCTGTCTCCTATTATTGCACACATTTGGGTTGAAAACGGAGCTTTGCCAGAGGCAGGATCATGATATTGCACAAAATTCCACCCAAAGAGTGGCAGGCTATAAGAAAAACAATATTGATGTATTTTTCCCCCGATTTGTGGTTTCTTTTGTCCACAGACTGTTTTTTGTCTCGCAATGACGTCAAAGCAGAAATTCTCTTACAAAATGACAACTGGAAAATAACCCTGAGAAGATATTGGATTTCCTACCTAGTAATTAACTAACTTGGGCTTAATGGAAGCTATTATATATTTTACCAAGTCTACAGAAGATTAGTGAAACAAAAGTATTACTTTCCTTTGTTTTGATTGCAGTGCTCGAGGCAGAGGCAGCTTAAGACTTCACAAGGAAGTGTTTTGTGTTCCCAAAGTATCTGTGAGCTCCAACATCATCCTCATGGGAGGTGACAACGATCACACCGTGTGTCACACACAGGGGATGCCCCAGAGCAGGGACAATGATGATGTCACAGTTTGGTGACAGGGATTTCATCCTTCACAGCAGCAATTCACCATTTTCTAGGAAAAATGGTCCTGGATTTCCCAGCTCTCCCCATTGCCTGTGGACAGACCTTCGTCTGTTTTTCCCATTTTGTGCTTCCCAAAACCACACAAAGACAAAAGCGCTCCCAGAAGTTGTCAGCAGGAATTGGGACCTTTGACAAGCCCTTTTCTCATGGGTTGGAGTGAAGCTGTGGCCACCAGAGCTCAGTAAATGGTTCAGGTCACTCAGGTTTTTCATCTCTGTGAAGTGGGCACGTTCTCAAGGACAGAGTTTTATTTCACATTCCTGTTGGTGGCTTTCTAGAGGAGAAAAGTCATCACAGAATTCCCTGTTTTTAGGGCTGCCTCGTGGAATGGGAAACACAAATTTTGGCTGCACTGTAGAACGTCAGAAGGAGCAGGTTTTACTGAGGCTCTTCAGGACAAACTCAAACAACAAAGGATGCTTTCCCCTCCTCTATAAAGCAGCTTTTCCATGCCTTTACACTCTTAGGTGCTGAGCAGGAATGGATCAGAACTAAGACCCAAATATGAGTTTAAAAACTTTGCCAAAACTCTTTTTGGTGTTTCTGTTGCTGTTGCTGAGGATGTTCTGTCCTCACATAACATGGACCAGCCTGAGAGTCTGACCACGTTCAACAGACCTTGGCATGGCCCCATCCCAGCCCCAGGAGGAAAGAGTAAGTAAAGAAGCCCATCAGCCTTCTAAAATTTATTAGAACATTTTAATAAATTTATAAATTTTATATAAAAAGTGGTACAAACTTTTATAAACTTAATAAACATTAATTTATTAATTTCATACTTATTAATTTAAATAAGTAACTTAAATGCCAGTCAGCCATTGCTTCAGTGGAGCCTAAACTGCTCTGAAACTCCAGATCCCTTCATAGGGAATATCCCCCTGGAGCCATGGACCACAGCACCCACATGGATTTGGTGGCCTAAAATGCCTTTCTAGTCTTATTTTGGATATAACCTATGGTAGACCCACAATCCCCATGGGAGAAATTCACTTTTGATTTTTTGTGCATCTTTCTACATTTAGTGAAAATATCCTTCTGATTATATCCCACAAAACAAGGCTTTGCCATCGTTTGTTCTGGGCTCCTCAAAACAGAATTTCGGTTTCTTGAAAAAGATTCCTTCCTAGGGAGAGGCTTTTTCAGTGTTTCAGTGGAGAACCAATGTGTTTTAATAAAATGCAATAAAGTGAATCTGTGTCAGGGAAGATTTAATGCTGATAATGGCGTTGGCCTTTGGAGATTCAATTTTCCTTGGGTGGAAAAGGTGGGAAGGTTCCCGAGTGCACCAATGAACAGGGAATATGAAGGAAATACATCCCCTTTATCCAGCCAAAGTGGGAATCAGGGGAATGAATGAGGATCTGCTTTAGCCACAGGGGAGGCTGAACGTGTGTTCTGCCCCACGAGGGACCTTCCTGTCCAACCAACAGTGGGGTTTGGAGATGTGGGATCACTGGAGATCACTTGTTAATGAGCAGCAAAATTCACCCTGTCAGGAACTGAAGCTGGCATTGTCTCCTAGAGCTGGAAAACTTCCCAGCTTTGAAACCACGGACCCAACACTCAACCAGGGCCAGCTCAGAGCTCACTTTGGGCATCTCATTGCTGTGGGAGGGCTTTTAGTGGTGATCAGGACATGCAACCCATGGACTCAGTGGTGGGAAACTGCCAGGGTGTGTCCTCCTGTCTGTGCCTGCTGTCCCCCACAGCCAGGTCCTCCTGTCCCCTTTCCTTCATCCACCTTCCCTGGGAGGGTGGGCAGGCCCTGGCACAGGGTGCCCAGAGCAGCTGTGGCTGCCCCTGGATCCCTGGCAGTGCCCAAGGCCAGGCTGGACATTGGGGCTGGGAGCAGCCTGGGACAGTGGGAGGTGTCCCTGCCATGGCAGAGGATGGGATGGGATGATTTGTAGGGTTCCTTCCAACCCATTCCATGACTCTGTGATGTAAGACAGTATCAGTGAGCATTCCAGGTTGCTCTGGACCTGGAAAAGGGAGGGCTCCTCTCCACGAGTGTTGAGTGACAACTTCAAACTTGTTTCTTTCCAGCTGACCTGTGAGAAGTGCACTCAGACTTCAGAGGAAATATAAAGGGTTTCCTCATCAAACCTGGCACTATGTCTGTAGCAGGCAGAGCCCTCTCCCTCTCTATGGTAAGTCTTCATTGTGTAGAATCAAACTTTATCTTCAATTCTTCTTCCCCATTCTAATAATAACAACGAGACGTTCGTGTGGCTTCCCAAGTGATTAATTGGCTCAATGCTGTTGATTGGGACTTTACACCATTTCAAGGGCAGGCAGTAATTTGGCTTTTTAACACATTAGAGATAACATTTCTTTTGCATTGGGATGAACTCATTATGGGCTGTCGGACTGGGACACGATTATTTGCAGACACTTTTCTGCTGATAGCAATGAAGAGATGAGGCAAAGTAATGGGTTGGGGGAGAACTCATTAAATGTCGAGTCAGAACAATGGGTTCTCCTGGCCTTTAACTCCTTAGATTCATCTGGATCTTTCCATCTCAGCATCCTCCAGCCACTGGAGACTAAAACAACAATGGGCTGAAGGCAGCAAGAAAAGCCAGGCAATTATTGCATTACAGTAGGAATTTAATGAAATTCTCCCAGTCGGAGGCAGATAACGGCACGAGGAGCAAATTGGGTCGCTGAGGCTCTGACGTGGGAGACCAACATGGGAGAAGATCAGTGAGTAACTGCTCCCCTTTGGGGGCTGGCAATGGTTTCAGGAGGAGCCCTAAATTCAAACACTGGCACAACTTGAAGGGTTTGTCTATCAACATCTACACACAGATGCTTGGGGTGCCTCCCAGTTCAGCACCCAAATACAGACTTAGACAATTGTCTGGGCCTTATATTCAGCTGCTGCAGGTTCTTTTAATGTCTCTTGGACTGCTTCACATGCCTGACAGGCCCTGGTTTTTTCTACTGGCCCTACAAATGCAAAAAGGCTGCTGCAATAGCTAACTCTTCCTCCTCTGAGGTTTACTTTATCATCTTTGTCTCATTACTCCTGGAGGGCTGCCCATCATTTCTCATAGGGTCTTTATTCAGAAGAAGAAAGGAGAAAGGTGTGGGAAGGGAGGGGAAAGAAAGGGAAAAAATCTTTTCTAGAATAAAAGAGAAAATAATTCATTGAACTGCATGGGTTTTATTATTTATGCACCGTACTTGGGAATACTAACTGAGATGAGAACAGAGAGAAGTTAAAATAGAGATGTCTCTGCTGTCAAGGGGAAAAATCCCTCAGCATCTCATTTCTTTCCCACCTCTGCTGTGGCTTAGGGAGGAGGATGCCCAGAAGAGCAGAGCCAGATTAACAAACCCAGGCTGAGGGGATGGTGGCAGTGGCTGTGCCATTGCTGTCGCTGCTGCTGCAGAGCAGGGGCCATGTGGCACAGGTAGCAGTGGCAGATGTGGCCACAGCTTGTCCTTGCACAGTGGGAGCTTCTGCCCGGCAGAAATACCAATTTTGTCTTTCAAGAGCTTTTTCTGGGTGTAACTCTCCAATTCTCTCTTGCCAAACATTACAAGAGCCATTAACAATTAATTTCTGTCAGTGCAGAGTTTCAGGTGCCCTTTCATGGCACATATCCCCTGAGTTCCCACATTCTCACATTTCAGGGTGCCAGAGCTCCATTTGCCCAGGCTGCCTTGCAACTCAGATTTTGTCATATCTGAAGCTACCCTGGACAAAGCAGCCAGTCCAGTCCTAAGAGCCAGGGAAACACCTCCAAGTTTTATAAATTCAATCACAGTGTTGACCACAGAAGGTTTCCAAGGGTTTTTACACTCCTGTCTGAGCCTGACCTTTTCTTTTCCCTTTTTTTTCCCCTTTTTTTTTTGTCCCGTTCTCCCTGCAGTTGATAAGAATCTTTTTTTTTTTTTCCTTAATAACTTAGCTGAAGTCCCACAGGCAGAAGAATTTTGTCCCCCCTGCAACTGCAGCCTGTATTTACCTGCACTTAGAGGTTACCTGGGGGGGGGTCTCCACCGAGGGAAGGGAAGATGAGGAAGACCTGCAAACCTTGAATGTTCAGTGAACAGCTGTGTCCTTTACAGAGAATGAAATTCCCAATTTCACTGTCTTTAGGATCCTCTCAATTTTCCATCTTTACTTGTTGAAACTCACACCTGAATCCCAGTATTGGGAACACCCACACTCAGGCAGAGATCTTGAAGAGGACACACTCTGGAGGTGTTGGAGAGATGGCTTTGCCCTGGGAATAACACCCACCCTTCTGCTGGGGTCAAGGACAAGCAGAGGTGATGATGCCCCCAAACCCCACAGCTGCAGGTTGCACTCACAGCCCAGCAAAGAGGGGGATTTTTTACCCCCTCTCTGTTGTTTCTTGCAGGTGAATTCCTCAGCCATCTGCAGAAAATTTTCCCCTTCGTGGCCAGGAACACGTGGCCCAAGGCTTGGTGGGGGTGTGGGTTTAACTCCCCCCTTCCTCCCCCAGGCTGAACAAAGCCTTTGATTGAGAGATCAACTCTGGGCTTTGCAAGAAAAGTGAGCTTGGGGTGTGTGAGTGTGAGTGAGTGTGTGTGTGTGTGTGTGTGTGTGTGTGTGTGTGTGTGTGTATTTTTCTTTTCTTTCCATCATACTAATGAAATTTGCAGACACAGAGAGGAAACTGAGAGTTATTTATAGGAGTGAGAGGAATGTGAGGCCTAATTGTGCTTAGTCTATTGCTAAGTGTGTAATCTGTTTGCTATTACCCTTCCCAGTCCTGCACATGGGTCCTGGGGGGGGTTAAGTGGAACACAGACATTTGATGAAGAAAAAGTATCAGGTGGAGGTGTTGGCAAGCTTTAAGAACAAGTGAGACAAGGAGGCTGAGGCATTTTTAGGGTTAATTAGGTTGGGAAATTAGGATTTTTTGAAATCTTTTTTTTTTCCCTAATTTCCTTTTCCCAGTTTCAGGGTTTCTGTGTCCCATGATGAGCTGGGGTTACCTGGAACGGGTGCATGCACAGGATGAGGGTTTAGGAGCTGTGGCTTTGCCCTCCCCTCCTTTGCCTCTCTCACCAATCATCCCCCTCTGAGGGGCTGATGATAAAAAGCTGAAATGCTCTGTAGAAACATGAAATTGGTAAATCCTTGCGCTTTCCCACACTGTTTTACACAGAGCCCTCCCCAGCTCGCCCCTAACCCCAGGGCAGCCCTGCTGCACCCTTCCCACTGCCCCAGGAGCAGCTCTGCTGCCCACAGGCACCCTCCGCCTGTCCTCTGCTGCCTCAGACACCGGGCACAAATGGGACCAGGGCCAGGGACACAGGCACCCCTCTGTGGGGCAGCCCCACGGTAAAGCTGAGCCTGGAGCAGGGGCTGAGTGTGGGGACCTGAGCTGCTGAGCTAAGCCTCATTCCTCATGGAAAAAGAGGAATAGTCAGGCATGCAACTCGATACTGCTGCTAATATCTGCCAGAGTGGAGCACAGCTCGGAGTGAGCTGCTTTCTGCTGCTTATCACTGTCCACTCGTGCCGGAATATTCCATTCCTGCAAGTTTTGAGAGGCTCTGAAGGATCCTGTCACCTCTCCTGGGTCAGTGTTCCTCAGCTTTGCAGACAAACACTTTTCCCGGGATGTTTTGCCAAATGCCATGGTGACTCACCCTTGTCACTCCTCCTGGCTGAGATAACAACACTTAGAGGGAAAAACAAATGGTGTTTACTGCCATGCCCAAAATTGGCTTTGACACTGCGAGCAGAATTTAGAAAGGCAGAAATTGAGGAGTGATTATGGAGTGCATTGCAATTAAGAGACAGCCCTCAGGATCTTCCTCCAGAGGTGGACTGGCTCCATGCAGC
>JACBWW010000037.1:526631-546331 GCA_020086605.1 Lanius collurio | reverse complement strand
AGAAAGAAAGAAAGAAAGAAAGAAAGAAAGAAAGAAAGAAAGAAAGAAAGAAAGAAAGAAAGAAAGAAAGAAAGAAAGAAAGAAAGAAAGAAAGAAAGAAAGAAAGAAAGAAAGCCTTTCTCACTGTGAGATCCAGTTTTGAAGGACAGAAAGTGTGAAGAACAGAAATTTAGGGTTTGAAAAATGGCAGAGAGGGAAAACAGAAGAGAAGGAAAATAATCCAACACGGGTGAGTGATGAGGTTACTTTTATGATCAACCTCAGGATTACATTGCCCTGAAGTACAGAGTCAAACAGAGTTTTCAAGGAGTTTTTTAAGATAAAACAAATTGTTAAGACTGATAATATTTAAGATGTTACATTTAAGATGATTTAAGATCAGCAAAATACTCATTGAAAGGATGCATCTCAAAGAGCCCCAGAGAAGTCCCAGAGAAAATGAGACTCATCCTATCCCAGAGAGGTTGGCAGGAACAAATCTGTCAAAAGTGACAACACAGTGACAATGAGCCACTGATTTGCTTAATTTAGAGGTACCCACCCCACAGGGAATTTAGGTGGACGAAATGGAGTTGTTTTTCTTTTTTTTAATGTCATTTATATGCCATTTAATCCATTAGGGAGCCCTCACTGCTGTGTGCTCATGCACATATTCGTTGACCTCACCTGAAATTATCCTGGAAGCAGAAAGTCACAGAGCCTGGAGATGTCCCAGGTGCCTGGGCTGGGTCCTGCAGGGAAGAACCTTCCCAAGGATCAGTTGTGCTCCCTGTTTTGGCTTGTGCAGCTCCTGTGCTCCAGGAGGCAGCGGGAGGTTTGCTGACAGTTTGATGCAGTTTGATGACAGGGGGAAAAGGGCTTTGATAAATACCAAACCCTGTCATTACCTCATTTTGGTGCACTCTGCATTTTTCCTGAACAAATTCCACGGAAAAGTCATGTAGGAAACCATAGCTTTCTACAAAAGAACCCACAGGCTGATTTCCCCCTCCTTTTCTTAATATGGAATGCAGGGATAAAATTTCTCCATTGAGAAAGACACGACAGGGAAAAGAACAGAGGGATAAAAGGAAAAAACCCCAAACCTACCACTGTCTAAACCATTTTTTCAGGGAAAAAAAGTCCTGTCTTTAAGCTCTTCTGTGCCAGAGTGCCCAGTAAAGGTACTTCCAATGAAGTAAATGAAACCTCATGCCAGGGACCAATTTTTAATTCTTTTCATTCTTTTATCTGGTCCTAGTGATGATGTTTCTTCAAACAGCAGCATTAATTTGTTAATTATTTTGATATTAATTTACAGGCAACTTGGAAATTGTGCCAATTTGATAAGGAATAGAATCATGGAACCATGGAATGGTTTGGATGGGAAGTGACATGAAAGCCCATCCAGTCCCACCCCCTGCCACGGGCAGGGCCACCTTCCACTGTCCCAGGGTGCTCCAAGCCCTGTCCAACCTGGCCTTGGACCCAGGGGCTGCCACAGCTTCTCTGGGCACCCTGTGCCAGGGCCTGCCCACCCTCCCAGGGGAGAATTTCCTCCTAATATTTAATCTAAACCCACTCTTTGTCAGTTTGAAGCCATTGCCCCTTGTCCTGTCATGCCATGATCTTGTAAAGGGTTCCTTTCCATCTTTCTTTAGACTCTCTTCAGGTACTGGAAGGCCACAATTAGGTCACCCCAAAGCTTCTCTTTTCCAGGCAGAACAGCCCCAGTTCTCTCAGCCTTTCCTCACAGGAGCAGAGTTCCACACCCCAAAGCAACTTTGTGACCCTTCTTTGGCCTTGTTCTGACAGATCAGAGTTGATCTTTAAAATTCTTCCCCAAAACACCACACTTGAGGTTTAAATCAGCACTCATGGAACCATGGAATGACAAAATGGTTTGGCTTGGAAGGGACCTTTAAACTCACCTCATTCCAACCCCTGCCACGGGCAGGGGCACCTTCCATCAGACCAGCTGCTCACATCAAATCCTTGTCAAACTATTTTTCATCTCGAGTTCATCTCAGGCCCCAGAAATTCCTGAAGATGAATTTCAGAGCTTTGCAGTCACTCTGATGCTCGTGTCAGTAGATTTTGTGGTGCCATTGAGAGTGACTCAGCCATCCCCACGTATCAAAGTCAGCTTTTTGGAGGATGTGTTCTGGTCCCTCCCCTGATGAACTGTTCACCCCCAGCCCCAGCCAACCACAACAATGTGGGGTTTGATGCACTGGGAACACAGAAATTGCAACCCCAGACCACCATGGCGCTGGCCCCACTTCTGTGGAGAGTAACAAATACAGGCCCCTTGGTAAGAAAATGAAGGCTTTGCCATTTCTTGGTCTAGGGTTGCACAGGACCTCGATTCAGTTGGAAACTGCTCCATGGAAATCGTTAGAAAATACCAACTTTCCATGTGGTAATTTCCTGAGAGAAGTGTCGCTGAAATGTGCCTGAAGTTCCAGGGAACAAACACAAGTAGCAAAATAAAGGCACCCACTCCAACCTCAGCCAAATGCAGGGCAGCCAGAAATGCCAAATTTGGGGTCTTTCCATGATCTACCTGGTTCCCATCAAGGCACTGGGCATTCACTGGGCTCAGGATCCTTTTGGAGGTCACCTGTGGTGGAAAATTCCTCCTTGGCTTGGTCCTTTCCACAGAGAATAAAAAGGAATAAAAAGGCATCACTAAGTTAGCCTGTCAGAGAGGAGAGCAAAGGTACCAGAGCCCTGGAATGTTCCTTTGGAATGTCATGGCTGGTGGCTCCTGTGTCCTTCTGCCAGCTGAAATTAAATAATAGCCTGGTTTATTGAAACATTTAATAATCATCACTTCTGGGCTGCCCAACTCTTCTAATTTCTTGAAATCTACAGTTCCTGCTTCTTTTTATAATTTTTTTACTTGAAACAGATTTTGTTGGCATTTGTTGAGCCTGGAATTCTGCACTAAGGAATCCACAAGACACCTGGAGCAGCATCACTCCTCTCTTCACCTCTCCAGCTAAACCCAGGGGTTCAGATGTTGCTTCAGCCCTCCCACCGAATGGCAAATCCTTGGGAACAGACTTGTGCAGAAAGGCAACAGCTGAGGGAGCACCTGGACATCCAGCCCAGCCTCACTGACGGGGTGTTGGGAGCTGCAAACCACTTCCTCTCCCCACTTCTTACAGGAATTCTTGATATGGTATCAGAAACAAAACAGCTTTCACTGATTTAATTCTTTGTTGGGGCTGAGGAGTCCCTTCATGAATGGCAGCAAGGAAAATCCCAATTCCCAGTGGAAGGGAAATCCATGGCTGTGAGCAGGGGAGTGCCCCAGAAATCAGGGTTTGTAGGGGTGTGATCAGAGCTCTGGGGCTGCAGCCACCACACAGCCCCAGGCTCCCTGTCCAAGGCTGCTCCTCACGCATCTGGAGCTGGGATTTGCCATGCAGGGGACAAGGACAGCGTGGGGACAGCCTCAGTTGTCATCAAACATGGGAATCACAAGGAGTCATCTCTGTTCCAGCCACGAATCCTTTTGGCACAGGATCTGCAGCACCTTTGCCATGTCCATGGAGCAGGGAGAGGAACTGGAACGTTTCACTCACTATTTAATACTCACTGAAGGAAAAACGACTTTTATCTAGAGCTGCTTTTGTCTAAACTACTTCTGGTGAGCACTCAGGTTTTTAACTTTTCCTGTGTTGATGTAAAAACAAGTGTCTGCCTCCCTGAAAAACTGGGAATTTTTACTGCAGACTTCGGGCAAAAAGCAAAACTATTTTGGCTCCAAACCAAAAACTTTAAGCTTAAAATGGCAAACCTCTCATTTTCAGCCAAACAATGAAAACGTTGGTTTTGGCTGGACATTTTTGGTTTTCCAACTAAAGTGATCTTTTTCTCGGTCAAAAATTTTCCATGAGGTGAGGAATAAACATTACGGGTAAAAGCCTGGTGGAGCTGGAAGGAAGGAGGGAAGAGAGGGAGATAAGGAATAAAAACAGTTTATCACAACCATCATGAGGCTCCTGTTACCAAGGTCTGTGACAAGGCACGGCACCAATCCCGTAAAGAATCCCTGAAACCTATAGCCTGGGATATTTATAGCAGGATTCACGGTCACTGGATGTTCTCTAAACAAATTTATAGAAGTGTTTTTCTGCTGGTTGCTTCCTTTTTTAGAATATTATCACCAGGAGAAGCACTCCCAGCCTCTCCTACCTGGACAGAGCTCTCACTGCTGTCCCGATGATCTCAGTGGCTGCACAGGCAATAAAAAGTCCCAGGCGCTTGTGGGTGACTTTATTAATTCACAAAAATTCCAAGCCCTGTGCAGGCACCTGGCAGGCAGAGGAGATGCCCTGTTACCTCTTTCCCAACAGTCTGGAGGGAGAAGGGAATGCATTTGGAGGTGGAAAAACCATTTCAGACCAGGGCATGAGCCACCGAGGCACAGGATGTCCCTCAGGACTGCCCAGCTCCAGGAGGGCTCCTGCAGTGGGTATTCCTGCAGTTCAAAGCTCCCACCCATGTCTCTTGTTGTGACCTGATGTGCCTCAGAAGGGGCTGGGATCAGGAATCCCTGCAAATGGAACAGGATGGGAAAAGGTGGGAGGATATGGAGGTCAGCAGAGGGGGAAAAGGTGCTCTGTGGGCTGCGGTGGAGCTCTTACTGCTGGTCCAGACCTGCTTTATTTAAGTGCTTTTTGATTTTCTGGCTATTATTTGGCTCTAAAGGGCCACAGAGGCAGCTGGGCAGTGGTAAGAGAAGTGTTCTCCCACATCACCAGTGCCTGTCCTGGTGTTCCCCTTTCTCTCTTCCCTCATCCCAGGAAATGCTCCATCATTCCTGCAAGCGCTGCTGCTCCCACCACACACGGAAGCCTGGCTACCTGAGAGGACAAAGATGGACTCAACTGTCCAGAAGTGATGCTCTCCCCTCCCAGTTTTCGTGCAGAACCCACCAGCAGAGACAATTTTTTAATCACTGTTCTAACGTTTCCCACCACAAAGCAGCTTTTGGGACGTGACGCAAACCAGCAGTTTAAAGCCATAGATATTTCTAGTTAATCTAAAAGATTAAGCACCTCACAGCCACTGGAAAGTGCTCCTTGCAACTACAGTATTATGGCCTTGGATAAATCTGGTTTTATAATCCTGCTTAGTCTACACTGATCTGGATAAAAAGAGCCCCACCGTGGAGAATGAGGCTCAGAAAAGCAGTATTTAGGCAAGGGAAGGGTAACACGAGCACATATTTTCTGCAGGGACAGGAAGGTGGCCCAGGCTGTCAAATCCTGTTAGGGACACACCATAATCCCCAGTTACCCTTCCCAATGACACTTCCCAGAGTCACCTTCCTATAAAGCCCCTGTGGAGAGAAAGGACGGATCAGATGGGGGAGGAAGGCTGAGGGTGATGAGCCAGGAGATGCTGGAGGTGCTCACAGAGCTCCTCAGGGACCTGGGCAGGTGTCCCTTGGATCCCACACGGATCTGGAACGTGCACAGGAGCTGCTGAGCTCAAGGGCAGCCAAGGCAGCAGTTCAGAGGGGAAAAACAACTGGTGCTTATCTCCCTCCTCGCCCTGGGGAAGGAGGCAAGAGCAGAGGTGAACAAGCACACAGCCCAGTGGGTTACCAGCAAGCCCAGTTTGCCTTCCAGCACTGAAACATTTCCTTCCAGCAGAGCTTTGTGTGGCAGCTCTCTGAGGGGAGGCTGAAGTGCTGTCTGCATTCTCCACCGAGAACGCCTCTGTCCTACAAAATTTTCATTTGATTTGAGTGAGGTTTTTATATTCAGCTCAAGTTTAAAGTGCATGAGCTCATTCATTACATCACCAGTTTATCTACGGGGTTATTAAAGTGCTGATCAAATGACAAGAACTGGAAACATTTGTCACAACCAAGGATCTCAGGAAATACTTTTTTAGCACTTGCACAGCCTGTATGAATAGCTGTGAATAATGTGAAATGAATTAGTATTAAATAGATCTTTAAATCCAGCGTTTCCTGCATTTCTGAAGGAAAATGACTCTTGCCTGGGTTTCTGATGCGCAGTTAGAACACGAGTTACTGAATTAATACACAAATTACTGGGCACGGTTCCCTTGTCTGTGTTTTGCAGCTCATCAGATCCGCGGGTCACAACGGCTGCATATCCTGAAAAAGCTGTGAACAAACAAGCTGGGCACTGGATCTGCATCTGCAAGCAAACATTTCACAGCTATCCCAGAGAGAAAAACAGTTTGAGTTGCAGATCTTCCTGCTCTATAGCCTTTGTCTCTTTCGAATCCAGGCAGGATTTTTGGCAGTGAAGTCAGAGCCTGGAAGTGTTGAATGTACCAAACTTAGCTCCTACTCACCCAAAGTGATAATATTAAAATAATAAGCCTGCCACAAACTTTATGGCAGCAAAATTCACTGAGAAGAAAAGGCAGCTTTTAGAAAACAAAGCAACTCCTGAAATTCATTACTATGAGGCACAAATTACTACTGCTATTGTTATCACACAGTCCCTATAAGCTGCTGGGATGAATAAGGACTCTTCTGCCTCGTACAAATAAAAGGATAAGAGATCATTGTCATCACAGATTTAGTGGATTAAGAAAATGATATGTGCAGAATGAGTCTCTGGAAATAGAATATTGGCATGATTTTTTAAGCTTGCTGGAACTCCTCGTGTCACACATGGCTTGAGCTGACCACTGATTAATTTAGACTTGAAAAAAAAATCTCACTTATGTAACTTAAATCTCCCTTTCATGGCTGTTTTAAAGAGCTGGTGGGGTTTGCCTTGAGAAGCAGGAATTGCTCTGTAGAAGCAGAATTCCCTGCTGAGCCTGGTGCCACAGTGGGATCTTCACTGGGGTACACCTGGAGGGGAGAGGAGAGCAAAGACTTCCAGACTGGTGGGATGCCTGCTGGAAAGGAGCTCTGGACCAGTTTCCAGCTTTTCTGGGAGCACTTTCCCTCCTGAACAAGTGTCAGTTACGAGTATAAGATCATCCTGTTGTTTTGACAGAGAGGAGATTTAAATAAACAAACCACTATTTTTACCAGTAGAGATTTTGGCTCCCTCTCCCAAAGGAAGAGGCCATTTTTCCATTTGTGCCCAAACCCTTAAAGGCCAGCAGACACTGAACCAAACAAAGCAGAAGAACTGATTCCATCCAAAGTGAACATCCCCAGCTCCATGTTCCTGCAAGGCCTTTGCATTCCTGATGCCAAAAATTGAGCACAGGTGAGTGTCCCCTTTGTTTTACTCCTCTGGTGAGATGCTCCTGGCATGGAAAGGACCCATTTCCATGGTAACTACTTGTGGAAACCAGCAGAGTGTACTGACACTTTTGGCTGACAGCAGATTGCTCCGTGAGTTCTGATTACCTGAGTATCTTTTTATCTCACAGAAACCCCTTTGGGACCTTGATAAGGAAGGAAAGACTCAATTCTGAACATGCCTGTCATTAACCAGCAACTTGGACATCACAGGAAACCTGGAGCAAACCTCTGCTCTGAAGCCACCCAGAGCCACAGCAGTAGAAAACTTCGGGATGCAGTTTCTCCTTTCTTCTCCTCATTAAAATTGTAGCAACTCTGTGACAAAAAATGCCAAACCAGCACTGAGGACGGCTCTTCCTTGTGCCCTGGCACCCTTTTGTTCCCCTGGAGGACAGCAGTGTCCCCGTTGGTGCTGGAGGAGTGGGATGCAGCTGAGGCCGAGGTTACACAAGCGAGGACAAGGACAATTACTGGAGTCCCCACGTTTTCCCAATAATGAATCCTGCTCTAATGCAGAAGATATGCCCTGCCTGGGAAACAATGCGAGGTTGAACGAGGACAGAGCAAAGAATGACATGTCATAAAAGCCTGCTGCTCCTGAGTGCCAGCACAGCCCTTCCCTTCGCATGGGTGCTCTTGGGTAGCTAATTCGAGGCATTTGGAGCATTTGGTAGACAGCTGTTCTTCTCAGAGAGCCATGGCCAGAGTTTTCAAGTCAAAACCACAAAAATGAGCTGATGATGCCATTTGGAAGCCATGTCCACAGAACTCACCTCCTCTGAATACGTTGCTGGTTTTTAGGAACAGAGCTCATCTTTTTACCCTCTCCCGTCCCTGCTGCTTCCCCTTTTGTCTTCCCCAAGGAGCCAAACCCTGCCAGAGCTGCAGATACCAGGCTGGCACGGGAGGGAGGTGGAGGCAGAGCAGCTCCAGCCATCCTGGGTGGTGGAAGTGGTGGGACAGAGGGAGGCAAATGAGTTCTCATCCTGTTCTCATCCTGGAGAATCTGCCCCAGGAGCAGAGGGGAGCACGTGGAGCACACGGAATATTTTGTTGGAGTGTCACTGCCAGGCACTGAGACTTGTCCAGGAGAAGGGATCAAAGTCAGAGAAGGTTTTCCCAAGGTCACTTGTGGTTAATTGTGAACCTGTTTACTGCTAACTGTTTACTCAGCTTTTCCAGGTAGAGGAGGCAAATTTACCTGAAGTGCCACATGCAGAGATATTCATTAAACCCAAGATCCAGGATATTCATTAAACGAAAAATCCAAGATATTCATTAAACTGAAGATCCAGCCTTGTGGAAGAGATGGAAGGAGAGGGTGATTTAATCAAAGGGAACACACGAGACAGGAATGCTTCTATGAGGCTCCTTGGGATCAATCTTTAAATTAAACTGATTTTAAAATTTTCACCGATGATGCTGAACTTCTTGAAAAGTCAGGGTTGAAACACAGATGCTGGAGGAGGGAAATATCAAAGGGGAAGAACCCAGGAGTCCCAAGGGACTGAGTAATGGCAGTGAGATGGAAATTTAATAACTCACAGTGTCAGGGCATAAATGGCAATAGCAAGAATTTTTGCTACATGATCAGAATACAACACATAGAAAAAAAAGGGGGGAAAGAGGAAGATGTGGTTATGAACAGAGGAAAAAAGATTAATCCAGCTCTAGACTCCATCAGAGGAAATATTCCCAGACAGGAAATTATTACTGTTGTACTGCTGTAAGTTACTCTAAGTGTCTTTTTCTTTTCAAATATAACAATTACTTTGATATTCTGCATAGTTCTTTTTATTCAGGAGAATGTAACACCAAACCTGAAATTGGCCCTAGAAAGAGGATGCATCAGTAATTCTTTAACCATTGATATCTTTAAACCCTTCTTTGCCAAGTGTCAGAATGCACAAGTGACTTCCAAAGAAGAAATTCTGTTATTTCCTTTCCTCCCTTTTTTTTCCTTTTCCCCTGGTGTTTCTTGCCTCCCTCATTACAGTGATGTTTAGCATGTGCCTGCTGTGCAGAGCACGCTCGTTTCTCTGTTTCCCACTTCCTTTTCACATCATTCTTAATGGGCCTTTAAGGACATCTCCAGTTCCCGTGCTGTTATTTATGGCTCTGACATCACCCCTCAAGGTGAACAGCTCTTTGCAGCAGAGCTTTGACTCTTTTACAGCAAATCTGCCCGCTGCTTTCTATAAAAACAGGAAAACAGCTGCAACTTTTATAGGTGAGAATGAAGGTTTCTCCCTCTTCTTAACATCCACTTTAAGTTAAAAATGAGTTTTGGGGGGAGAAACACAAAGGCTGAGTGTGGTCTGTCAGGGCTGAATTTTATCTCTCAGCCTTCAGCTGACGTGAAACGAACTCCAGAAAGCCACACCAGATGTTTTTATTATTGCCCATGACTTACATGGCTGCACTATGGGCAAGCACAGCACAGAATATAGAAGGAAAAAGGGGCCTTGGCTCACAGGATCAAGTTTTTCTTCATGAAAACATCTTTTTAAATATTGTGTGTGCACAGTGTCTTTGTTGAGTGAAAATAAATCTATAAAAAATACAATAAAATTAAGAAATAAGTAAGTGGCTGCTAAGATTGGAACTCCAGGGAGACCTGCTCTCATTAATATTCATGCTAATTTGCCTAATGAACTTTAAATCACATTCAACCTGGCCAAAATGTCGGGACAAGTATTTCAAATGCAAGCCAGGTGCCAACAGTCCCCATTTTGAAAGGTGCTCAGCTTCCTTTGAGATTCCTGGAATGTGGATATGATGGGAGAGAAAGGATGAGAGACTCTGGCTTTTGCTCTAAAACTTTGGGCAATTTGGGAATGAGCCCCTTACTGGAAAAGGAAAAAGAGGGAGCAAAGGAAATAACAGAATTTCTTCTTTGGAAGTCAGTTGTGCATTCTGACACTTGGCAAAGAAGGGTTTAAAGGTATCAATGGTTAAAGAACTACTGATGCATCCCCTTTTGGGGCCAATTTCAGGTTTGGTGTTGCATTCTCCTGAATAAAAAGACCAGGTACTGAGAGGCTGAAACAGAAAACACATGGCACAAAAAAAACCCAAACGTGGATTTTGGAGAATTGGAAGTGCAAGAACCATGAGTAAAAAACTTCATTAAAAATATCAGCAAATCACAGGCCCTGGGAATAAATTTACTGCAGAGGCAGAGGAGGATCAGGAGGTTTATTAGATCTCTACTTGTCACTTCCAGAGCTCATTTGGTAGAGAGAACTTGCAAAAACCATGCAAAAAGTAGCTCTGGAGGGGTTTCTAACACCAGCATCAGTCAGAAACAAAATTAAGTTTAATTACTCCTAGGTGGGTTTTTTTTCCCCTATTTTCCAATTACAGTTTTAAAAGAAGGTGTTTCTATTATTTTAACTTTCAACTGCTCTGAACAAAGTGATTTCATGGAGTACAAAACACACCTTTGCCTCCAGCCCTTTATGCACTCAACCCAACGAAGCTCCTGGAACAGCTGGAAGATCTGGATGTTTGGGTGGATCAGATGGAAAATTCTGACTGTTGTCACCTCTAGGATGTGTTTTTGTGTTGGCAAATAAAGAAAATTCATTAAATCCTTATCCACAGGAGGGCTCCAGGCTGATGCATTCAGGGAAGTTTGTATTCCAAACCTTTACACGGAGCAACAAGGAGTAAATCCAGTGTAAAACTAAGAATGAGCTCTGTTCTGATGGAAAATACCCACTTGTTTACAGCTCCAGTGTTCCTAAATGGAGAACTAAACCAAAATTCTCTTTACCTACAGACTGCAGTTTGTGCAGGTGCTTCTGCCTCCACGAATTGATGCCAAACCTCCCAGTTCTTGTCCCAAATTCTGGGCATGGTGTTTGCCACACCATGAGCAGCTCCAGACACCAAACTTTTAGGCAGGCCCCTGCATCTTTCTGACTCGATTTCTCCTCCCAAACTGGATCCTTTGGAGTGCCACAGCAGTGCAGAGCTGCTCCCAGCTCCAGCAGCAGTGAGAGGGTTGATCTGAAGGAAGCAGTGGTCAAACGTTACTCCTGGAACTTCCAGCAGCTTTTTCTCCGAGCAGTCCCCACCAGCTAACGGGGACGTGTGAGGGCAGATCTGTTTAAATAAAGACAGCTCATGGAAACCTTTCCTGGGGCACTGCTGCCTGTCCTGATGAGGGATCTTGCTGAAGTGTGCAGACTGCTCCTGCCACCGCAGCTTCCTCAGAACTTCAGAATTTGCTCGCTCCTTTTTTTTTTTTTTTTCCGCCGTCAACCGGCCAAATATTTCAAACATTTTCCTTTAACAAATGTGTCCTTGTGGGGAAAAGTCCATTAGGAACAGAGTAGTTGCATCTTGTCAGGACCAGACTTTAATGGCTGTTTGAATTTTAACTACTATTTGCTAACTATTTCTGTTCAAGCCAACTAAGACCATAATAAAAGCCATTAAATCCTGAGTAAGCGGCCCCAGTGTAGCTGCAGGGTATAACACTGAGTCTGATCTGAATTTGGCCTCTGCAAAGCAAAGCCTGTGACCCTCAGAGACTTTTGGGAGCTGGAAACTTATCTGTTTTCCAGAAAGGATTGCCTAGAAGAATAAAAGTACTCTTCGTTGCCCCAGGGAAGGGCGAGCAGGGCCTGCAGGTAACATGACACACTGTAATCCATTTTCCTATTTGCAGGATGAATGAAGACACTGTCAAAAATCTGGCAGCGAATTTCTAAAATGTATGGGACAATGCAAGCCAGTGTTTGGATGAGTGGAAAAGTTCCCTGCACAGAGGGACAGAAAATACAAAGCTTTGCCCCTCTGAACGTGGCAGTGGCCAGAGCTCGTGGTCAGCAGGGCATGTGAGGCACACCGAATTTGGCATCTTTCCATCCTTTTCACCCAGCTGCTGCTCCCTGAGCACCTCATGGCATCACCCCGGTGGCCAAGAAGGCCATCCTGGCCTGCATCAGGAACAGTGTGGCCAGCAGGAGCAGGGAGGTCACTGCTCCCCTGTGCTCGGCACTGCTGAGGCCTGAGTAAAGGGCAGTCAGTGGGTAACTCATGCAAGCACAGGTAACTATGAGGAGACAAAACTTAAGAAGCTGAATTTACATCTTGTCAAGATAGAGGAGACAGGAGGAGACAGCAAATGCTAATTCAGACAGCAAATGTTAATTACAAAACCTTGTTAGTAGGATTTGCTCTGGTCTTGTTAAGATAGAAGGGACAAAGATCATCTCAGAAACCCTGAATCGTTCCTCAAAGGACCCCGCATGCCCCAGGGAGAAAGGTGAGAAGGGCACTATGAGGAAGACTGCTGATCTTCATCACAGAGACCCCCGAGGAAGAGGAGAAGCCTTCCTCAGTGCGACCACCAGGACACACAACGCATGCGTGACCCGTATGCTAATGATATTAATGACTTACGGGGAATAATTTGTATAACCACACCTGTCCCAATGAATGTAATGAATATTCATAATTTAACCCATAAGTACTGTACTGTAGAAGGTACCGGGGTGTGTGTTTGGAGGAGCATCCCCCACACACCCAGCATTGCTGAATAAAGCAAATACCCACTGCTCTGACTCTGTCTCTGAAGTGACTCCTGGCCTGGCTTGGGGCCAATCAGGCCACACCTCGAGTGCCGTGTCCAGTTCTGGGCCCCGCAGCTCAGGAAGGACGTGGAGATGTTTGAGGGTGTCCAGAGGGGAGCAGCAGGGCTGGTGAGGGGCTTGGAACACAAGCCCTGGGAGGAACGGCTGAGGGAGCTGGGGTTGTCCAGCCTGGAGGAAAGGAGGCTCAGAGGGGACCTCATCACTCTCTGTGACTCCCTGAAAGGTGGCCATAGCCAGGTGGGGCTTGTTCTCTTCCTCCAGGCAGCCACTGACAGAAGGAGAGAACAAGAGCCTGAAGCTGCACCAGGGGAAATACAGGTTGGATATCAGGAAAAGGTTTTACATGGAAAGAGTGAAGCACTGGAACTGCCAGGGGAGGTGGTGGAATCACCAACCCTGGCTGTGCTTAAAAAGAGATTGGCTGTGGCACTCGGTGCCATGGTTTAGCTGAGGTGTGAGGGCATGGGTTGGACTCAGTGATCTCAGAGGCCTCTTCCAACCTGGTGATTCTGTGATCCTGGGAAGTGCTGCCCAGTGGAACAGCAGGACTGGGCAGGGAATGGAGGGAGGGACAGGAATGGAGGTGGGCACTCATGGCCAGTCAGAAAATTCACCTGCAAAAGGCCTCCTGAACATCTTCCATGGGCCAAAGGAGGTGGATATTGTTCCTCATCTCCTCAAAAATGAGAGCACAGCCCCTCCTCAAGCACAGCCTTCCTCTCCTCCATGTGAGGCAGGAGGCTGGGATAACAGGGGGGATGTGCTGTCCATCTCCTGAGCCAGGGGAAATATAACCCAGCCCTGGAGAGATTTATCCTCCACATTCTTACTTCTGCAAAGGTGTAGGGACAGAAATTAACTCAGCATTTGCACTTACTCAACAAATCTAAGCCATTGAAGGTGGTTAGAGCTCATAAATCAAAATCTGTAAAAGTTAAAAAGAGAAAAAATTAAAGGCATGACTCTTAAATGGAAGAATTTTTATCTTTAAATAGGTGTGAAGTAACAAATGAAGTAACACAGTCAGTTCAGGAAAGGAGAAAGGTAGAACAAAGGTTAAAACAACTCAGATTTCATGGTTGTTTACTTGTGGCCCAATCAAAGCCTATTGAAGGAAAGAGAAAGCCTCAGTGGGCTTTGGAATAGGCTGTTAAGACATTTGCACATCCTAAATGATCTCTGGATGTAACCAGTGCCTGGAGCAGAGAATGGAGAATTAAAAATAAGCACCACATCAGCTCCAGGGGAGCAGAACAGAGGACTCACCAAGCCATTTTCCATGCAGAGCCCTTCGCTCCCAAAAACAGCAACAGAGAAAAGGCCAGCCCCAAACCAGCCCCAGCCCTCACAAGCCACGTTCAAAACAATGCTTGGCGAGGAAGGAGAGCTCTGCTCCACGTTCCAAACACCACAGCTGGAGACACGGGTCCAAAAACGTTCCCTGTGTGCAGGGATCACTGCAGGGATCAGGGAGAGATGGATTCCCTGGGGAGCCCTGGCACGTTGGCAAAGCCAGTCCCCTCTGTGGAGCCGTCAGTGCTGCTGGGGCTGGGCTCCAGAGCTGGCAGAGCAGGAGCTGCTGCCTGCTGGGGCAGCATTGGTGCAATGTTGAAGGTGGCCCAGGAGAAATGGTATTGAGATGGAAGGGCTCAGTGGATCCTCCTGAAAAAATCGTTTTCTTGGGCTTCACTACCAAAAAATCCCAGAGCTGAGATTCTCTGCTCGGTGTCTCAGTAAATCACAGCACACATTTTGCGAAATCATGGGATCAGGGAATGGTTTGTGTGGGAAGGGACATTAAAGCACAACCAGTGCCACCCCTGCCTTGGGCAGGGACACCTCCCACTGTCCCAGGGTGCTCCAACCTGGCCTTGGGCACTTCCAGGGATCCAGGGGCAGCCACAGCTGCTCCGGGAATCCATTCCAGGGCCTCCCCACCCTCACAGGGGAAAATTCCTTCCCAATACCCAATCTAAACCTCTTCTCTGTCAGTCTGAAGCCATTCCCCCTGTCCAGACCCTTGTAAAGAGTCTCTCCCCATCTTTCCTGTGGGCCCCCTTCAGGCACTGGAAGGCCACAATGAGGTGACTCCGAAGCTTCTCTTCTCCAGGCTGAACATTCCCAAATCCCTCAGCCTTCCTCCATCCCTTCTGATCACTTTGGTGCCTCCTCTGGAGTTTCTCCAACAGCTCCATGTCCTTCCCATGCTGGGTACCCCCCACAGCACCCAGAGGAGCCAGGGAGAGATCCCTTCTCTGGATCAGCCTGTTCAGAATTCCTCTTTTTCACCAAACCCCACAAGGCTGTGTGATTTCCCAGCGCTGAGAAACTCCCACACCAAGTTTTATCAAGGCTTGAGCTGGTTGTGGAGAGCCCAGCTCCGCCCTGAGATTGAGCTCCCTGTGGTTGTTGTCACTCAGGCCCAGGAACACCCTGGGAGCAGCAAATCCCAGCTGTCCAGCAGTGCTTTCACAGAACGACCCTGCAGTGCCTCCCTTACAAGGCTAATTTGTTTCTAAATATGTTCTTTTTTCATTTTTTTATTATTAGAATCAGCTCAAGGGTTTGCCTGGTGCTGTTTAATGGGGATTAGTTTGAAGTGAAAATGTGTTTTCCATTTGTCTGAGAGAGACACAACAGGGAGCAGAGCCCTGGAGATTATTGAGAGCTTTGGGTGGTTCTGGGAGGCCAAAGGCCAAGCAACTCCAGCTTTCAGTGGAGTGTAATAATCCCCTGGAAAAGCATGGCCTGGGGTGTCTCGTTGTGCAATTATGGGATGGAAATTGCAGTGTGTGTCTGACCTGGGGATTATTGGCTGGGTGTCATTAATGCAGCTACAGCAGGATCAGGAACAGCCACGGAATGCCCTGCACTCCCATTCCCCTGCCCCCTTGGGAGGCAGTGCCCCTCACTGCCCCAGCAGGATCAGGAACAGCCACGGAATGCCCTGCACTCCCATTCCCCTGCCCCCTCGGGAGGCAGTGCCCCTCACTGCCCCAGCAGGATCAGGAACAGCCAGGGAATGCCCTGCACTCCCATTCCCCTGCCCCCTTGGGAGGCA
The DNA here is from genome assembly GCA_020086605.1 of Lanius collurio. Taxonomy (NCBI): domain Eukaryota; kingdom Metazoa; phylum Chordata; class Aves; order Passeriformes; family Laniidae; genus Lanius; species Lanius collurio. The sequence continues at coordinate 530,421 of JACBWW010000037.1, read as the reverse complement.
GTGCCCCTCACTGCCCCAGAGCAGCACACCATGGAGGTGATTCCCTGAGCCACCTCACCCACCGGGGGGTGTTTACACAGTTAATTAGTGGCACACAGAACTGCTAATTCAGGGCTCCAGGAGGTTACACAGTGTTTGTCTACTCAGTCGTGTCTGTGGTATATGGGAGATAGAAATCTTTGTATTAATTAAATGATTTGCCAACAGACCTCGCTGCCTTGTTTCATCTTATTTATTCACTTCTCTGTGGCTGCTAAACTGAGCCTTTTCCTTGCTGCAGGGGGCTGCTCCCTGCTGTGGCTGAGGCACAGGGAGGATGCTGAGCTGCCCAGGGGCTCTGCCTGCAGACATGGCTCACATCACACACACGGCCCAAGACAAACATGGATCTTTCTGGAGGACCTTCCCACCACGACTGTGTAACACCTCAGCATCCTGAAAGAGAGGGTTTGGATCTGCTGGGGATGCAGATCCCTGGGAACCTCAGTCATCCCTTGGATGTTTGTGGCTGGACACCCAGCCTGCTTTAGCCACAGAGTGAGGGATGCAATATTATTATTCCCATTATTTCTGTCCTTGATCCCAGCTCTTTGCTGGCTGCATTTCTTGGGACAGGTTTGAATGCTGTCGGTGACCTTGTGAAAACACCGTCTTCATTATGAAAAGCAGGTCAGAAATCCCCCTGGGCACAGGAAAATGCCTCACCTGCAATTCCTCAAATAGTTTCCACTGCTGTTAATTCCCTTCGGTGTGCGAAGCCTCGCACATGGCTGTTCACTAAATAGGTATCATCTGGAGGGAGCTGGATGCAGCACTTTGGCACCAAACAGCCTGGATACAGAACACTTAGAAGCATTATTTGTGGGTTTATCAACACCCCAAGTGATTTCCTGGGAGAGCTCCTCTGCAGGGAGCAAACCCAGCTTCGAAGAGGAAACGGAGCTTTCCCAAAGTTCACCGGTGGTGGAGGTCAAGCTTTGGCTCAGCTCATTGCAGAGACAGATGCTGAATTCCCAGGAAGAGCTGTATTTTGGGAAAGCTGAAGAGGTTTTGGGATCTGTGGGTTTGGCCTTGCTCAGTCTTTAATCAGCCAGAGCCCTCGGCTCCCACGAAGTTCTCGGAAAGGAGCACAAAATGGGATGGACAGAGCTACTCCAGTCTCCTTGGGAAAGCTCAGGTCACACTTGTTCCCAGAATACAGGTGAATAAACTCCTTCAGTTCACAAGAAAACCGCTTTCCCCACACCCATGTCAGTTTTTACAGCCCTGGAGGTGTGTTTTTTGTTCTGATAAAGAAAACAGTTTTGGGTTGGGATTGTTGAGACAAGCGTAGAGTTCCTGAGAAAAGTTAAAATCAGGACTTTTCCAGTTTGTCAGTCATGGCCTTCACTAAAGCAAGAGTTACTATAAATTATATGTTATAAATATGCTCTTCAGACAATATTTTGTGTTGGTTTTAATTATTTTCATTAGAAATGCAATGACTAAAGTGATGTTAAATTTAGAAAATGGCTTCTTCAAGAAATTCTTGCACATTCAGTCAGTGACACTGGTTTGGGGTTTTGTATCCTCCTCTTAAAGGTCTGAAAAAGTCCCAGGTACCCTTTATGTGAAACATGGGGGTATCAAGCCTGGCCTGGGAATAAACTGTGCCAGATATCCCTGAAAAGTGTGGCTTTGTGTGGTCTCACCTACTGGAGTTCCCTCCTGGGAAAGGTGCCTGAATTCCTTGCTCAGAGCCAGGAATTCCCTAAGGAGAAAGGCACCAAAGGGGGCTGTTAAAGAAAGAAAAGCTTGTGAGGAGGTGGTGGCCTGGCCACAGGAAAGCTGGGCCGTGCTATTCACTTGTTTAATAAACATAAGCCCTTCAGATAACAGCCAATTTACAAGATCTCATTTCAGGCCCAACTAAAAAATCTGATTATGGTGCTGTGTTATGCAAACAGCATTTATGAATCCTTATAAAAATGAATTTGGCAACTAAATGTTACCTCTTCATGGCAGGTAAATATAATTTGCATTTTTATATGTGGGTGAGCACCAGGGTTGGCCGCAGTCGTGTGAAACCTGGAGCTGACCCTGGACTCCTTTTTCAGCTCAGTACAAGAAAGGAATTTACTAATTTACAAAATTTTCCACCCACTGGATATGCCAAAGAATTAGAAAAATTAAAATCAGGCAGGTGAAAGGGAAAAGAAACATCTCAGCAACTATTTGTAAAGGGGTGAGAATATTTAGTATTTAGCAGGGAAAACTTTTTAAACTATTTCTTAGTCTGCAGGAGACTGCAGAGAAAAATGAGAGAGGTCACAGCTCTCAGGACATTGGAAAGTTTAACCAAAGCACCTGAAAGTGCAGCCCAGAGTGCAGGGCAGCAGCGAGGGGAGCTCTCCTGGGCTGCCAAGGGGCTCTTGCTGGGGCTCTGAGCTATTTTTGCCTTCACAACAACTGATGGATGAACAATTCTCTGATTTTGCAGCTGTCAATGAACGAGAAGAGAGTTTCCTGTGGAGTGAAATCTTCCTTCCAAGGTGAGGAATCCATGGGGGACAAATGCCAGTGTCACATTCCAGAGCTTCTCTCCTTATTGTGCTTGGCCTGGGGCTTCCTCCGGCCAGCCCTGCCATTGGGCCAGCCCAGGACAGAACCAGCCTGTTCTGTCTAATAAAATTTTATTGTGCTGCTTTTCAAAATAACAATTCCTATCCTGGCACTTTGAAAGCCAGGAAGGCACACAGGCAGGAAAACACAGGCCTGCAGCTCCTTAGGGCCACTGGAGGAGTTGCATGAAAGGATCTGACAATGCAGCATGGTTTGGCATTCCAGTTTTGTTCCATTAATTGTCCTTTTTTTAAATTTAACAAAGATCTATCACCTCAAAATAAACTCTTTCCATTAGAAAGCACAAAGATTAAATTGGAAATAATAAATCATTAGGTCTTATTATCTGTAGAGTCATGCCGATGTGGTTTTGTTTGTTTGTTTTTCCCCAATGACCTTCTAAAATTCTTTTTCCTGTCAGATGTGCTCTCTTCAATCCCAGAAACACAGAAGGATATATGCAAGATCCCATGGAACACCAGGAGCTGCAGGACAGTGGTCCTGTGCCTCAGAAGGGTCTGATGGGCCTGGAGATGCTGGGATACGAAGGGTGTGAGGGTATTCCAGGTTTATTCCTTCACTTAAAAATAACAAAAAGCTGCCACTTCTTTTTTCTGATCTCCCTTTCTCTCACAGCCTTAAAAACCCAAGGAGAGAACGGGTGAGAATGGGAGGGAATTGTTCTAAGGTGATGGCAAAGGGACCCTTTAATGTGAAAAAAAAAAGAGAAGTTGTGGATCTCCATCTAATTTGCTCAGTTTGCAGCGAGATCAGCCCATCCTTCCTCTGCTACATCCTGAAACCATGGAAGCTGAGGTCTGGAATTCTTTCTTCTGTCCTGATGGACGAGTGGGAAGGAACCCAAGGTGTCCTTGATGAGGCACAAGTCACCCCCACAATGCACAGCACGGTTCCAGCCTCTGCATGTCCCTCCCCCATGGACAAAGGGAGGGCAGTGCCAGGCACAGCCCATCCCACACTGCAGGGCTGGGCACATCCATCCCCCAGGCACAGCCCATCCCACACCCCAGGGCTGGGCACATCCATCCCCCAGGCACAGCCCATCCCACACCCCAGGGCTGGGCACATCCATCCCCCTGGCACAGCCCATCCCAAACTCCAGGGTAGGAGCACATCCATCCCCCTGGCACAGCCCATCCCAAACTCCAGGGTAGGATAGGAGCCTACG
>JACBWW010000037.1:487509-526608 GCA_020086605.1 Lanius collurio | reverse complement strand
GCCCATCCCACACTGCAGGGCTGGGCACATCCATCCCCCAGGCACAGCCCATCCCACACTGCAGGGCTGGGCACATCCATCCCCCTGGCACAGCCCATCCCAAACTCCAGGGCTGGGCACATCCATCCCCCTGGCACAGCCCATCCCAAACTCCAGGCTGGGCACATCCATCCCCCAGGCACAGCCCATCCCACACTGCAGGGCTGGGCACATCCATCCCCCAGGCACAGCCCATCCCAAACTCCAGGGCTGGGCAGATCCAGCCCCTCTGGAGTCCCCAAGGTGACCCTCAAATGCCATCAATGCCTTTGTGTGCTCACTCAGGGCACACTCGGTGTCAGAGACTGAAATAATTCCTGCCTCCAACATTGATATCAAAGAGCTCTGCCCATTATAACAAAAACTGTATAAAAAAGCTAGAACCAAAGGAGATCCTGGAGATCTCCTGGAGATACCTGACTGGGACTTTGGACTATTCTACACTTTTCTGGAGAGCCTTCACCACCATGAAGACCAGCTGCAGAGGATGGACAGAACATCCCTGGGATCCACGCAGTGGTGATTTGTCCTTGTTCTGTCCCTGTCACTCTGTTTCTGTCCCCTCCACCTAGTTTCTATTTCTCTCTCTCTTATTTACTATCAGACAAAACCCACACTATTGCCACTGGCTGATGGTCTTGTTTGCACCTTAATTTGGGCAGAGGCATTTTTGAGGACTTCAGTAACTGGATCATTACTGGACCTGGACTTGGTCTGTCTGTCTCATTCTGAAAAGAATTCCATTTGAAAAAGGGGGAAATGGGAAATAAAAGCCTGGTGCCATTGAGTTCTCAGTGTCACTGTGCCCTGACAGTGCCTCTGACCCTGAGAGTGCCACCCAGCCCTGGGAGTGCCACTGAGTTCTGAGAGTGCCACTGAGTCCCAAAGTCATTCCCAGCTGTTTGCTCCAGGCACTGGGAGCTGTAAACAGCTGGAAGCAGAATGCAGGATACACATTTGGTAAATGCAGCTCGGAGCAGTGTCCTTGTTCCAGCACCAGCAGAGTCAATAATGGCCCCGAGCCCACCTTCAGCATGGGCAGTTGTTATAACACAGGGCAGTGATGGAAGCATTCCTGGATTTTCACAAGTTACAGCCAAAAAAAGGAGGGAATTTCTCCATCTGCTCTGCCATCCAGTCAAGTCTTGTGGCTTTTGGTGTAACTGTGCTCAGGGAAGAGAAGGAAGGAGAAAAGGTTTGAGTAAATGAGAAAAAGGAGAGGGGGTAAAGGGACATAAAAGGTTGGAGTCTGTCTCCAATACTTCAGTCAGGAGTGGTAATCAGGTAAGGAATTCCTCTGTTCCAGGGGCTTCCAGTTATAGCCTGGAATAAAGGGAATAAAGGGAATAAAGGAGTAAAGGAATGGGTGACAGAACTACTGTTGGTTATCATGCACTGTTCAGTGCAAGTAACATTTCTTTGTTATTCCCAAGAAAAATCACTGTCAGTCATTCCAGCAGAAAGCTGGGAGCCTGCACGGTGGTTTGTAATGAATGTGAGGGATCACAGAATCATGGAAATCCTGAGTTGGAAGGAATTCACAAGGAGCATCAAGTCCAGCTGCTGGCCCTGCACAGGACAACCCCAAGAATCCCACCCTGTGCTTGAGAGCAATATTATGAGCTAGAAATTTTTATTTAAAATAAAAATGTAGTTGGGGGTTCAAGAAATTATGGCTATAACTCCTGCTATTCCATTGAGGACTATCAGCAGCAGTTTCCTGGAACCAGGATTTGGGTGTAGGTGAGTAAAAATTGTTCATTGAAACTTTCCTGTTGGATTGTATTTTATTTAATTTCTTTTTGAATCTTGAGTGAGGTAGAATTCTACTGGTTGAAATCATTGTTTTGCCAGCCATAACATGGGATTAAATTTCCACAGAATCCTGGAATCACTAAATTTGAAAAAGACCTTTAAGATCACCAAGTCCAACCTTCAACCCAGCACCACCACCAAGTTCACCAAAAAATCTTGGTGCCACATCATTTTTGAACACTTTTTCCTTACTGTGGGGTGGGATTCATGGAATTTTGGGACTGTGGGGTATTTTTTTTTAATTAAGAGCTAAATCCGCCCTGGGAACAGGTATTGTTTGAGCACTGAGGCAGAGGGCTGGGGACATTTTCTATCAGACACGTGACATGTTCTCTCTTGCAGATAAATCTGTCCCTGTTGTGTCTTTGACCAGGAGCAGCTGCAAGATGATTGTGGAAATGTTGGAGTGAAGGAAGTACTTGAGAAGAAGCAACTGATTTCAACTGCAAAGAGAGAAACTCAGTGTAATTATCAGGGAAAGCTCCTTAATAAAATCCATAAAGTGCTGTGCAGTTTGCCCGTGGAATTTCCATCACAGAATGTTTGCAAAGAGGTTCCTGCTCCATTCCTGACACTCACAGTTTGCAAAAGTTTCTCTTGTACATCCCTTTTTGCCCCTATTTTCCAACAATCCTCCAGATTCTGTGGCATGGAGATCTGCAGGATACGTGAAACTACAACAGCAAAAGTGTAGACAAAGAGTATAAATAGTGTAAATAAAGGTATCAATATTTTCAGTTGCACAGAAATATTGACTTATTTTGGATGTGCATTTTACCCCTCTGTTGTGTTATCTGCCCCAAGATAACAATTTTTATGATTTTTATGTCCTCTCCTGTTTTGGAGTGCTCCAGACAAGCAGGAGGCTGCACTGTGGTAATTAAGCCCTTCCAGGGTCGGGAATATTTTAATGATGACTTGTGTTATTATCCAAAAAATAGATACAGCCTTGAATTCTGTGTGGGACAGGAAAAAGAGTCAACAAATTCCTCCAGAACCCCAAATATTAATCAGTCATTAATTTGTTTGGAGCTTGGCCCATTTTAGATGGGCACAAATCAAGATGGAGAACGGGGGAAAAAATTCCCTCCACATGTCAGGGAGTGGAACAAAGTGACAAAAAGTGGTGGCTGCAGGGGGGGAAAATGCTGGAAGGGTTTGTTGAGGGTTTCTGCAATGTTTGAATGCCCCTCTCCTGTGCTAAAGCAAAGCCATGATTGGTTTTCCACCAGCCAGGGCTGGGAATTTCAGCCGGGTTCCCTCCTGCATTCGGGAGTTCTCAGGTTCCGCCTTACACAACAGCGAAGTCTCAACGCAGAGCAGTTTTTCATCCCTGAAATGGAAGTTAAATAAGGCCTGCCCGGAGTAGACAAAACAAGAAGATCCGTAGACTAACTGGAAACATCGAGATTTGAAAATTACCTGATAGGAAAAGGGAGGGGAGTGGGATCAAAGACGTCCCAGGGAATGAAAAATTCCTTTGCAGAGCTTCCTGTTCTCTCTGTTATGTTAACCAAGGTAGGATTAGGTTTCAGCTGCCAAAAGAAATAACATTTGTAGATTTTTATTTTTTTTTTGGTCTGGGGAAGTGGGAAAGAAAGATTTAAGACAGCTTTTTCTGAGCTATTTGCTTTTTGTCAAGCAGTCAAGTCTAGTTATTGTTATTAATTTGTATTACAGAACAACCAAAGTGGGGCTGGATTTCCAGAGTATCTGGGGCTGTGCAAATGCCCAGGCAGGGACTGGTGTCACCTGCCAGAGCCCAGAGTGGCACCAGAGCAGAGAGAAAAGGGCCTTTTGCCCTGAGCTGTGCAGCTCTGGGGAGTTGTGCTCCTCTCCCTGGGTCAGAGCTGGTGCCTCACTGCAGGGCAGTGCTGGAGAGCTGAGCTGCCATGGAAAGAGTCAAGGCTGCCTCTTTTATCTAAATGCAAACCCACCTTGGATTTAGCCACATTTCCCCTTGGACCAGCTCATTCCTGTTCAGTCCTTTAGATTTGGGGTTCTCATTTCACATCCAAGATCCAGACACGGTCTCAGTGCAGGGGTTGCACAAACCATACCCAGAAATTCAAACAGTTTAAATTCATCTTTCAGTGCCTGCTTTAATCTTCAATAAACAGCCTGAACGTGATGGGAAAAGGGAAAAGCAGGAGCTGAAACCCTTCTGAAAGGCTGCAGAGCTCCTGTGTAGGGATGAGGGTTGTGCTCCACCCTCACCTTTTTCCAGGTGCCTTTTCCTCCCTGTGGAGGGGCAGGACTCTGGGAAGAAGTGCATTTACATCAATCCTTTCACTGAGCTCCCCCAATCCTGCTGTACCATTTGCATTTATCCTGCACCTTTGTTTTCTTTCTCTCTGCTCTTGGTTAAAGTGAATTCTAGAAGGAAACTTCTTGCTGAGGCAAATTCCATCAGCACAGAAAAGGACGGGGTCTGTGACTTCAACAGAAAAGGAGATTGCACTTCTTGTGTAGGCTGGAAGTCCTTCCCTTAACCTCATGCTAATCTAGAAACAGAAGACTTTTTATAGGAAAAAAGTAAATAAAATGGACTGCACAACAAATCTGAACCTGTTTATTCTCAAGTTGTCTATCAGCAGGCAGCTCCAAACCCAGTCCCGTGGGTAAATATTTGCAGTGCCATTTGAATGATGAAGGGCTTTTGTTACTTGGGAGAATTTCCTGCTCCCTGCCTTTGAAAGCCTCACCTGGATGTGCAGAGTGGCCCCAGCTCCCTGCTCTGAGGAGGCTGCTGAGGACCAGGCTGGATGTTCTCCTCCTCAGGATGCCCCAGGCAGCCGGGCAGACCCTCTGGGCTCGCTCCCCAGGACTGGAGTCAATGTTTAACCGGACTCTTTGGAGTTCACAGCTCGTGCCTTTCTTTATTATTAACCCAGCCCCTGCTTTTTGTGCACAGTTGCAGAGCTGCTGGCAGTGAGACACAAGGAAGCCTTCAAAGAACTTCCTCGTGGCAGCCTGAGCAAAGGTAAAGCTCCTTTTGTGTCCTTTCCCCTCCTGCACAGGGCAAAGCAGCTGCACATTCCTGGTTCTGCTCTTCTCTTGGGGCAGAACAGCCTGGCAACAGCCAACTTTGCTTAATTGTGTCTTTTCCAATTAAATCACTGCACACATCCAGCTGATTTCACCCTAATTTGACCCAAACTGAAGTGTCTGTACCCACAGTTAGAGTGTGCACTGTGAATTTATTTATTCCCTGTTTTCCATTCTCTGTAACTGTTTGGTTTTTTGTTTTTTTCTCTCTGAATAATTTTTATATTCTCACATTTTACGCTCAAGTCTGTCCAGGTTTGTGGGTTTTTTTCTCCCTGTGGAGAGGCAGGACTGCACTAGAGAAAAATCTATATTTGCATCAGTCCTTTCAGTGAGCTCACCCAATCCAGCTGCACCATTTCCATCCATCCTTTGATTTTCTCTCTCTGCTCTTGGGTAAAGTGAATTCTAGAAGAAAAGTTGTCGCTGAGGCAAATTCCCTCAGCACAGCACCGAGGGGACAGGGCCACTCATCTCACATCTGCTCTGGTTGCTGGGTCAGTATGGTGGGAATACTCACTCTTGAACCACCAACATTTGGTTTTAAACTGTATTTGTTTTTAAATGATGAATATTTGTTTTTAAATAACATTTCACACGTGTGTGCTATGTGGTGGCTCAAAAGCAGTCTGCAGAGGGAAGGATTCCCTTGCTCAGACTTTTTTCCCATTTGCCATGACATAAATTGACATGGAAAATAATGGAATGGAACTTTAGCTGGAGTGAGCACAGAAGGAGATTGGGATGATGATTGAAAGTTTAAACAGGTACTTAAAGACATTCAAAAAGCAGCTGATGGTTGTGTAGTTGCATATTACACAAAAATTACGTATTTCTGAAAACCACAACATTGTAATAGAGGTGGGACCTGAAAAATCAGTAAAAGAACCAAACCTTTCCTGTCTCCAGCTGCTCCCAATTCCATTTTGCTCCAGGAGTAAATCCTGTAGGACAGGTGTGTCCCCATCCAGGCAGAGACCATCTCAGCCTTTGGGACCCCTGGGTGCAGCCTCCCCGTTCTGTGTTCAGACCCAGCTGCTTATTTAAGGGACCTTGGCACCTTTAGCAAGGATAACGTGGCCAGTGGACACTTCCAAAGCTTCTACCACGTCTAGGGAGGTTCAGTCATTACTCCTCCACTGAGGAATCCTGGAATGAATGGGATTATTGGTGGCTGTAAATTAGTATTTATTGGAATGTTGTCAGCACAGGTCCAGGTGACCCTGAAATTCTAAATCAAAGCACAGAAAAAATAAATGAAGAGTTGCCTGATTCCAGGAAATGGAAACCTTGGCTATGGATTAAGTGAGAAGTCAGCTGGGAAGCTTTGAACCTGTTTCTACAATGGCCAGATTCAGATGCTGCAATTTACCCAAAGATTATGAGATAAACAAGCAAAGAAAGCAGAACAAAACACAAACCTGAGCTCTGAGAGAATGGGGGAATTGGCAACTTGCTAAAGAACCTCGTGTCTGTTCAAAGGTGACCTGGTCAGCAGAGGATGAATTTGTCATGGTTTTTTATCAGGAGTTTAATGTTTGTTAAGAGCCCTCAGATTTCTCCATTTCCTGAGCAGGTTTTTTTTCCCCAATCTGGCAATTCAACAAAGCACAAATTGGACTTTAAAGGAATTTGCCTGGCTTGTTCTGAGTGCCACCAAATGCAAATATGATGGCATCAGAAGGGGGAGAGCTTTGAAGAGCCAGATGTTGTCAGGGAGCCAGGGAGAACTGGAATTCTCAGGAGAGGACACTGCCTGCTGGGGAAAGCAAACCCAGCCCAGGAAGGAACCAGGACAAGTTCATGGCTTCCTGCTGGATAATCCCTCAGGCCAGCCCAGCTGCCTCATCTCGGCTTCAGAGCTGAAGTGGTCAAGGAAAAAAAGTGGAAAAGGAGTTTCCTGGAGGGCAGGTGGGAAAGGAGAGGTGGCCCAACTCTGTTTTGCCTGCAGGAAAAGCAGTGAAGCTCTTTGTGCCTGAGTTGAGTTCTGCCTCTGCTGGTGTGAGAGCCAGCAGCAAAACTCCCAGTCCAACAGCACCTGGAGCTGTGCAGGGGGTTTGGTTCATTGGTTTAGTCGGGTTTTGGGGGGGGTTTGGGTTGGATTTTTGGGAAGCCAATCCCAAATTCATTCTGCTGATACTGAAGGATAGGACACATTGGATTTCACCTTTTTGTGCTTCAGAGACAGGAACAAAAGGCAGAAAACCCTCATTTTCCAGCACCACTGGCCTGTCCAAGCTCAGTGCCAATATCCTGACAACAAATAGCTTAGATTTTCTTGGGGAAAAGAGTGCAAAGTCAGAACTGGTTTTTATTCCTCACTCCAGCTTCTTATTTCCAACAGCAAAAAATTCCTTTGTGTCCCAGCAATGAAGTGTTAAAATGCACTGATCATAACAGAAATACATCCCATGATATGATCAGGGTTTCTTTTTCAGTGCCTAATGATGTTAAAATAAATGGAATTATGCTGCTTTTCCTTTTTTTAAGTCAGTAAATTCCCAAAGAGGATTTGCCCCATTTCTACAATGTGCTTAAGGACTTAGAGCTCACGATCAAATGCAGATTTATCAGGGGCACGAGGGCTGGCAGGCAGCAGCCTCTGCTCAAAGCTGCTCAGGGCCTTTTGTTCTGCTCCAGGAGAGTTTTTTCCCATCTTCATCAGGATTCCTGAGGCCAGATGTGGCCTTTTGCATTTTTTTTTTTTAATTGTTCAGCAAAAGTGATGAATGCTTTGCAACAAACATCAAGGGAAGCTGGGGCTGTGGATAGGAGTTAGAAAAAAAGGATTGGGGAAAATACCACGGCAGCATCTCTAGTGGGAAGGTTTTCCTTCTTTTTATTGAGGATATTGCCAGTGAGTTGGGTGGATGAGGATGAAATCACAGCTCTGTCTCTGACTCTCCCCCTCTGCTGGCAGTGCTGTCAGAGCTGCACAAGAGCCCCGAGCTCTGCCAAAAAATCCCTGCAGGAATCCCAGAGCAAGGAACACTCCCTGCTTGAGCCGAAGCACCCAAGAAATCTCTGAGGAGGTGGAAAGCAGGAAAATGAAAGGTTAGGGAAGGGTTGTGCAGTCTGGGCTGTGTCTGTTTGCTTTTGCAGCTGCGGGAGCAGGACAGGCTGTGGCTGATAACGGGGAGGAGATGGTGATTGTGGGGAGAGTTCAGGAAGGGCACCCGAGGCTCTTACAACACTTCCTTTGATAACCCAAGTCAGATCCCACCACTGAACCAACAAAGCATTTTATTATTCTTGTACTTTGAAACGCCAAGTAAATAAAATACAAGCTATTGATGCAGAGGAGATTTTTTCACACATTTTGAAAGCCACTGCAATGTACAGAATACACAACACTGGGCTCTCACTGAAATATCACTTAGAGATCTTAAAATTTAAGGGGTTTAAGGTGCAGGCAGATGGGATGGTAGCACAGGAAATGCTGAGGTGTTGTGCACATGATGTGAGGGTGCTTTGCCTGTCAAGAACATTTTCCTGCTCTTGTTCCTTGACTCTTCTCAAGGGAGATTTTTTAAAATCCTTAATCTGCTCTGCACAATTCTTTGCTTTGTTCAGCACAAAGACTTGAAAGTTTACGAAATTAAAGGACAAACTATTGGAGGAAGAGAAATCCAGTCCTTTAAGCAAACTTTTCCACCAGAGTTTAGAAATTCCCTCTCTCCCTGGGATGAGCTTCAAGGTCCCTTCCAAGCCAAACCATTCCATGGTTATATGAAACAAAAATTAATTATTGATGTTAGAGAGACGTGTTTTGGACAAATTAATTCTAACCTTCATTAACCCAAATGATAGTTTAATCTAAATTACCAGATCAGATCCACAGATTGTGTGGCTGCTAAGTTTTCCTCTGATAAAATTCTATGAGCAGAAACATATTTTGAGAAAGGAGAAAACACAACCAATATTTTACTGAAAATGGTTTCCAGGGAATCTTTTCTGCTAACTCAAAGCAAAAAAAAGCACCTTTGCTCTGTGTTCTTTCAGTGCTGATGAAAGGGCTTAGCAAGAGCATTCAGCAACAGGATTTGCCACTCGGGGCCTTGGGCACATTTTCAAAACTCAGACACTTCCACCTTGTCCTCCGTTCCCGGCTCGAATTCCCCAAATCCTCTTAGGTTAATTTGTTTTCCAGCACAAGCCCATATGAAACCTAAACTGCGAGAAGGGCATTTTCTTTTTTTTTATTTCGCTCTGCACGGCAGGGGACCGAGCTCGTCCCGCTGGGTCCGGGGGATATCGGGGGTTTCCCTTCCAGCGCTGCCGGCGCCGCTCCCGCTCGGGCTCCGGAGCAGCCGTGGTGCTGAAGGGATAGCGCCGGAGCGCCCGCCCCGGCCCCGGCCCGCCCCGGGCACCGCGGCCCCGGCCCGAGTCCCGTCCGTGTCCCATCGGACCCTTCCCGCCCCGGGCACTGCGGCCCCGGCCCGAGTCCCATCCGTGTCCCATTGGACCCTTCCCGCACCCGGCCCGTGTCCCATCGGACCCTTCCCTTGTCCCATCTGTGTCCCATCAGACCCTTCCCACACCCAGCCCGTGTCCCATCGGACCCTTCCCGTGTCCCATCCGTGTCCCATCGGACCCTTCCCGTGTCCCATCTGTGTCCCATCGGACCCTTCCTGCACCCGGCCCTGCGGCCCCGGCCCGCACCCGCCCCGTGTCCCATCGGACCCTTCCCGCACCCGGCCCGTGTCCCATCCGCGTCCCACCTGCACTGGGAACGTCTCGCATCCCGCCCGTGTCCCATCTGTGTCCCTCCTGCCCTGGGAACATCCCGCACCCAGCCCGTGTCCCATCTGTGTCCCATCGGACCCTTCCCACACCCAGCCCGTGTCCCATCGGACCCTTCCCGTGTCCCATCTGTGTCCCATCAGACCCTTCCCACACCCAGCCCGTGTCCCATCGGACCCTTCCCGCACCCAGCCCGTGTCCCATCTGTGTCCCACCTGCACTGGGAATGTCCCGCCCCCAGCCCGTGTTCCCTCTGCATCATTCCTGCACCCGTCCCGTGTCCCATCCGCGTCCCACCTGCACCGGGACCGGGAACATCCCGCACCCGGCCCTGCACACCCTTGTCCCGCCCCCATCCCGTGTCCGAGCGGGGTCCATCCCGCAGCCGCACCACGCCCCCATCGTGCCCATTCTGCCTCCATCCCGCACCCATCCCATGTCTCACCCACGCCGGCCCCGTGCCCGCGTTCTGCCCATCCCTCACCTTTCCCTGTGCCCGACCTGTGCCTGTCCCTCACCGGCCCTGAGCCCCTCCCGTGTCCATCCCGTGTCCAACCCACACCCCACCCATGCCTGACCCCCAGCCTCCTGCCCCCTATTTTTCCATCGTTTTCCACAAAGGAAAGCGGTGTCCAAAAGCTCCAACACTGTTTCTGGAAGAAAAGTTATTGAAAACAGCATCCCTGCCCCAAAGCTGGTTTTAGGATAGAAACGGAAGCGTTGAGGTTGGAAAAGACCTCTGAACGCATCGAGTCCAACCATTAACCCAACATGGCCAAGCCCACTGCCCCATGTCCCCAGGTGCCACATCTCCACAGCTTTAAGTCCCTCCAGGGACAGGGACTCCACCACTGCCCTGGGCAGCTGTGCCAGGGCTGGGCAGCCTTTTCTGGGAAGAAATTCTTCCTGATACCCAACCTAAACCTCCACTGATGCAACCTGAGGCCGTTTCCTCTTGTCCTATCCCTTGTTACTTGGGAGAAGAGACAGACCCCATCTCTGTCCTCTCTCCTGTCAGGGAGTTGTGCAGAGCCACGAGGTCCCCCCTGAGCCTCCTCTTCTCCAGGCTGAGCGCCTTTCCCAGCTCCCTCAGCCTCTCCTGGGGCTCCAGCCCCTTCCCAGCTCCCTCAGCCCCTCCTGGGGCTCCAGACCCTTCCCAGCTCCCTCAGCCCCTCCTGGGGCTCCAGACCCTTCCCAGCTCCCTCAGCCTCTCCTGGGGCTCCAGACCCTTCCCCACCTCAACTGCTCTTCTTTGGGGTTACAATGTCCACTATGCTCCATGGAGCTCCGTTTCTCCTCTCTTGTGAAAAACACTGAGGTTTCAAACCCCAGGAGTGCTTAATGCCCCCAGGACTGGGCTCTTGTGCTGCTCTACCAGCACAGGGCCAAGAATTTGTCTCCAGCCTGAATTGCCTCAGCTTAATGAGGTAGGACACCCATTAGTCCTGGTGCTAAACTGCTCCGGGGAGGTGTTGGCTGTTGTTGAACAGCTGCTGGATTCTGCCCGAGAGGGAAATCTATTTATGGGTTGTGTTTGGGGTTGTAAAGTTTGCAACTGTGCTGGGGGAACAGCAGAGCCATGGAGCCGTTCTGAATTATTAAGAATGTTCAGTCACACAGAACAAGAACCATAAACCAAGGGGTCAGGTGCTGGCTGGCCCTGGGGGTGTGCGGGGACGGCGGGCACAGGTCACCCTCGGGGCAAGGGCTGCTGCTGAGCAGCAATAGCTCAGTGGGCAGAGCCCATTAGCAGTTGCCCTCTGGCCTGTGGAGCTGGCTGCATCCAGACAGCTCAGAAATAATGTGACCCCACTGGAGAGGTTGTGCATAGGCAGTGGGAGGTTCTGGCAGAGACCTGCAAGGAATGCAGGAATTATGAATGTCAGTGAAAATACAGAATTTTTCTTACTCAAATGCTTTTGAAAAAACCCCAACTTTCTGATTCTCAGTAACAGTAAGATCCCTGTAGGACCAAGGGCCAGCTCTGAGGTTGGCAAATGCTGGGCTACTTCTGTTTATAAAGTATCCCATCTGAATCCCCCTGCCCAGGGCTGAATATTTAGGATTTCCATGGCAACCTATTTCTGAGCCCCTCTTCCAGCCACACTGACTCTTGTGAGCTGATCCAGGGGTGCTGGAGGTGGTGGCTGAATTTATTCAAGCAATCACATTCTCTTTTCCAAGGCTAATGCCCATGAATACGGAGCTAGCCGAGCGAATTGCCAGGGATTCCATCCCCATGAACATGGATAATGTTCCAGCCCTGGAGAGCAGCTTTTAATTGATGAGTGGGATTATATTTCCACAGCAATCATAACAAAGTCAAGGCTGGCTCTCTGTGGAAGGCAATTTGCTGGAATATCCTCTCTGCCTGGTTGTCCAGGAAAGCTTTTCCTGTATGGACGAGCAAAAAAATGAGGCCAGATGCACTCAGCTCTTTTCATAGTCTGCAAATAGCCCATGAAGCCAACTCAGGAGCCACGCTGGGGTTGCCTTGGCTACATCCATTAATTTACTCCATTTTCACTGGGATGCTGATTGTTTACCCGCTCAGGAATTAATAGCCAGCCCCTGCTATCCTCAGATGGCTGCTCGGGGCCGATGTAAAATGGATAAGGGCTCATTGTAAATCCCACATGAGTCAATGGGCATCTCTGTCCCCGTTTCCTTCAGAGCTGGAATTAGCCAGCCCTGCTGCTGTGCCCTGAAATATGAATTTTTTGTCCTCAAAGCACCTCTGCAAGGTAAGGTAAAGCCACTGACTCAGGTCACGGATGGAAAGCTGCGGCCGGAAAGGCGACCTCAGCATCACCCACAAGTCCTGACCCTCCTGGTCCCTTCAGTCTGGGTTTCTTTCCATGGGTCGGGGGATGTGGAGAGAGGAAAGGAGCATGCCTGAGGTTTGCCCAGCTTGGAGCTGGATACAGGGACAGGGAAGCAGCTGGAGCTGGAAACTGGGAGGTAATTTCACATCTTGTGTAGGCAGAGAGACCAACAGCTGCATTCAGAGGCCTTTTTATAGGGCCTGACTGCAATTAAGGAATGGAATTAAGTTCTGCTGATGGCCTTGGAAACAAGAGGGTGGTGAGGAGCTCAAAGCATCTCTGACCTATGGAGAGGCAAGCAGAAATGTGCAGGAGGTGTGCAGTGAGTACCTGTAGACCTTGGGAGAGAGAAGAGCTGTGGTCAGAAGCCAAACCCCAGTGCCACACTCATCCTTCTTCATGGACAGACAGGGAGCCAGAACCTGGAATCCCGAAATTCCCAAGTGGTCAGAAATGTTTATCCTTCTCTTGAAGTCTGAATTCAGTGTGGTTTAGGTCCATCTTAGTTACTGCAGGAGGAAAACATTCTTACCTGGCTTATCCCAGGATATCCTGTGCCAGAGACAGGGAATTCAGCCTGGATGTCTTGAGCTTTTTAACACAAAAAGAGGGTTTTTTTTCTCCTCTTAGCCCAAGCTAGGTCCTGACACAGAAATTTTCTCCTCACTTGACATTAGAATTAACTTGTTGACATCATTAGCAGAGCACATAATAGATAGCTGAACTGCTCTGATATTTATCTTTAGGTCAACAGCTCTTGAGACTCCAGAGGCAAATTAGAAAAGAGCATAGACTCTTTATTAGTAGAACTTAATTTAACTGTATTTAAACTTCATTAGGGAGTAAAAAAATGACCTTTCTTAATGCACTCTTGCTTTATAAAGTATGGAATAAGAATATTAGATTAGTTTGATCCTGGTTCTTATTAGGCACCACAGTAGATGAGAATGCACAAATTCCCTCCTTGAGTTAGGACTTTTGGATGTCAAATCAAAGCCCAGGTGCTCCACAACCCATTTCCTTTCCTCAGTGTTTTATGTTTCCTAGCCCTGTAATTCTCCCCAGGAAACCAGCAGAAATCTTTATTTCTTACCCCCCTCCCTGCCCAAAGGAACAGCTCTGGTGATTTAAGCCACCAAGCACATGTTCTGACACTGTCTGCACCTCCTGCTCGCCAGAAATGGGGATGTGGTGGGGAAAACCATGCAGGAAAGGAAAGGAAATGACATTAACCTTTTCCATCTGATAAATAAGGGCTCCATTCAGCTGCAGTAATCCACATCCTCCCCTGGAGATCCAGTTAATGTAATACCTAAGGGCTCAGCTCATTTCAAATTATTTCCACACTGGCCAGCTGATTTCTTGGTGAATTATACATGGAAAAGGACTGGAGCCCTCCTGTCATTCCCAACACCCTGAAAACCCCTCTCGGATGTGCCAGAGGCTCTGTGACACCCCTGTGGCTTTTCTGTGTCCCCTAACAGGGACTTTTGTGCTGATTTTCATGGGACCACCACTCTGTAAGCACTGAAGGTCCCACACTTCATCCCCTGCTCTGCAGGGACCTTCTCCCTGCCCGATCAAACATTCAGCACCTGCGGTTTTTATGGAATCAAAAGAGAGTTTGAACTTGGAATGGGTGGAAATTTAGAGCAACAACCTCAGCCAGGGTGCAAAAACGGCTCTGCAGGTGTTTGTGGGGTTGGAGGGGAGGGGTGTGGAGCAGTGGCCACTGCAGGGTGGATTGAGGGATCCACACTCCAAAAGGATAAAGGCTGGGGATTGAAATGTGGGGATTTTTCCCCTTTTTTAGTACAAAGATGGCTCCAGTGTCTGCTCAGCTGGACCTGCCCAAGAAACCCGTGGAGACAAGGGATGTTTGCAGGCACTGAGGGAGGGTTTTTCAAAGCAGGACAGGGAATCAGGGAACAGAGATCCACTGGAAATCAATGGGAAACACCAGCCTGACATGAAAACATGGGATTTATCTCAGCTGTATTGATCCACAGCCCGCTGAAACCAAGGGAATCTTGTCATTGGCATCAAGGCATTTGGGATTAAGTTCCTACATTATGAGACATGTTCCTTCCTCTTTGTTGCTCTTCCCTTCAGGGAGTGTCACTACCAGAACACAACAACCCAAAGTCAGGTGCAATTTTGCAGCTTTTCTGATGCCATAATGAGCTGTGCTCCCGGGGTTCATTATGAGGCTGTCTTGAAACTTGCTGGTTAAACAGGAAAAACAAGAAATCTGACCTCACTGGAGTGCTTAATTGAAGTGCATTTATTGACTGGTTTTAAGCTCTTACAGCAACTGTGTTTGCTGAGAGCTGAGGGCTCTTGGCTTTAATTCACCCCTGGCCCCTGGGGTGACACAGCTGTGACTGTCACATGTCACACTCCAGGCCTGGACTGGGACTGGGCAGGAGCTACAGCTGGAGATGGGAGAGTTCTCTCTCCTTGTGATGCTGCTCAGCTTGTCTGCCTCTCCAGGACTCCCATGTGGGATGAAAATGCCAGAGCTAAAGCAAGAGCATCGTTCTGGACATGTTTTTGATGGTTTGGTTTTGTGTCAGGGCAAGTAACCGGAATTAATACAGAGAACAAACCCCTTTGCCAAAGACCTTAAAGATTCTGCAAGCTGCAAGTCTTTTGAAGGGTTTGGATCTCCAGCCTCATAGTACTGAGGAGGGAGGACTGGGAGAAACCTAAATCAGTGCCAAAGGAAGCTGCAGCTGGATCTCTGCTGGCAAATCGACCTTTGATACAGCAGTGCTGACACTGTAGGGTGCTTAATGCTCCTAAATTCTTCTCCTCATCCATCTGCACTGGAAATGAAGGCAGAAAGCTGCAGCCTGTGACTGTGCTGTAACCTGAAGAACACTTCCTCACTTCCCTCAGCGAGCAGTGGTGCCTCCAGCCATGATCCATTAGCACTGAACTTTGCCCAGTTTTGTCTGGATTCAGGGAACTTGTTCCACTGGCAGGAAAGATTTTGGAGCTTTTTGTGTTATCTCTCTGTCGATCTTGAGTGGGGAGCTGAGCACAACTGAGAACAGTTGCCTGATGAAAGAGGCAGGGAGAATGTGTTCTGCAGGAGGCAAGAGGAATGGAAATCAGTCCTGGAGTAGATGGGATAGATGGGATAGTTGGGATAGATGGGATAGTTGGGATAGATGGGATAGATGGGATAGGTGGAAAAGATGGGATAGATGGAATAGATGGGATAGATGGGATAGATGGGATAGATGGGATAGATGGGATAGATGGGATAGATGGGATAGATGGAATAGATGGGATAGATGGGATAGATGGGATAGATGGGATAGATGGGATAGTTGGGATAGATGGGATAGATGGGATAGATGGGATAGATGGGATAGATGGAATAGATGGAAAAGATGGGATAGATGGAAAAGATGGGATAG
Organism: Lanius collurio; assembly: GCA_020086605.1. Classification (NCBI taxonomy): domain Eukaryota; kingdom Metazoa; phylum Chordata; class Aves; order Passeriformes; family Laniidae; genus Lanius; species Lanius collurio. Next base: position 510,710 of record JACBWW010000037.1, on the reverse strand, counting down.
ATGGGATAGATGGGATGGATGGGATGGATGGGATGGATGGGATAGATGGGATAGATGGGATAGATGGAATAGATGGGATAGATGGGATAGATGGAATAGATGGGATAGATGGGATAGATGGGATAGATGGGATAGATGGGATAGTTGGGATAGATGGGATAGATGGGATAGATGGGATAGATGGGATAGATGGGATAGATGGGATAGATGGATGTGGCTCTCCCCTGGTGCAGGAGATAAAGCTGAGCTTGCAAGAAGTGGAACAAGACATTTTTGGATACGATGTCACACCGACTCCATGTGAGATCTGCTGGTTTCACCTCCAATCTAGCTCACTATAATGTTAAATTAAACTGGCTGGGGTTTTTTTTCCAAAAGTTTTGGAACCCTTTTGGCTTTGCAGAGCTGCTGCTGCTCGGCTCAGAGCGACACCAGTGATGCAGGTAAAGGAAGCCTCTGAAACCTCACTGTTACAACCCAGCTGCAAATCTGACCCAGAGGAGATGGGATTCTGCTCAAGGAGTCTGTGATGCAAATTTATGCAGATGACACTCATTAGTCTACCGGATGTTTGTTTTTCTGCTTGCTTGAGACAGAGGCAGCGACTCAGCAGAGAACAGGTCTGGAAATTTGTGCAGATTTGTGCCCAAACTGCCGACTTAAAAAAGCTTTGGAGAACCAAAGAGACTGTCAGTTCTTTTGGAGATTGCAGGAGTGGGAGGGTGGAAGCTGTTTCATCACCAGCCACCACCCTTTTGGCTGCTCTTTCCTGGCATTTATTAGCAAAGCTCCGTGGCCAGGAGGGCACCAGCAGCAGCACTGAATTAGGAGCAGGCAGAGTTCGTTTGACACAGCCCTAATCTAAGAGTTTAGTGATAAACCCAGGGTGAGATCAGTGTCTGCATCTTGGTTCTGACACGCTCTAAAGGGCTGAGTTTAAAAATGTTGTAGTAGAGCATTCCCAGGGGTGTTTTGTCCACCTGAGCCAGATCACCTGGGAAAGTGGAAGCTTTTGACACTGACCTCATTTTTGGGGTCATTGTGCTCTGTTAGAAACTCCCCCAGCTCTCTGGGGTCCTCTCACCTCTCAGGTGACAGGGACAGAAGCTGAGCTGGTGTCTCTGCAACCAGTTCAGAGCATGGAGTAAATTTAAAATAACCTGCTGTGATGCCAGGTTAGCAGCAGCACAGGGTTCTGAGGAAAAAAAAATAGGTTTTCAGACATCTGTTGGTGACATTTATTACACAGAGTGGTGCTGGGATGCAAAGATAAAATCCAAGGCTCAAAGATTTTGCACTGCCTGCAAAAAGCCCTTTCCACTTTTCCCAAAGACCTCTTGTCAAGGCTGCACTAAAGGGGCTGTAATTACCTCTGGATCAGGGAAATGGGGAAGGTTTGGGGTCAAGTCAGTTCCTGGTGTAAATCCTTTGGTTGCTTCATGCTCATTGCAAAGCAGACCTTGAGCCTTTTTGAGAAAAACAATTGGAAAACTGCTGGGCTCCCCAAAGTAGCATTTTTCTCACCACTTCAAATGTGCTGAAAGGACGGGATTTTCTGTGAACTTTTCCCAAACAGTCTTGCCTTTTTTTTTTTTTTTTTCCCTTCTCTTTGAGAGGGGGAGGAGTTGTGTCTAAAAAAACAAACCCAACCTGTCGTTCTCAGCTCTGCCAACCTGTCAGTCCAGCCATGCAAGAAGAGAGGGAGAGAGACAGAGGAAAAGAAAGGAGGGAGTGAAGCAGAGATTCTTTCAAACCCCAGCAGGACTTTAAGGTAAAGCCCATTTCTCACTTCCTTAATTGCGCTTTTCCCCGTGTTTGTACACGTAAACAGAAATTGCCTTAGAGAGCTTTAAACTAACTAAACAACCTGTGTGGGATAAACTGCTTATCTCGCTCAGCTGGAGAGGTGTTTGGCGAGTAACCTGGCAGCTCGTTGGTTGTTGTTTGGAAACAGGGTTCGTGCGGCTGGAATTCCGCAGGACAGCGTTCATTTGAATATTAAAGAGAGGCAGAGCTGTGTGCCTGCTCCAGTCCGTGCTCAGGGAGGGTGCTGAGCTGTGAGCGCAGGGCTGAGCCAGGCTCTGCTTGCCCCAGGTCAGGAGGACACCTTGGCAGAGGAGGGGAGCCCTTCCCGAGCTGCAGGGCTCTGACACCTTCTCGTGGAGCGTTCGGCCACTGCTGGGCATGGATGTGAGACCTCTCAGGCTGCTCCTGCCTTCCTTTCTGGCCTTTCTGGAGGAGGTCAGCGCCCTCTGCTCACCCGGGCAGCAGCGAGGCTGCCCTGAAGAATCCCTGGGTGAGGAGGGCAGAGCAGCGCTGGCACTCTGGGCTCCCACCGAGCACATTGAGGGGTGCAGACTGGGAGAAAGGGTGGCTGAAATGAGTCAGAAGGATCAGTCTGGCCCAGAGGCTACCCTGGGAGCCTGCTCGGGGTTTGTTAGGATGGTGGGATGAGTGTGGGCCCAGCAGCGAGGACCTGAGGAACAGGCATGGACCCAGCTTTGCTGGGTGTGAGTGTGCAGGAGCACCTGTGTGACCTGTACCCAAATGTGTCTGTGCAAGGAGCACCTGTGTGACCTGTACCCAAATGTGTCTGTGCAAGGAGTACCTCTGCAAGGAGCACCTGTGTGACCTGTACCCAAATGTGTCTGTGCAAGGAGCCTGCTGAGAGATTCTCCCCCCTCCTACACCGTGAAAATCCACAAACAAACGTGAGGAAAAAAGGATCCTGCTCACCCCCCCTAGAATCTCCTCTATTTCTATATTTCTAAACCCTGAGCAAACATTTGAAGCTGTCCTGAAAGCTGCAATGCCTTTCTGAGCTTGCTGAGGATCTGGGGAGGTCACCCAGGTGGCAGAGCTGGGCAGGATCTCCTTTCCTTGCTGTGTCTTTGGGGTTTTCAGTCCTGCAGCCATGGTGCAGGTTACCTGTCTGGTAAAGCTCACCTGGCAGACAGAGCAAACTGAGGCAGACAATGCAGCTGTTGCTGAAAGGCTTGGGATGCCTTTGCCAGGGTTTTGGTTACACAATCCTGGCTTCTGCATCTTCCTTGTTGTCAAACTTCCTCAAATCCTTGGCCCATGAGGTGGAGCAAAGGTCTTTCCCATGGCAGTGGCCACCTCAAGCCTGGAAAGCCAGAGGAGATGCAGGCTGTGAGCGGTGCTGTGCCCAGATAAAAACACTTTGTAATGTCCTGGTTTACATCATTTTCCTTTCTGCTGGGATTGTGTTCTCCTGGGAGCCCTGACTCACTCCCCGTGGGGATGGCGATACAGAGGGTGATTATACACATTTAATAAACAAAACCCCTTCTTTTATAGTGTTTTCTGTAGTATTGTTGTGAGTTGTGAGCTTTCTTACTAGAGCCAGAATGGAGAGGGAAGTGCTTTCTCAAGAGAATGTAGGAGATGGAGAAGAGGAAATGAATATTTGAGTTTCGGTGGGGATAAACTCTCTTACTCCTAGTTACAGTAACAGGAATTAGTCACTGAAAGGAGGAAAGGAGGAAAATCAACTTTCATGATCTGCAAAGACTTCACTGATCAACCTCACAGCACTTTTGCCTCTTCTCTTCTCTTCTCTTCTCTTCTCTTCTCTTCTCTTCTCTTCTCTTCNTCTCTTCTCTCACCTCCATGCCACACTCCACAACCCTTCTGAGCATTTCTGAAACGAGAGCAGACATTCAGCTTCTCTCTCCTAATTCCTGCTCTGGAAAAGGTGTGAATGCAGTGAGATAACGAGATTGGTGCTGCTAAATCAGCGGGCAGTTGATCTATTACCGACAAAACCAGGATTATTGCAGCACTTGCTGATGGATGGTTGGCAGCGCTCAGCAAATGTCAGCTGATCAATCAGAGTTAACCAGCTGCAAACTCGCTAAATTCCGGCAATATCCAGGGCAATCCATATTTTAGATGGGCTTCATTAGTGTAGCAACCTCTCCGTGCTGGAAGTGTCGGAAGTGCCAGCCAAGTCCTCCCCAGGACTGCTGTACCTGGCCCTCCGGAGGCAGAAGGAGCAGGGGCTGATGGATTGGTTTCTACAGAAAGAAAACTTTAGCCAAGGATGCGTTTGAAATCCGAGCCGCCCCTGTGCCAGCAGAGGTTCTGAGCAGCTCGTGGAAAGGTCAGGTGCAAAACACGCTGGGAAAGTTTCTGCTTTTCACCAGGACGCTGCTCCCTCACCTCAGTGTTCCTTGGTGTGACTGAAATTCCGGAGATGGGCTGATGCTCTGCCTCTTTTTCTTTCGTGAGTCACCTTTCTTGCCCAATATTTTGCCCCCGAGCATTTGGTGAGAAAGTTTGGTAACAGAACTCCCCTTTCCAGTAATTCATTGTGCAATTAAAGTGCCACGTGATAAATACAAACGAGCCCAACAAGCAAATACCACCTCACATTTCTGTCTGCTTTTAAACCAGGCTAAAGGCTTGATTTGATTCTTCATCTTTTCATCTTCAGTTGTAAAAGAGGACTCGTCTGTCCTGTCTGGCAGGAGGCAAAGCTGTAATTCAAGAAGTCTCTGTGCTGCATTTCACAAGGAACTGTTCATTTCTTGTATTTTCCAGTCATGATTCCCTCACTGGTTCCTCTTTTCAAAGCAGCTGAATTCATGTTCTGAGGGAGCAGAGCAGGGAGGATAACCTTCAACTCCTCAGCTCTTTGTGGTGACACAGTGGGGTGGGGAATTGGGAGAGAGGAGAGGGTTTCGGCCCTTAACTTTCTGTGGAAAAGTTCAGCAGAGGAACCACTGAATTTTGGGGTTCTCTTTGCTGTCGTGGTACAGAAGAGTGGGTCAACATTTCCCTGAGAAGATCTAAGAACTGGCATTTTATAAAAATCAACAGTCTGGCAAACAAAGTGAAAAAAGAGGCAATTTTGGTGAACAATCATTTTTCAGGCAAGTTTTCCTCAAGGGAAAAGCAAGAGAGGGGCTCACAGAGCTGTGCTGAGACTCATCTGGATAAAAGAAAAAACCAGTTGGAAATTTTCCAGTGTAATAAAGGCATCTCTATTCCTGAGACAACTTCACAAAACATCTCCAGTTCCTTTTAAAATGTTCTCTCTCAAACTGGTGTCAAACTGGTCAAACTGGCACCCAATTCTGTGCACATCAGCACTGGGGCACTGGTTTGGAGTGGCAGAACCAGCATCACCTGGCTCTGATCACTCCTGCCTTTCCAGACCCGATTTGTGATGGCCAAGTGGCCCCTTTTGCTCTCCAGGAAATGCTGATCCCCAGCAGCCCTGGGAGAATGAGCAATTTTCTACCTGGCTTTGTCCCACTCAAGGATAGATTGAGACAACTCTGAACCACAGAGATGATATTCACTTAATAAAAGCAGAGGCCATAAAACACAGGCCACTTTCCACCAGAAATCTCAATGGGGAAATTAATGTATTTCTATTTCCCCTCCCAAGCCTTCACCAGCTGTTTGACTATTTATTAAAATCCTTCTAGTTTTCCACAACTAAGTGAGGACTCTTTCCAGGAGCGGCCTGTGGTGAGATTTCCAGTGCACCCTTGCTTTGGATAGTCTCAGAATATTAATCTTTTCATGGTATTTTGTCACCACAACCAGTTATTCCACAAAGAAATGAGGCAATTGGTGCCTCATGCAGAAAACCCCAAGTAACCCTCCAACAACTCCTGTGAGTTTCTGTTATTCAGGCCTCAGAAAGGTTTGATTTGGACTTTTTTCAGTGGGAATAGGTAATTAGTGCTTTGCTTTATCTCCACGGGTCTGTTCAAATGGAGTTCAGTGACTGGTGAGGCAGTTTTGGATGGAGGTGCAGTTGCCCTGGCAACAATCGGGAGTGAAATCAGAACCTTTTGAGCAGCCAGTGGAATGTGGTTCCACTTGGATGACAATAGGTCAGAGCATTTTAACGGGTAAAATGTAATCCAGTACAATAGGATTTATTGCCACTATGACATCAGATTGACACTGCCCCTGCAAATTCTCCAGCTTGTGACAGACCTCGGCTCAAATCTGCTCAGTGGAAAAACTTGGGAAATGCTGTTAATCATTTTGTTTTCCAAACCAACCAGAGCCTGTGTGTCCCAGGGGGTCAGGAGGAATATCTTCCAAGCGAGTGAAATCCAAGCTCCCTGCACAGAGCCCTGATGAGTGGCTGTCCTGGACACAAGGAATGGTTCTGAGAACTAAAGGCTCCTTTCTGCAGGGTGCTGAACGTGTGGGCCCAAATCTGCTGGAGAACTTCTGCCCTTGCTTTGTTTTACACCGCCAAAATAATTCCCCGTGATTTACAGGAGGGTAATTCAGGCTCTTAAACTTGATTGCATTTGCTGACAGACAAGACCTTGCAGGAGCAAGTCCTAAAGCAGCAGTGGAAGAAAAGGTCCCCTGTTCAATGTGGAGGGGCAATATTTCATCCCTCCTGCTTGGACATTTTTCCAGCTCCTGCAGTAAGGATCCTTTTATTCCAGAAGACCCCAGAGTTCTGTCTAAACTGATGCAATGCCCAGGATCAGGACAAGACAATGTGCTGCCTGCAGCTTTAAGGAAATGCAGGTTAGGGCGCCAAAATCTGTCCCTCTACCCTGAACCAAAAGCAAAGTCAGTCTGGCATCCCTTGGGATGTCCCTACAGACCTCTGTCACACATAGAAATCCAGAGCCACCTGTTTTGGTGACATCAGAAATGCCCCTTAGCGCTCATTTTAAGTAGATGGCCCTGGACCTTTTACCAATTTTCCTTTCAAATCAATGGAGATTGTTCCCATTCATTTTTTAATAGGAAAAGCAGATTTTTCTCTCAGTCGTGGCTGGTACCCTGCACATCCTTTCATTGTTGACTGGAGGCTTTTATGACGATAAAGCCCCAAGCTGGTGAGCTGTTCCTCTCCTTGGAATTAGTTCTGGACAACAATCGAGCCAGACAATGACACAACCTGTTCCTTGTCTTCCTCAATGGGAAATGGGCTCTGAGCTTTGCGAGGCCATCCATAAACAGCCAAGGGTGTGGGAGGCGAGGAGTGACCTCAAAGCCGGGTTTTACACGGCAGAACAAAGAGATCTCCGAGCCTGATTGAAAAAACACCCCGAGAGCAAATTGATGGCAGAGTATCATAATTATCAACACACGTCACGGCGTGGCTGGAGCTCCTGGCAGCTCCTTCAGGCAGCAGGAGCAGAGCCCTGGGTGGCTGCGGGGCTGTGGCAGCAGCGGGGACATCGCTTCATCCTCCCAGCNGTTTTTGGGTTTTTTTTTCCTGTGGGAAACACCACTTGGTGCTCTTCTCAGGCTTCACTTGCCGGAGATGCTCTCATGCCGAGGTGATGGAGCTCAGCACCACACGGAATGTTCCTGAGCAGGAATGGCGCCAGCCCGAGCTCGGGGGGCTGGGCAGGCCTTGGGAGTGATTTGGGGTTTTGATTCGCCCCAAGCCAGGCCAGGAGTCACTTCAGAGACAGAGTCAGAGAAGTGGGTATTTGCTTTATTCAGCGCTGGGTGTGTGGGGGATCGCTCCTCCAAACACACACCCCGGTACCTTCTACAATACAGTACTTATGGGTTAAATCATGAATATTCATTACATTCCTTGAGACAGGTGTGGTTATACAAATTATTCCCCGTAAGCCATTAATATCATTAGCATACGGGTCACGCATGCGTTGTGTGTCCTGGTGGTCCCACTGAGGAAGGCTTCTCCTCTTCCTCGGGGGTCTCTGCGATGAAGATCAGCAGTCTTCCTCATAGTGCCCTTTTCACCTTTCTCCCTGAGGCATGCGTGGTCCTTGAGGAATGATTCAGCAGTTTTTGGGATGATCTTTGTCCCTTCTATCTTAACAAGATCAGGGCGAATCCTACTTCCAAGGTCTTGTAATTAACATTTGCTGTCTGAATTAACATTTGCTGTCTCCTCCTGTCCCCTCTATCTTGACAAAATGTAAATTCAGCTTCTTAAGTTTTGTCTCTTAATAGTTAACTGTGCTTACATGAGTTACCCACTGACTACCCCCTTACTCAGTTTCATTAATCACCTCTGGACTTGGGCAACTTCAGAAGGACTCTGGCTCTGAGCAGGAGCAAGTGATGCTGTAATTCCCTTTGAGTCAGTGAAAACCAGAGTGAAAATGACCCAGGGAAAACATAGATACAAAATAGGATAAATCACTTCTGAATTTAACTTAATTTTGGTGGCTGATCATTCATTCAACTCCCAACTAATCTGAGGACAGTGGCAGTAAATTTCAAACCAGAGGGTGAAATTCTCTTTAGCCTCGCTCCTGTCTCTGGTGACAGCACCCCTGTAAATTTAATGTATAATAAATGAGAGAGACATTTATTTCACAGGCCCACAGCACCTGTGAGGCCAAACAAAAAAGTTGTCTCACAAAACAATCTCTGGGAATTGCTTTGGCAATAAAATCACCCCTACTGCAGTTTAGATATCATTTTTTTGTGTGTGGAGTGTTGACATTTGCAATGTAGCAGGTTTTTATTTGATGTATTTTTGTTAACATGGGCTCTGATAAGATCTGCTCGCTCCTTCACACTGTTTGCCTGGAGAGGTAAAACAGGAAAAACACGGCTGGCTGAGCAGCTCCGTGGCAAAGAGCTTGGAACGGGCTCAACTCCCATTGAGCAGCTCCTTCACTCAGCAGGGCTGGGGGAAAATCTCCCACATAAAGGGTGACCACAGAGTGCTGGATCCCTTGAGGGGGACAAATCAGCCTCTGTGCAAGTCACAGGGAGGCAAAAATCTCATTTAAAACAATCCCTACATTTAATTATTTTTATCAATGGCAACTTTTAGATACATCCTTCTTTTTTGTTTTGTTTATTTTTAAATAAGTGTTGTCATTTTTGGAAACAGATCAATATTTTGGAGAAAATATATAATGTATTAACTACCCCTAAGGAAGCTGAATGATTTGCTGATAAATTCATTAATATAGGACTGAAAAAACCAATTTGCTGCATTCCTTCAGTGGTTTTTTACCAAGCCTTCAATGAAGATTTTACCTTTCTGGCTCCAGTTTTAGGGGAGATTTGCAGCAGGTTAAAGTTCATTCTTATTATGTGCTTATATTTAAATATATGCATGAAGGTTTTCCTTGGATTTAAACCCAATATCTCAGCTCTGAGATAGTCCTTATCCCACATTCCTGGCCTGGGGTTCCTCTCCAGCCCTTCAGAAGCTGATTGAAGGCTCCACTCCTTGGGGTTCCCATGGAAGAAGTTTGGGATTTGCTGCCAAACCAGTCAGGCAAGGGCTGGTTTGACACAGTGTGGTTGAAAAATGGGTACAAAAATAAAGAAAATAGGAAATTACATTAATGACACAAATGAAATAAAGATGGTCAAGATTTAAAGTTTTTCAGCAGCATTAAAATAACCTTTTTAAAGTAGGTGAGGCAGATTGGGAAATTCATTCCCAGTGTCCCTGCAATTATTGCCACGTGCACAGGAGAGAAAGAGCCCAGCAAGGAAAACCTTCCCTCAGGAACCTCTGAGAGCTCAGAATGCTCCCAAACACAGCTCTAAAGAGCAGGAGAGTAGGAAGACACTAAAAAAATAGGATTAGATGTGAGAAATGCTGATGCAGAGGTGATACATTGATCCAAAGAACAGGGAATTGCTGTGGGAAAGGACTCGCTGGTGCTGGTGGAAATATGGAAAAGGATCTTAAGGATGAAGATCTGAGCTGTGGATGGAGTAGAGAGGTGAAAGTTTAAATTGGAGTCAGAGATGATGGGTAAAGTTCATCCCAAGAAATATTTGATGTGGACAATCATTAAAGTGAAGGCATGGCATAAATGATTGATTTAGGGTCAATGTTTCTGTCTTTAGAGGAATGAGTAATTCATCTGAGGAGGTTTTAAAAATGGGGGAGAAGAGAGGTTTAAAAGGATATTCTGCCTATCTTAATATTGCTTAGAATCCTCTTTTCTGTGTCCATAACTCCCTCAGGTGATCAGGAATAAGCTGTGGGACAGGTTCAGGAGACCAAAAATGAAGTTATTCAATCTGAACACTGCAGTTAAAATAAAATTCTGGAATATAGGGCCCAAACACACACAGCTATGATTTTTCACATTATTTCAATTATCTGGCTTGCAAAACACCAAGATCCTGTAAATTAGAGTGTTGGGCTTGGGAAGGGAATGGCAGTGGAATCCAGGAGTGGCCAGCACCACACTGAGAGTCAGCTCTGAGGAAATAACTCCTGGGTTTCAGGCCACGGGCAGCCCTGCTGAGACAGGGGAGGATGGATGGATGGATGGATGGATGGATGGATGGATGGATGGATGGATGGATGGATGGATGGATGGATGGGGGATGGATGGATGGATGGATGGATGGATGGATGGATGGATGGATGGATGGAGGGATGGATGGATGGATGGATGGAGGATGGATGGATGGATGGATGGATGGATGGATGGATGGATGGATGGGTGGATGGATGGATGGATGGATGGGGAATAGATGGATGGAACAGGTGGATGGACGGATGGGTGGACGGATGAGGGATGGATGGATGGATGGATGGATGGGGGATGGATGGATGGATGGATGGATGGATGGATGGATGGATGGATGGATGGATGGATGAACGGACCAATGTCCAGCATCTGCTCCACAAGATATTGAAAGTCAGCTCTGAGAAAATCATCCCAACCTCGAATTTCCTCCAGAACTCCGTGGAGTTAAATGACAATATGGAAACTCAAAACTCTGCCAAAGTCTGCGAACCAACAAAAAAGAGAGTGAAGGTTTAACAAAGCCCTGGTTTCTAGGAAAGTGTTGCTGCAATTCCAGCAGGCCAAGCCAATCCCGAGGTGGATGCTGCCTGTGGTGATACTGAGAAACCCAAGTGCCAGTGGGGATCCAGAGCAGGAGATCCAACACAGCCCCTGTGCTGCCTTCAGCGGGGTTTGGATCAGCCCTCTGAGAGCATTTAATCCATTTCACAGCAGGCTGAGAAACGTGGTGACATCCACAGCCCAGCAAATGGGCTTTGGTTTGGATGAGGGGCCGGAAACTTGGGATGCTCTGGAGGACTCTGGGCTTTGGCTGGGATATCCTTGAGCAGAACGGAGAGAAAAAACAGATTTGGGCGGAAAATCATATCAGAGGTGGATTTCTGCTTTATCTGTGCTCCCAAATGAAAGGACAGTCACACAGAGCTGCTCAGAAAAGCAAACAGCAGTTCCTGACCCAGTGCTGATGGATAAATTGACTTCCTGAAGTGCAGTGTTTGACTGCCTGCCTTATCTGTGTCACTCACAGTTTTCTGCTGCTTTTCCTAAAGAGAAAAAAGCACTGGCACATTGTATGACTTGACACTCAGCTGTATCTCAACCTTTCTTTAATTTAGGAATGAGTTTAGAAGTCTGAGTCAGAAGTTTTTGGTGGTATTTCCTAAAGAATTCTGTCATAGTTGATGTGATTAATGTTATTTGCGTGTTTTGTTTTTTTTGGTTTTTTTTTCCAATTCTCCTTCCCATTTCCTCAGAGAAATAATGCAAAATGATATTTTCACTGTCAGACCTGACGTTAGTTCTAAAAACATAAAGGCTTTGATGATTTAATTGGCTTTTGGGATATTTTATTAGGTGGGATGAGGCAGTTTCTGAGTGTTAGAGCAGAATTCCTGCTGAGGTCAGTGGCCTTAAGTTGGGATCAGTGCTGTTTGAAAGTGTTTCTGTCCCCCCTGCCTGTTAATGAGTGGTGTCAAGCTGGACCTCAGGGAGCTTCCTACAAGGATTGGGGAATTAAAATCCTAAATCAGAGATTCCTGCTCGCATTTTCCCTCCTGATCTGTCATACACTCATGTTAACTTGGGAGTCAGATTTGTTCTGTTCCTGTAAAATACTCCAGCAAAGCACCTGCTCCAAACTCCGTGGACACCAGCACAGGGATCCCCACGTGGCAGCTGCAGCCTTTGGGGTTGGCAGGATCAGGACTTGCACAGGTGATCTCAGAGCTTCTCTGACCTTCTTGGTGGAAGCCTTCCCTTCTCTGAGGAGCAGGACTGGGAGCACTGAGCCCACAGGAATGCCAGAGTTCCACCTGCCCTGTCTGCACCTTTGCTGTTCCACAGGCTGGCACAAGGAATGCTGGAATATCCCTGGATAAGGGAGCCAGCTGGGAACACAGTGCCTTCAGGTTCTGCTGCCCCAGTGCCCTTTCCTGGCTCCTTGCTTTCCAGCAGGCAGGAAGGAGAGGAGCTGCCTGCCTCAGGAAGCAGAGCTGCACACGGTGACGTACAGGAAGCTGTCCCTGAGACTGGAAGAACCCTTTTGGAATATCAGCTCCTGCCCGCCCCCAGATTCCCAGATTATTAATAACCTGTTGTGTTTTGGGAAGGGACAGAACAGCAAATAAGGGAGCCGAGGGTGTTGGCTCCATTAAATGAGTGCTCAGCACTCTCTGATCTCATTCTGTCATTGTTCCTGACCTGCCACTCACCTACTGCTGAACACATTAATTCATTAATTACATCATGGCTATTCAGAGCTGCAACAAACTGTTCTCCTGCTCCTGGCCAACAAGGGCTGAGGGGAGAAGTTCCTCGAGGAATTTTGCTGTGGCTCTGAAGCGGAGGTGCAGCAGGGGGTGGATGGGAATGAAGCTTCCTTGGGCGTCAGGGCAGACACCCGTGTGTAAGGGGAGAAGGAAATGCTAATTAGTGCTGGCACTGGTATTTGATTGCCTCACAGCTAATTTGCATTAAAGCCCGGGGGCCTGCTGAATTAAGGAATAGGTTGGTTACTGATTTACAAAGGGAGAAACTTGGATATAAAATATATTTTTCACCTGTTCCATCTCTGCACAGCTGCCCCATCCCTGGAAGTGTCTGAGGCTCGGTGGGACGGGGTTTGGAGCAACCTGGTGCAGTAGAAGGTGTCCCTTCCCATGGCAGGGGGGTGGAACAAGATGATCTTTAAGGTCCTTTCCAACTCAAACCATTCCATGATTTTCAGTTCTAGGATGTGTACAACTGCACTGCCTTTAAGAACTGAAACTACAGGAGCTTGAGCAGAAATGGAGACCCTTTGGCCCTGTCGGCTCGATATGAAAACCCACATGGCTCTCAGCTGATGGGAAGAGAAGCAGGAGGAGGAATTTCCAGGCAGGAGGAGGAATTTCCAGGCAGGAGGAGGAATTTCCAGGCAGGAGGAGGGGATGACAGTGGCCCTGGGGGGATGCAGCTGCCCCACTCCAGTATGGGACACATGGCAGGGTCACCTCTGAGGCTTGGCTCAGGTGCTCCTGGTCACTCTATTTCCCTGCTAGGCCATCCCAACTCAGCCCCAGTTCAGGTTCTGCCATACTGGGGCAGCCTGGGGGCCCCTGAGCCCACCCAGCCCCACACGAGGCGAGGCTGAGCTGGGATTGCTGTGCCCAGTCCCTGCTGGGTCCAGTCCCTTCCAGGCAAGAGCTGCTGGCAGCTGAGGGTTAAGAAGAGGAAGAGACTCCCCAGAAGGAACAGTTTTAGGTTTCCCCCCTGCCAAAGTGTCTGGGACAAAGAATGGCAGTGAGGCCCCAAATCAAGAGCCTCGAGTTGCCAGCACTTTCCAGCTCTCCCAGTATTTCAGTGTTTCCACTGCTGGCTCCTGGCTACAGCCATGCAGTGCATGCACTGCAAATAAATTAAAATAGACACTTGCAGCTTCCTATGGATTTTGGGAATTGCTCTGAGTGGGAAGCAGGGAGCTGCTTCCCTTTGAACCTGTCCTGTGGCTCTAAAATGGACAGCCAGCCTTCACCAAGGAGCAGCTTCCACTCTGCCTTGTCTGACTTTAAGGGGCCAAATAGCCTCATTTTTGTTTTCACTTTTTAATTGGTTTTGTTGTAAGAAGATCCAGTTTCCCTGAGATGAATTGAAAGTCAATATATCTGTTGCTGTGAGTAGTTCCAGTGGGGATCACGGCACCACTGCGTGACTCAAAAACCTCTGCAGAGCTCTGCTGTCTTTGGTGCCTGTGTGTGTTCTTCAGAACACTCAACAAACACTGTGGTATTGATACTTTAGGTCTGTGTCTGTATGGAGCCATTGAATAAGAAGTGTAAGAAATAAACAACATTTTGCTCTGAGTTGGGTGTGTTAGAATTAGAATGGGTTGGGTTGGAAGGGACCTTAAAGACCATCCAGTTCCAACCCCAGTGTTTTCCTTCTGTACTTGGCAATGTTATCCCCTGCTGTTGAGAGGATTTTGTACAAAAAATGCTGCAGGGGACAGGTGTCACCTGCGAGGTGATGTCTGCAGAGCTGCAGGCTGATGGAGCCCCTGGTGACCTGCAGCACTCACTTGTCTCAGCCGAAGGGATGGCAAGAGCAAAATTTTTTCTTTCAGGGGAAAGCTGAGCCTTTTAGGAGCTTCACTCCTGTGGCATCCAAGATGTCACTGTGGGTGTGAGATTGAGGCTCCCTCTGGGGTGTGCTCCACTTGGAAAGGCAGCACAACTGGAATGCTCCTGGTTATGCTCTGCTGTGGGAACCCCTCTCCTCAATCCCTGCTCCCCCAGGTCTGGCTCTGGGCTCAGTTTAGGGGGTTTTGGGTTCCCTTTCCCCTTGTAGAGCTGCCTTTAGTGACCTGGGGGGATCTGAGCTGACAAACATTAAATATGTTGGCTTAAACTGACAGAGAGGGGGGTTGGATGGGATACTGGGAAGAAATTCCTCCCTGTGAGGGTGGGCAGGCCCTGGCACAGGGTGCCCAGAGAAGTTGTGGCTGCCCCTGGATCCCTGCAAGTGTCCGAGGTCAGTTTGGACTTGGAGCACCCTGGAACAGTGGAAGGCCAGGTCAGAAGCAGGATTGGCTGTGAGTACCAGGAGAAATCCCTTTGCAACAAAAAGAGTGAAAGGAAGGAAGGAAAGAGAGAAGGAAGAGCCTTAATGCTGTTCTGCAGTAGATTTATTTAGGTTTTGTGGGTGGTGGATTTTTTTTACAGGAACAACTCCTGTAGCCAATTCCAAAGCAGCTCCAAAGGTTCTGACTTGTCACATTTCTGGTCTTTGAGCTGAAACCCTTCCAGGGTTACACAACAGTGACTAAAGCTGGAAACCTTTCAGATCATTTCCAAAATGCAGCAGGAAACTGAGGTGATTGCTAAAGCCCCACTAGAGAGAGACCACTTCCATGTGTGGGGTTTAGAGTGAGCACCCACTTTAATTTGGAGGTTTGGGGGTTGTTTTCTTCTTGATTTAATCTCAGAACAGAATTATCCTGGAACCCAGATCTTCACATTGTTTTGCTTAATGTTTTACAAACAGGCTGTTGAGTGAAGTTGTCACCGAACAAAAATTCACCCCTATTGTTTACATAATGGGAAAAGAGAGTCATGAAAGGGGTGTAGCAGCAATTTGTTAGGTATTAGGTTATGGTGCAAGAGGGATTATCCTCACAAAGCACTGAGCCCTAAACTCCAAATATCAGGATTAAATTGACAATTACATCCAGTGAAAGTCTTTGAAAGGCTCAGCTTGATGCTCAAGGCTTTGAAGTGACTGTTCCAAGGGAGCTGAAAATCAGGAGTTCAAATTGTTCTGGCACAGCTGCTCTGCTCGAGAGCAACTACATGAAAATATAAATATGATAAGAAAATCTGCTCCTGCTGGTGGTTGCTTTGTGGCAGCTCTTGTAGAAATGAGTGCTGGATTTGTTCTGTTTCTGCCACTGCACTCCTTTATGACCTTTGAAATACAGGAATTTCCTCCTGTATCTGATTGGGGTGACTCTTTCAAACAATACCAGTTTGGGGGTTCAGTGTGCACCCCCCTGAACACAGAT
Source organism: Lanius collurio (assembly GCA_020086605.1). NCBI lineage: Eukaryota > Metazoa > Chordata > Aves > Passeriformes > Laniidae > Lanius > Lanius collurio. Next base: position 494,939 of record JACBWW010000037.1, on the reverse strand, counting down.
CTCTGGAGCAGTTCTGTATCTCCCTGAGCACTTCAGGATCCAACACAGTAAAATCCTGGCCTTGGCTGAGATAATTAAGCATTATTAAGAATTAATTCAGAATTATTCTGGTTTCTGAACTCTGATTCTGATACATTTATTCTTTAGAACAACTCTCTGCCATTTACCCTAAAGAAACCTTCGAGATTTCTCAGCTTGTGTCTTCCTGCCTGGCTTCACTGCTCCATTTTTATCTCTGACAAACTTTCTTTTGGAGGGGGGAAATATAAGGACAGAGAGCAAAAATGTACCGTGAACTTCAGCAGTGCTGCAGTGCAAGGGGAGGCTCACAATGTGCACAAACATGCCCAGAAATCCAGGAAAAAACCCTCAGAAAGGAAAAGCAAGACAGAAGAGGGGAGGGTTTACGTGTCAGAGTTAGGGGAAGGTGAAAACGCTTCCTGGCAACATCTGAGAGTCATTTGCAACAACAGATCCTTGAGCTTTAGTGAGTAGAGAATGTTCTTAAATCCTCCTCCACCCCTTTTGTTAATCTTTACCAGGTAACAGGACCTCTCATGGAATCGTGTGGCTTTCTTAGGGATGTGTCAGATATTTCCAGTTTGGGAAATCAGATTTTTGAAATTACTCTAAGGTTGAGGTTCATCAGTCTGGTTGGGAGCCCGTGGTTTTGGTAATAATTTGGTTGTAATCAGAGTCTTCAGAGTGTCCTGCAGCAGTCAGAGTGCCCCAGCAGAGGGAGGGAGGAGCAGCTGGGTTCCCACCTTCCCTGTCCTCGTCTGGAACAGGGAAATCACGTCTGTTAATGGTGTCCCCAGGACTGAGGGACACATCCCGACTGATTTACATAATCCAGGAACACCGAAGGGTGGGTCTTTGGACCTGAACGTTCTGAGCAACATCAATGTCAAAGAGTTATTAATTATGATGCATGATTGTTAATTGTGATTATTATTGCACTCGAGAGACTTAAAGACGTGGCCTTGAAAAGTGCAGGCTTGGCTTATCTTTAAGCACACCCAGAATGCTGGGCAACATTTTCTGATGCTTTGGAGTGGCTGAGGAGGTTATTTCCAGAGATTTTTGATCACCTGGGGCTCTCTCCTCTGGGCAATACCGAATGCTTCAGAGAAATCCAATTTTTAACTTGGCCAAGAAAGCTGAACTCGGGTCCTGTGAGCAATCCTGGTCTGGTGGCCTCACTCTGCACTGGTTCTTTTTTCCTCCATTCACCTCCAGGGCTGGATATTTGGTTTTGGTTCAGGGAGCTCTTTCCAGTTCCCTTTCCACATTCCCTTTCTTATTGCAGACATACTTTGGATTGCTTTGGAAAATCCCAACCTGTCCATGGCTTCTTATACCAGCCAAAACCTCATCTCAGACATCCATGGGAGTATTTGTGTAACTGCAGTGTGTATTTAGGAGAGATCCTGTGTAGAGTCAGAGCTCCTAAAAGAAGGCCCCTCTCCATCAAACGGGTCTCCTGGTTGTGACAGATGCCAGGAAATCAGAGTGGCCTTTACCCCATTTCTTTGTGTGTCACAGTCCAAGGTTCTTCCCACCAAAATCCGAAGGTGGTGCCAGTGAAACACAATTTTGGAAATAAGATGATTTTCTGATGGCGGCAGCAGAGAGTGGAATTCACTCAGGAGCCTTGGATTCATGGAGTTGAGTCCCTTTTAGAGTCCTGGGATGTTTGGGAGGTTTCGGGGAACTCTGGTTTGAACCAGTCAATGAGAAAACCAGTAGTCATGGAGTCATGGCATATTAGGATGGAGGGAATGAAGGATCATCCAGTCCAGCCCCTGGCCCTGCCCAGACACCCCAAAATCCCACCCTGGGCATCCCTGGCAGCGCTGTCCCATCGCTCCTGGAGCTCTGGCTGTGCCCATTGCCTGGGGAGCCTGGGCAGTGCCAGCACCCTCTGGGGGAAGAACCTTTCCCTAAAATCCAACCTAAACCTCCCCTGGCACAGCTCCAGCATTCCCTGGGTCCTGTCCCTGTCCCAGGGAGCAGAGATCGGGGCAGCTCCTCCTGACAAAGCCCTACAAATGTTTTTATTTCAGATTATACTGGCTCCTGATCACAATTCGCTTCATTTTCACACCTCACATTATGAGGCCCTTCAAACAAAACAACCAACCAAGCAACCCTCAACAGTTTCCAGTTTTTGTTTGTTGTTAAATATGACTCTGAAAATGTTGGGTCAAGCGTCTTCAATAGACCAGGCTGCACTGTTTGTTTAAAACTCTGAGTAAAGCAAGTCATATGAATGTTTCCAAAGACCCTATTCCAAGAAGTATTTTTGGAAACATTAATGTTGTGTTTTTTAATGAAGGCCACATTCTGAGGCTACGACACCATATGTCACATTCATTTCTGGCTGGAAAAAAAAAAAAAGAAGAAAAAAAAAGAAGAGAAAAAAAATAAATGGAAAGTATGTTTGGCTTTTAAGTGTTTTTGGATGAATGTCTCTGCATGCTTGTCATTGTTCCTTGGATGAAGGGAGAGTTCTTGGGCTGTTAATCCAGTCCATCCAATATATTTCACACTCCATGGGCCTGACTCTCCTCTGTCTGGAAGAGTGTGCAGTCATTTCTGCTCAGGCAAAGGGACTGAAGACCTGAGGAAAAGAATCCCCCTAGGAGAGTTGGTTTTCCTGAAATTCTCTTTTCTTAAATTCTTTTTCCATGGATTTGTTGGCTCCATTGAAAACCTACATCCAAACTCTGAAACCAGCTTAAAAATGGGAAAAGTGTTTATCATTTTTCCATCAAAAACTTGCAGTTTCTGGAAGACTAATGACAAATTTCCCCCAAAAAATATTAGCAGATTTTTTTTTCCTTTTGGAATATCAGTTAGAAGCATGAAATTGGAAAAAAACTGGAATTGTTCTGCTGTGTCCCCATCACTTCTGACTGGTTTTTGTATTAATGGTTGAGATGTTGTGGAATGAGCTGGAGACCTGCAGGAAAAGGATTTGCCTTTTTAAATGCCATGCTTTTAATTGGATTCCAGGTGATGAGGAAATTAAATTCAATTTCTAATGTAACTTTTGTTATTGGTCACTAAATATGGCCCAGCACTGTCAGTGCTCAGTTCTCTGCTCTGACAGAGGAATCTCCTAATCCATATCACTTCCTAAATTTGTGTCACCCACAACTTCCATTTACACCCTCCATGTTTGTTTCAAACTCATTAATCAAGATTTAAATCTTCTTGGCAGCCGGATATTTTTTTGTTTGTTTTAAGGAACCATTTCAGAAGCTTTCCAGGACCTCAGAGAGGTTTATTTTTTCATTAGAAATGTAAATAATTTTCTCCAAATTGAACAAACATGTCTGTGCAGCACCAGCCCAGTCAAGTTCACTTCCATGAGCAGGTTTTTCTATGCTGAAATATAAATAATGGTGAACAATCGTCTGTTGGATTAATTTTCTGGTTAAAACACACCAGCACTGAATTTCCCTGCCCCTGTGACTGAAGTTTTACCTCTAAATAAAGGGATTTTCCCAAGTTTTTTTCCAATGGAAGAAAACAAGGAAAATTGCAAAAACCAATTAATTACCAATTAATGACCAATATTTGGCCAAATTTAAGTGGTTTGTGCCACTCCTGTGACTCAGGGGAGCTCATCCTGCTTTTAGTGCTGTTTCATGGGCTCATTAAAAGAGTTACTCACAATGGGGTCACCACAAAGGTTTTGATTTTTCATCTACAGACCAAATTTTAGTGTTGAGAAAGACATTTCCAACTGGTTGAATTTTTAGCTGTCTCATATTTCCAGGCAAAGTTCTGTAATGGATGCCCCAGCCTGTACCCTTCCAAAAATTACCCGTGGTGGCCACAGAATGAATGCGTTCAGATTTGGAAATTCAAATGAAAACAGACTTTCTCTTTTATTTCATAGATTTCCAATGAACAAAGAAAACAACCCCTGGGACCTTGTGTAAGCTGAGGCAGAGATGAGGAAGATGAATGAGCAGAGTGGCTGCTACAGGCCCGTGAATATCCAGGGGAACAAGGTCAGTCACCGCGGCACCTGTGGGGAAAGCCCGGAAAAGGAGGTGAAAAGGCTGCAGAAGAGATTTCTCCACAAGGATGGCAGCTGCAATGTCTACTTCAAGCACATCTTCGGGGAGTGGGAGAGCTACGTGGTGGACATTTTCACCACGCTGGTGGACATCAAGTGGCGCCACATGTTTGTGATTTTCTCCCTGTCCTACGTGCTCTCGTGGCTGTTCTTCGGCCTCGTGTTCTGGCTGATTGCCGTGCAGCACGGGGACTTGTTCAGCGACGAGGAGGTCACCCCCTGCGTGGCAAACGTGCACAGCTTCACGGGAGCCTTCCTGTTCTCCCTGGAGACGCAGACCACCATCGGGTACGGCTACCGCTGCGTCACTGAGGAGTGCTCGGTCGCCATCCTCATGGTGATCCTGCAGTCGGTGCTGAGCTGCATCATCGACACCTTCATCATCGGAGCAGCCTTGGCCAAGATGGCCACGGCCCGCAAAAGAGCCCAGACCATCCGTTTCAGCTACTACGCCGTGGTTGGGCTGAGGGATGACAAATTCTGCCTCATGTGGCGCATCGGGGACTTCCGGCCCAACCACATGGTGGAGGGCTCGGTGCGAGCGCAGCTGCTGCGCTACAGGGAGGACAAGGAGGGGAGGATGACCATGGAGTACAGGGACCTCAAGCTGCTCAATGACCAGATCATCCTGGTCACACCAGTGACCGTCGTCCATGAGATCAACAGCGAGAGCCCCTTGTACGGCCTGGACCGCAAAGCTCTGGCCAAGGACAACTTTGAGATCTTGGTGACTTTTGTCTACACGGGTGACTCCACGGGGACTTCCCACCAGTCACGGAGCTCCTACGTTCCCAGAGAGATCCTGTGGGGCCACAGGTTCAACGATGTCTTGCACGTCAAGAAGAAGTACTACAAGGTGGACTGCTTGCAGTTTGAGGAGACCACGGAGGTGTACGCCCCTCACTGCAGCGCCATGCAGCTGGATCGCAAGGAGCGGGAGTGGAACCACGCCGAGAAGGCGCGGGAGAAACAAGAGGAGAAGTCAGCCCTGGAAATCAAGTCTAACCAAAAGTCCTTCAGTGCTGTTGCCCTCGTCACCAGCTGTGAGGATCCAGAAGACCCAGTGAAAACTCCCAGCCAACCTCCTGGAGAGGTTTCCTACAGGAAAGCAGCCGTGACCCTAAGCAGGCTCTCCATAGAGTCCCAAATCTAACTTCTCCTGCCGTCAAAACCCCTCCCAACAAATTCTTCCCTCATAGCTCCTCAAATACAAACAATGAACTTGTGTGCAGCAGTATTTATACCCCAGACCTCACTGACGGCGTGCCCATGCTGTCACACGCTGTCACACGCTGTCACACGCTGTCACACGCTGTCACACGCTGTCACACGCTGTGACACGCTGTGACACGCTGTCACACGCTGTCACACGCTGTCACACACTACCACACACTGCTGGGCTACCAGGGGCAGCTCTGCACTGCCTGCTGTGGGCACCAGTGACAGATCAGCTGTGGCACGAGGGAACATCCCTCGGGATGCCCAGGGAGCCCCTGCACCCGAGCAAACCCCTTGTGAACTTCCTTCCCCTGCAGGGACCAGGGTTGGCCATGCCCAGAGACAGAGAATGACCTCAGCTGGGCACACAGACTGTGCCCTGTGCCCTCCAGGTCAGCGGTTTCAAAGCTGCCTTGTTGGTTTGGAAACCCATTCCCAGTCCCTCCAGGAGGCTCTGAAGCTCCATTATCACAACAAATGATTCCTCAGATGCAGCCTCATCCCAGAGCTCCTCTGGGGAATCTGTGGGGCTGTTCTTTGTAGGACAAAGGAATAACTGACCCCAGTGTTCCTGGGTGGCTTTGCACACCTATTTACACCCTGCCCAGTCCTGTGGGATCCACAGTGGGGTCCTGGAGAGCTTTCATTTTGCTGGTCATGAGCCATTCCCTGAAGTGCTGCTCCCTCAGCAGCTGGAGGGATGCAAGAAATTAAAAAAAAAATCAAAACAAACCCTCCAGTTTTAAATCAGTAAAATCAGGTTGAGCTTTGAGGAGAAGATCGTGTTTGGAGCGAGCTGTGCAATATTTTATATCAAATCCTCTTTCATTTCAGTTCGCTTTTCTTTTTAGCGTGTTGTGCTTCTTTACAAAGATCAATCTGAAGAACAAACAAGGTGATTTTGTCAAAATGAAAAATGTTTGTCTCAGATGGCTGTGTAAAAATGATCCTTCACAGAGAAACCCAACAATTCCTCTGTCAGCTCAAACAGGGAAAAAAAGGAAGATGTTGATGCTCTGAAGGTGCCTGTGACGTGCAAGTTCCGTGCTCTGCACACTTCTGTAATTATTTCGTGAGCAATTCCTCATCATGCTCTTGCCCCTGATGATTGCAGTTCATTTGCATTGTGTTTAATTACCCTGCAAACATAAAATAATCATCTCTGAGTTTGTGGGATTGATCTCACCTGACCTTAGCAGCAGAGAAATTCAGTGTTGTGGTGCTGTCCCTGTTACTGGAACTCTTCTGTCTGCACAGGGGAGTCCATCCCACTTTCCTCGAGTTTTTAGGGAGCTGAGGGAAGCAGGATGAGTTTTTCCTGGAAATGTTCATCCCTCTCCATTTATTGCTGAAGGAGATGAAACGACTGCTGTGGTAATGCTGCCTAACTTTAGGCTGCTAAAATTAGCTCTGACGAGTCATTCACATCATTCTGACTAATTAATTGGATTTTTATGAGCTCATCATGTTTAATGAAGAAAAAATAGCCTGCTAAGTGTTTTTTTTTCCCTGCAATTTACTCCATGTAGTAGTAGGGTTGCTGGATTATTTTAATGTATTTCTCTTTTGCTAGCATTTGTCTCTGGATAAACACGATCCCTTTAGGTAAAACCGAAGCCTGGGGGGTGTGAGTTATTCCAAAACTTATTAATTAGCCTATTTTATGTGCTGATTCATCAGCAGCAACCACTTAGAAGTGCAGTAAAAACCATCTTCTTGTATCCTGGATTTAAACACTGGCAGACAGGGGGGAAACAGTCTAGGAAAAAATGGAAAGGAATGTAGGAAAATGTAGGAAAATGTAGAAGGGTCTCAGTACTTCTGTGGTGTTGGAAAAAACCACCATTGGGATAGAATAAAATAGAATATCACCTTCCAGACATGGGAATTAACCCTTCCACACCCCTCAGATCCTGGATGGCATGCTTTTATTCAGGGCAGGGCACCCCTTTTTGGGGAAAGACGTGGAGCAATTGGAAGGGGATGGGGAGGTGTGGAAAACCTGGCAGTGAGGAAGGAGGGAAATGGCTGGAGGTGTTTTCGGTCCTAAAAGGGGTTGGGAGGCAAAGAACTCCCAAACACAGAAACTGCAGTCGGGGCAGGGACAGTCGGGTTTGGG
>JACBWW010000037.1:427038-482529 GCA_020086605.1 Lanius collurio | reverse complement strand
CCCGATCCCGATCCCGATCCCGATCCCGATCCCGATCCCGATCCCGATCCCGATCCCGTCCCGATCCCGATCCCGATCCCCATCCCGATCCCGATCCCGATCCCGATCCCGATCCCGGTCCCTCGGCCGCCACCTGGCGGCAGCGCCCGGAACTGCGGCGGGCACCGAGCGGTCACCGGAGCATCTGCGGCGACAGCGGCGCCGCGGCCGCGCCAGGCTCGGCCCCCGCCGCCTTCCCTCGGCTCCAGCAGCCCTCAGGGGCCGTTCTGCACCTCCCGGGACGGGATCCCCACCCGTCCCGAAATGCCACCCCGAAAAAGTGGGGTCAGCCTGTTGTCAGTGAATTCCCAGTATTCCCAGTACTTCCTGAGCAGCTCCAGGAGATCCGGGCACAGCTCTCAGATTCAGCACCGTAAATCAGCGCAGAACACAGTTTGTTATAAAATTGATGGGGCGTTTGCTGGTTTATTTTCCAGCGTTCCCCTTTATATATAGCAGCAGAGCTGGCGGGAGGCGCCCCGATTCGCCAGCTTAGGTAAATATAGCCGGGCAAACCTGGCTGCTCTCCACCAGGAACCTTTAAACAGGGCCATGAGCTATTTGTGGCCAGAGGGACAGACTTGGGGACGTATCAGTGACCAAGAGCTGCCCGTTTGTTCGGGCCAGGGAACGTGTGTGCGTGTAGAAAGGCAACGCTGATGTTTATTGTGTAAAACTCTGCACAGAAAGGCTCCAGAATAGAAATGCCTGAATAATTATCTCATCTCCAGTGCCATGTCCACTTCTGGATGCACATTTTCCATCGAGCAGCTTCGTGCGTTCTCTCACGCACGGGAGGAGCTCCAATGAAACATCTGCTGAGCCATCCATAGCATCCTCCTCCTTCACATCCTCTCTCCGGGCTCTAGGAAGCTCCACAAGTGTCAGGCAGCTGCTCTGCTGCGACTACTGGGCAGTGCTTTCGCTGCTCGTGCTTCCCCATCTTTGATCACAGGGTGTCTCTCAGCCTTGCCTGACAGGGCAGGGACTATTTTTGGTCTGCTGTTCATTCGTCACGATCCCAGCTTGGCCCAGGTGCCAAAAGGAGCTGGTGGCCTCTGTGTGACCGTGGTGCAGAGCAGCAGCAGGGAGGAGGCTGTCCCAGAGCCCCCCCAGTCCCGCTGCTCCGTGCTGGGGCTGTGTTGGGGGTCTCCAGTGGGAATTTTGGCTGGTGAATGCCTCCTTGGGGTAGCCATGCTCTGAGTGGGGCAGGAAAAATGGGAATTGTGCATCAATGCTTTGAGATCTCTGAGTGGAAATCAGAAAGAGCTCAGGGAGTGTCTCCAAGGGGAAACCTCCCCTGCCCGCCCAGCTCAAGGCCCTTACTCCTGGGAAGTAAATGTGACCCCACCAATTCCACGGGAGAGTTTCCAGGGTGACCTGTGGTAGGATGTGAAGTGGGACATGAAATTTGGTGTTTTGTGGCAGTTCCTGCAGTTACTCACCACACTGATTAAACTTCTCTCCAGTGGTCACTTGTTCCACAGGCAGCCACTCTGTGAGAAGGTGTTCTTTGTCTTTCCTCCCATTTTATCCTTCTTTTTGGAGAAGTCCCAGGTGAAGCAGTCAGATATGGTTCGTTACAGTCACACACAGCACCAGGCATTTCCCAGCACCCTCCAGCAAACCCCGGTAGTACAGAAGTCCTAAACCCACAGAATTCCTTTGCTACAAGCCAAAACTGTGGGAGAATGGTTTGGAAAACCTCTGGTGATAGCAATCCTCAGGATTTGGGGTGAGCAGCTCCAGCAGGGAAGCGCCACGTGTGGATATGTCAGCACATGTGGATGGGGACTGAGACAGCCCCATCCCTTTCCTCACATTGATAACAGGGGATGGTCCCTGCCAATTCCAGCTCCAGTTTCACCCCTCTGCAATATCTGCACTTTCCCCAGCTGAGTAATTACTGCGGTGCTAATTTTACCTGAGATGATGAAAGCCCTGGAACAGCCTCTCCACATGAAGGGAGGATCCACGCCCTGCCCCAGCCCCCTGGGCCTTATTTGAGCAAAGGAAATCGTGGCTTTGACTCGTGGATTTGCTCCTTGGGGAGGCTTCTCCTTCCCAGAGTTACCTGAAGCACAGCTGAGGGCAGAGAAGAGCGAGGTCAAAGATGTTTCGTGCTGGGAACTCAGAGCATTGAGGGCTGAGGTGTTGCCTCGCAGTGAATTTCCTTATTCAGATTAAATTACCCAGATCTGCTTCTTCTCTTTGCTCCCCTGTGAGCACCAAACAGCACAAAGATGCTTGGAAGCCTTTCACTCCTTTCTGGGCCTTCCAAAAAGATTCAAAGTCAATTGTCATTTCAGATGGAGATTCAGAACAGACACTCCTTCAGCTTGAAAAAATTACAGCGGAGGACGCTCAGAGGCGAAGCAATTTGCCAGGGCTTGAGGAGTGTGAATAATGCAGAGCAAAGAGCTCTGTGCAGCCTCTGGTGTGCAGTGCTGCCCTGCACACCCATCCTGCCTTCCCTGGGGCCCTGGGGATCAGCAGCACAGGTGGGCATGAAGGAAAGCTGAGCTGGTGGGGCATTTCTGACTTCTGGAAAGCTGGAAGGGATGGATTTGTGGGAACAAACAGAGCCAGAATTGATTGGCATTGCTGGCACTTGATCCTGAGCTCTGGAGTCACCCCATCAGGACAGAGGCACAAAGCCAGCCCGTTGTTCCCTGCTCTGGTCTGTTCTGCACAGGTTTTTTGATGTCACCTCTGGTGGCAGAGAGCACAAGCACCTTCCAGTACTGTCACAGGCGATGTGATGAGCCCCTGCTCATTCTCTTTCTCTCTTTGTCTCCCCTTTTGCCTCTGATTGTCCCCACATGTGATCTCTGCCCTTTGTCAAATCAAGACAGTCCCAGCCTGGGTGCTGGGTGTCCCCTCTGCCTGTCACAGGTGANCCAAGCCAATTCCTGAAGAATTAGGGAGATTACAAAGAAACTCATGGCTCACGTTGAGGTGCAGCATTCCCCAGCACAAACCAGGAGAGAGCCCCCTCCTGCCACCATCCTGCCCCTCCTGGCACCCGGATCAGGCTGGCCCAGAGCAGGGGACATTCAGTTTGGCCCAAATTGCAGTGCAGGATGCCCAGGGCTGGGTGGGGAATCCTTCCCCTGTGCGTAAGTGAAAGGCAGAGCTGGGCCTGGAGGCACAAAATGGCATCAGAAAAGCAGATAAGCAGCACAAGATCGTGATTGCAGGGGAAAGGAAGCTGTGGTGTGTACTTGCTGAGGATAATTTCCCCTCTGACGACAGATTTTTCAAGTGGCAGAGGTGTTTTCACGGGTGGGCCTTGGAGGGCTGGTCCAAGTAATCAGCCCAAAACAATCCCAGGAAGTTTAAGCCCCAGTTATGAGCTCGGTTTGGTTGTACTCATCTGTTTGGTTTTAGTTTGGAGGGACATTCTGAGAGGTGCCAGCTGATTAAATTTGTGCTCCTCCTTCCCGGCCCTGCAGGAGTTCTGGGAAGGGCTGAGCTCCACATGTGCCAGGGACCTGCTCGGAGTGTCCTGGCCAGGATCTCCTTGGCTTCCTGAGCAGGCAAGGGCAGACAAAGTGGGGAAAAGGTGCTGTTGAAGGCCTCAGGGCTCTCCCAAAGAGCTTGGACTGCTCCCTACCAGCTCCAGCATCTCCAGGACCATCCCTGGTGCAGCTGGTAGAGAAATTCAGTCATTGTTGATGGGAAGAATCCAGCAAAAACACACCCAAACCCACCCAGTGCCCTCTCAGGGAGCATCTTCTCCACTGCCATGGGGATGGAAGTTCCCAGTGGATGTAAAAACCCCAGTGCTGCCTCCTCAGGAAACTCCAGCTTGTTTTCTGCTGTGGTTTTCCTTCCACAATGGCCAGTGATCTAACTCTCTGTTTTTAGCACAGTTTATTTGCTTTCCAGGAGAGAAAATAAACTCTGATATTGTCACTTATGTTGTGGCCACAGACTCTGGGCGAGCTGTGAGGCTCTGGTACAAAGTGATAGAAAACACTGAGGACATTTGATCTCAGCTAATCTACTGGAATAAAAAGTGTGGGAAAGAGAGGAGAACAGTCATTTACATGGTGTTAGCAGAAATCAGAGGCTTTCAGGTTTATCAATGCAGGTTTCACCGAGTGGATACCCTGATAGGTAATGAATTACAGCAGTAATGAATGCTCAGCAGCAGAAATGCAGCAGGCACAGTGCAGGGAGATCAGGCAGGGTTTAACAGAGGCTCCCTGGTCGCTGCTGGCAGCAGGTCCCATCCTGTACCCACATATCCCACACCATCTCCCTCTCAGGAACCACCAAACCTCACCTGGGAAGGTGAAGCTGCCCGGTTCTGTTCCCTTTGGTGCCCCAGGTGTGAACACAAACTGCATTCACTGTTTGTCAGCAGCAGAGATGCACAAAAGGCAGCTGATTTGCAATAATTTTGCTTAGAAAAGACAAAACTTTTCCCAGCTCTTGCTGTTGCAACTGAGTTCTTGTTCTTTCTTGCCACTCCCTTTCCCATTGGAAGCTTTCCATGTCTCTGCCCGTGGTGGCACTCTCAGGTCTCTGCTTTATCCCTGCCCTGGTACAGCCAGAGAAACACAGCCCAGACCCTGTCCCTGAGCCTCTTGGGCTCTGCAGGTGAAGCTTGAAAGGTGCCCAAGCACCACGAGGGCTTTGGAGCGAGCAGGTGAGTTGGCTTGGCTGAACAATCCCAATTCTCTTTGCCTTCTCTCCTAAAAGAGAACAAGAATTGGGGCTGAAAAGATGAGAGAGTTGAGATTGTTCAGCCTGGAGAAGCTTTGGGGTGACCTCACTGTGGCCTTCCAGTGCCTGAAGGGAGCCCACAGGAAAGATGGGGAGAGACTTAGGACAAGGGACGGAGGGACAGGACACAGGGAAGGGCTTCAAACTGATGGAGGGCAGGGATAGATGGGATATGGGGAAGGAATTGTTCCCTGTGAGGGTGGTGAGGCACTGGGAGCCCAGAGAAGCTGTGGCTGCTCCTGAATCCCTGGGAGTGTCCAAGGCCAGGTTGGAAATTGGGGCTTGGAGCAGCCTGGGACGGTGGGAGGTGTCCCTGCTTCTGGCAGAGATGGGAAGAGTTTAAGCTCCTTTCCAGCTCAAATTCTGGGACTTTATGGCTCTGATTTATGACTGCCCACAGCAGGGAACCACTAAAAAACCGATTGGCATCAAACAGCCTTGAGAGGCTCCTGCTCACAGACAAGATCCATAACCAGGAGCCTTAAACCAGAGAAACCCCAAGACAGCCTGACCCTGCTGCGTTCAGCTGAGCAGGAGCCCATCCTGCTTTTGGAAAACCTGGCAGGGCAGTGGCATTCACAGCTGGAGCTGCGAGGGACAGAATGAAAGGGCAGTCCCACACTTGTGCGTGTGGGAGCTGCTGGCTCTTAACCCTTTTCCTTCCAGGAATTGTCAAGCTCCCCATGGCAGCTCCATGAACATGTTCTCACCACTCTGGCAAGTTTTATTAACCATTAACTCCCTTTCCCTGGAGATATCCAAAGAATGGGAGATGTGGGAGATCAGCAGATAACCGGGAGATTAACAGGAAAATCTCAGCTTTGGGAATATGTCATTGCTCGGTCACTTTGATCACTCACACTAATTATTCCTCCTCGTTAATCTGAAAATTCCTCCTCATTAATCTGAAAACGCCTCCCCACTGCTGTCTCTGAGCACACAGTGCCCCAGCTGACTGATGGCTTGACAAGGAAAAATACGGAATATTGCTGTGTCACAAACAATGCCAAATGCCCTTTACATTTATTGCATTTCTGGAAGATTATCCACAATCCTGGATGGTGGAAACAGCTCCCTGAATGGTGCTGGACCCGTCTGCTTGGAGTAAATATGGAATGTGCCAGGTGCACATGAAATATCAGAGGAATATTTCCTAATCACTTTGACCCTGCATGGAGAGCTCAGAGCTCCCTTTTTACCAACATCTCATTTTATTGGGTCTGAAAGTTTAGCTGGGAACTAAAGATGCTTTAAATTAGGCACCTTAATTTGGTGAGAACCGAGCCACACGGAATACAGCGCTGGAAAGGAGTTTTCCTTGGCAGAATTTGCAGGTTGCTGTTGGATTGGGAGTTAGATACAGCTCCTGCTAGCAGAGGATTTCTGTTTGGAACTCAGTATTTCAAGATTTCCTCACCTTGCTCCCCATGTGCCCCTCCTGCAGCAGCAAGGACAGAAAATATATTTATTTTTTTCCAAAATACAGTGGCTGGCTGGTGATTTTCCTTTAGGATAAGCCTAACTAAGGCAGCCTGAAATCTGAAGTGAAGATTTTTGGATACAAATATACGGTTACAGAACACAAATGTGGATGGGGTGTGAGTTCCACTCTTCTCAGGTACCTACAGCCTAAATTCAATTTCCTCTGTCGAATTTCACCCCTCCCATGGACAAAGCCATTTTCATCCAGCAGAACTGCACATCTGTAGATCTCATTTGCTCACAAATCTCTTTATTTGCTCTCTCAAGTCTTATCAAACATGCAAGCTTCTCTCTGGGGACTTTTCATTGGATTTCCCTATTCCTTCTGTTACCAGCGTGGGCTCATTTTCCCTTGGAGATCCCAGCACTGGACCTATAAAGATCCAGTTAATGCCTAAACCCCAGGAGGTTACTGGGAATGGGGAAACCACCTTTTCCTGAGGAATTTTTTCCAGTTGACTTCATGGTTAGGGAAGAAAGGCAAACTCACGCCAGTTTACATGCGTGGAAAGGGTGAGACCCAAAAAATAAAAGCCCAACGTGTTATTTATGGCATTTCTTCTCCTCTTGTGGAAAGCTTTGATTCCCCCAGCCCATGTTTTCTTTGCAAGCACAATACAATTAAGCCATTTTCAGCTGGCAATAAAATCCTTGAGAACCAGAGAAGATTTGGCCACTTGAGGAGATGAGGACTAATGCAATCTGATAATTAGGTCCTTTCAGCGCCAAGGCAGAAAAAGCAATTTAATAACGTCTCCCGTGGAGTGAGGCAGGGGCTGAAGCCTCTGCTCCAGCTGCCAAGGCCTGGGCCTGCAGCACAACTCCCAAATTTCCTTCCAGAGGCAATCTGCAAGCTGAGGGACAGGGTGGCTGTGGTGACAACTGAGGCGAGAACAGTGACAGGAAAAACAGAGAAAAATTCACGACTGTTCTTCCTTCCCAGAGCCTCCCTCTCCCTTGGTACCATTTTTTGCTGCAGATAGAGGGTCTTGCCTTGAAAATCCCTCAGCCCATGACCATTTCACATCGCTCTTCTGATATTTCAGGGAGAGATTTCCGAGGCAAGGCTACGTTTCAGATTGGAAAACCATCCATGGAGAGAAGGAAAACAAACCCCTCGCTCAGCATTGAGGGTTAAGTTTTCAGCTGTCTCACCCTCTTTGTCCTGGCTTGTTGTAACAGGAAAGGGTTTTTTAGAAACTTTTCTTGTAACTTCAGCTTCCCTGTTTGGAGGTTTGGAAGGGCTCCTGTTGCTGGAGCCCACGCAGGCGGCTCTGTTATGGTTTTCATTATCTGCAATAGGTTTAGAATCGACATTTCATCCTAAGAAGAGCTTTCTGGGCAGAGCTGCCCTGTCTTTGAGAGAGCTGTGAAACTGTGGTGATGGATCTGCTCTACCCTGCCTCTTGTGAAATGCTGAATGGCTGAGTAAGCCTTACTCATCTGGGCAGATAAATCTGTAGTAGGGCTGTATTTTTTATCAGTCGCTTTGCATGAGTAAAGGCTGAGTAAGAGTCTCCAAAGCGGGCTGCAATCTGGAATATCTTGGAGATATTGCACAGGGAATTGCTGCACCCACCCCCCAGCTGAGCACCTCTTAGCAGGAGTGGATCACAACTCTTTATTTCAGTGATACATAGATGGGCAAATACTTCTTCAAGATTCCTCCAATTCTTCTTTTACCAACTCATGGGAAGTACACAGAAAGAAACAAGGGAAAATTTTTCTTTGTTATAGGTACACAAACTGTGCCCGTGTCTTTCAAATCCTGTGGATTTAATTACTTTTATCTCACCAAACGGATAAACTAATTGCAGTCATCCCCCTTATAGATTTTGCTTTCCAGATCCATCATTCATGAGTTTTGCACTTCTCTTCCCCTTACAAACGAACGGAGCCACCCAAGAACAACTCACAAAGAGCGCGATTGCCCAACTTGCCAGATTGCTCAACAAACAGAAGCACTTGTCTCTCCTTCCCCCTCCCCACCACGCAAACTCTGCGCCTCCTGCACACACAAATGTGGCACTCGTGAACCGGCTGCCCTCGGCCGTTGTGTTTATTGCTGCAACAATGCGGCACTTCCTCATCGGGGATGGGGAGAACTCGGCAAACACGGCCGGTGCCAGGCACGGCAGCTGGTGGGATGGAGCAGCAGCAGCACGGGGAGGCTGCTCCGGGAGCCTCCGGGCCAGGAGGGACCGTTTGGGCAGAGCGTTTCCACCGAGGATTTCAAGACAGCTCGTGGCAGAGTTGGAAACTTTGCAAACAAACGAGGAGGAGGAGGAAGAGTTTAAGCAATGAGGAGCTACTGCAGGTCCTGGCATTGGTGTGGAAATTAAGGAATCATATTTACAGCCTGCTCTGGACATTGTAAGAAGCTCTCTGGAGGCCAACCCGCTTGGAGCAGTCTATCCCTCGGCAGCTCCAGGCTGACCTTCTGCTGATTCCCGCTGCCTTTCCCAGGAGCATCCCCAGCACCCATTTTGGGGTGTTTCAGGGGCTGCTGTCGCAGTGCTGGGTGCAGTTCAAGGTGTTCATGCCACTTCCTAAAGCCTGGGGTGCTCTGCCCCCCTGCAATCAGCAGACACCTTATTTTTCCAGCACACCACGGGCTCCTCCATGGATTTCAGCTGTTGGCCCTCAGGAACTCAGCTTCCCGAGGGCAGGGACAGTGTCCTGCTGCGGACACCTGCCCTGGAACCCAACACCCCTGCTCTGTCCATCAGAGCCGGAGCTTGGCAAACCTCAGGCTGTGCTTACAAGGCTGTTTTTGTTCCTGCAAGGCTCCCGGCCAGGCATTTCATCCTTATTTTCTTTGTCTTAGGTCACATCCACTGTAGGGAGGACAAGCTGTTAAAAATCATTTGGATTTCTACATATTTCAACCCAGGCCAGCCTGACCGAGCTGCCACAGGTGACTGAGGGAACAAAGCCCTGGATCCCACGCACTGCAGCCAGGCTCATCCTTCCCTTGCTTCCAGTCTTGCTCCAAAAGATCTTAGTCCAGGGATCAAAGCTGTTGTTTTGGAAGGGATGTTTCATCTGAGTTAAAGAGAAGGATTTTCGGTTTAGGAGTGGTGTTGGGCTGTGCTTGCCTGGCTTCTCGTGCCTGTTAGGGTCGGGAAAACTGGGATGGGACACCCTGCATCCTGGCATTTCCTTTCACTAAAATAAAGAAAGAGACAAAAGGAACGAAACTGTTCTGTCTCCGGTGTTTTTTCTCACTGCCCGGGGCCACGGACCTCAGCCCAAAACATGGGAATGGAAGCAAGCGGGCACCCAGCTCCCGCACGGGACCATCCCAACCTCCCTGTGAAGTCCCGCAAAAGCCTTTATCGCTGCCGAGGAAGGCTGAGGGGATGCTCGCGGCAGGTGCCGGGTGCCCGCGGGAGCAACCGGAGGGTCCCGGGGCCGGGGAACGAAACCGCACCTGCACCGCTTCCCCGCAGAGCCGCGGCCGTCCCCGTTCTCCACCGCGGCTTCTCCCGGGACTCTCCGCACAGGGAACCCGCGGACCTGGCGCCTTCTCCCGGCCCCCTCTGCACCAGGGAGCGGGGACTCCGCTGCTTCTCCCGGGACCCTTTACACCGGGGGCCGGGGAACGCGGCGTCTTCTCCTGGAGACCCTCCGCACCGGGGATCCGGGGACGCGGAGCCTTCTCCCGGGACCGTCCGCACCAAGTGCCCGAGGACCCGGGGACCCTCCGCAGAGGGGACCCGGTGTCTTCTCCTGGCACCCTCTGCACCGGGAACCCGGGGATCCTCTGCACCGGGGATTCGGGGACCTAGCGCCTTCTCCCCGGACCCTCCGCTAAAGGGGACCCAGTGCCTTCCTCTTTGCACCGGCAACCCGGGGATCATCCGCACCGGGGATCCAGGGACCCTCCGCACGGAGGATCCAAGGACCCAGCGCCTTCCCCCGGGACCCTGCGCACCGGGGAGCCGGCGCCTTCTCCCGGCACCCTCTGCCCGGGGGACCCTCCACACGGGGCACCCGGGAAGCCTCCGCAGCGACGACCGGGGGGACCCAACGCCTTCTCCCGCGGCCCTCCTGGCAGGGGGAACCTCGGCTCCGTGCGCCACTGCGGAGCATCCCCGCTCCGCTCCCGGCCCCTCCGGAGCATCCCCGCTCCGCTCCCGGCCCCTCCGGAGCATCCCCGCTCCGCTCCCGGCCCCTCCGGAGCATCCCCGCTCCGCTCTCGGCCCCTCCGGAGCATCCCGGCTCCGCTCTCGGCCCCTCCGGAGCATCCCCGCTCCGTTCCCGGCCCCTCCGGAGCATCCCCGCTCCGTTCCCGGTCCCTTCGGAGCATCCCCGCTCCGCTCCCGGTCCCTTCGGAGCATCCCCGCTCCGTTCCCGGTCCCTTCGGAGCATCCCCGCTCCGCTCCCGGTCCCTCCGGAGCATCCCCACTCCGGTCCCTTCGGAGCATCCCGGCTCCGTTCCCGGTCCCTTCGGAGCATCCCCGCTCCGTTCCCGGCCCCGCCGCTCCCGGCCCCGCCCCCGGCCCCGCCCCGCGCCGCGATTGGCTGCGGGCGGGCGGGGGGCGTGGCCGGCGGGGCCGTATTAAACGTGCCATGGCCGCCCGCAAAAAGGGGCCGCGGGCGGGCGGGAGCGCAGTGCGAGCGGAGCGGGCACCGGGCACGGCCTCGGCACGGATCTACCCCTTTCTCCGCGCCGGCACCTCCCTCGCGGCCGCCGCAGGTAAGAATCGCCTTCTTCCTCCGTCTCTTCCTCTCTCCCTGAGGAGCGGAGGCGATGCGCCTCACGCGCGCTGTCGCGACACCCCCGCGATAAAAGCTCCGCTTTATGTCGCTGCCTCCGGCTCGGAGAAGAGGGGAACTCCTGCGTTTCTCACGGAGCTATTCTCAGCGCCTACAATAATTCGATAGGTATGGCTGGAGCGCCCGAGCATCTGCTTGCAGCATCTGTTTGTGCTCATAACTTTCCATGCACCAGCTGCTCCCCCCGTTTTCCCCCCCGGGATATTTTATCCTGGGGAAGGGTTGGAAGTTCGCATGACAACTCCGTGTCGCACAAAGCGCACCGCTCCATCCCTTTGCCGCCTTCTCGCCTGTTGTTTCCTGCACGGAGAGAGGGCAGAAGCAGCGAGTCTCGGCACTCGGATGCGTGGGTTTGAGCGTCCGGGATGGTTTAGAGGGGTGTGAAATGAACCTGTAGCTTCATTCATCGGCATGCTGCAAACGGGAGGGTTTCTTTATTTTAACCATCCTGCCATAAAAATGGGAAGCAGGAAAAAAAGCAGCTGGGTCGGTACTGGAGAGCTGTATTGTTTCAGCTTAGCTCATGACAGTGAGAGGAAAAAATACTGATAAGCAAAGGCAGATGGATTTGGGGGGTCAGTGACCGAGCAGGGGCCGCTGGGGACCCGCAGGTGCCGCTGGCCGGACCCGCAGCTCTGTCCCCGCCGCGTCCCCACCCCGCAGGCTGCCTGCACTTGTCTCCGTGTCTCAGCCTTACCTTTACACTTGTTTGCTTTTCCATCCTCGCAGCCGGTGCGCCGCGTACACCCCCTGCTGATGGCTGTTCCACTCGTAGTTATTTTGTCATCAGCCACAAATACCCCGAGCCCGTCTCCTTGGCAGGACAGCAGATGCGAGCGCCACTTGTCCTTCCCTTTCTCCTATTTCTTCGCACCCATTTCTCTGCATCATGTGCTCTTTTTTCATTTTTTCCTCCCCCCCGCCCCGCTGCCTGTCCCTGAAGGTCAGCTCCTTCTCCCGGAGGCAGCTCGCCGCTCCGTGTAACTTGAGTCCTGTCCGGAGCAGCGGAGGAGCCCTGCGGAATGACTTTTAAGGAGAAAGGTTACAGGGGTGGCCATGCCCGGCAGCGAGGAGCAGGAATGTGGGAACAAGCTTGGCTGGGCCGAGAAGCGGCTTTGTTCTGCTTTCCGAGGGCAGCAGGGAGGGCGCTGGGCTGAGGTGGTGCTGGTGCTCTCTTGGCAACATGTGCCCGGCTCGCTGCGCAGGGCTCGGTGGCGTCAGCCGGGGAATAACCGCTCCAAGCGCTCCGTGCTGCTCCTCTCCACCCCTCCCCTGCTCCTCTCGCACTCCAGAGTTATCCCTCAGTCTGAACCTTCTGCACAAATTCTCCTCCTGCTGTGCCTTGCGATGTGAGAGCCTTTCCGCAGGGAAGGTCTGGAGGGGGATGCTCAGGGGAAAGGGAAGGTTTGGGCTCCCCGTTGTGGCATCTCCCCAAATGCTGGCTCAGAAGTGCTGCAGATGCAGCACGACCCCATTTCCCTGTGCTCCTCCAAGCATCCCCTCGCAGCAGAGCAAGCCAGGCTCTCCCATCCCATCCCTTCCCAGTAATCCCATGTCTGTGCCAGTGCTGGTAGTTTCAAACTGCATTGCTTGTATTCCCTTCCAGGAGGAAAGGTCACCTGGATTAATAATAATGGCAATAATCATAACAACACACGTGGTGATGATTAATTTACAGCTCTGTGTGTGTCTGGCTGCACTGCACTGGGCCCAGTTAGACAAAACTGGAGTGGGTTGGTAGTACTGGGTTGGTTCCTTTTGCCCGATTAGGATTGCAGGGCTGCTCCCACACCAGCCTGGAATTTTTGGTGCCACCAGCACCTGGTGCTGGGGTGGAGTGAGGAGCAGAAGCCTTGTTCTGCCTTCGAGCAGCAGGTGGATCGGCACAATAAGAAGTGGCATTAAGTTGTCCTGCTGGTTTGTTCCTGGGTTTTTTGGGGAACTTCTGGTGGAAGTGGTTGTGAAGGTCAGGTTGAGCACAGAGCAGGTGCTGGGGCAGCCAGTGCATCCACTGGCATTTCACAGGACCTCTATTTCCATAAGCAGGGGCAAGATCAGCCCCTCTGGCTGCTCCCTGTGCATGGTGCTGCTCCTGCTCCCATCCCACCCATCCCATCCTCCTCCCCACCCCGAGCCCTCGCAGGAAGAGAGGCAGTTTGTGCTGGAAAAGCAGGCACAGAGCTCTGCTGCCCCGGAGTGTGCCAGAGCTCTGTGCTGTAAACTTCCAGCAGGCTGCAGAGGTGCCCCCAGGCTCCCTCCCAGCTTTGGGGGTGCTTGGAACCAAAGGGGTACAGCTTCATCCCCACAGCACAGCCAGCGAGGAGGGAGCTGGGCAAGGGGCAGGAGGTGAGAGGTGCTGAGTCCTCCAGGGGAGGAATATGAAAATTCTGGTCCCAAACTTCTAAATGTGGCCACAGGAAGCTGGCGTTAGGATTTCAGGGATTTGTGGAATTCAAACAAGTGTCCTCGGGTCGAGACTTTTGTGGGAGAAGTTGCATATTCAGACACTCAAAACTTTGCAGCTTATTTTTCTCTCCACTGCAAGTTTTCCTCTAAAAATCCAGGAAAAAGAAAATCCAAACTCCAGAATAAACTGTTTCCTGGGCTGTGTTTCCATCAGCTTGGAACAAAACAGGCTTTGACTGTGGAAGTCGAACATGACTCTGATTATAGGATGTGGTTTATGAAAGTGATCGATTTGCAGACCAGTGCAATGGCTTTGCAAGAAGTTTTTTTATGTGGGATGTATTAACAGTAATTTCCCTTCCCCGCTGTGTTCAGGTTTCTAATAAAAGTGGGGTTTTGGCCAAAGCAAATCATTTAAGTGAGAGTTAAGAGAGTTCTTTTGTATTTTTGAGCATGATATCCTGATGGGAATGAGAAACCCGGGAACAAAAAGGTGTAAGGGGGGGAAAATTGGATCTTTACACAGGGTAGGCATGGCAGTTGTAAAAGAATAAGTACCCAGAAGTGAGAGGGCAGCTCCAGCAGAAGTGTTCAGTGCTGAGAGCTGCACTCGAACGGGCATTACAGAACCCACCAAAAGCTGCCAAACTGTCTTGTCTGAGCTGAAGTCACAGATGAGTAATCTTGGCAAGCAGGCATCGGGACACATTCTTGCACAACAAGCAGGAGCGAGGGGGAAAAGAGGAGGTAAAAGTAAACCCTGAGGAGATCCTGGAGGGAAAAGCAGCCTGCACACAGCTGATGATGTTGCTGTTTGTCACCTGCTCTTTTCCTAGCAAGTGTTTGCTGAGCTGAAGCCTTTGTAATGTGCTTGAAGGATGTGGGAGGGCTGAGGAGTTGTTTGAGATCGATCAAGTTTTTGGAGCACCTCAGCAGGGCTTTAAGGGCTGCTGTTGTTGGGAAAGGAGAGAACATCTTATCTACAGCTGTTGTCAGATTCCAGTCAGAGGAAGAGCAGAGGTCCTGCTGGGCAGGGGCTGTGCTCCACGGTGGCTGCAGTTTTGTTGGCTTTTGGACAAACGCAGATGAGTTTTGATAACATTAATTTAGGAAGAGCACTGTGATTTAATCCCCTGCTGCTGTGAATGGTTCTGGAGCCTCCCGTGCCGTGTCAAAGGGACAGCAGACGTTCCTCTCCAGCTGGGTTTAGCTTTATTCCCTCCGTGGGCCGTGTGTGCATGGAGCACTGCTTTAATGCATCCCTTCTCCTCTGCAGTGTTTCAATTCCATTTCCTGATAGGCAGTACATGACTTAATGGATGACGCACTTGTTAAAAGCTAGACCTGGGTCTAAGCCAGACCTCCCTGAAACAAGTTTTTGGTGGCTTCTCCCCTCAGGAAGGAGCTTTTGTAGCCTTTCTGCTGAGACTTGATTGGTGACATTTCAGTCCCTCGGGACCGTTACCCGCTGGAGGTGGAAGCGGCTGCCTCGGGCTGCCGAGGGGAGGGTGCTGGGACTCGCTCCTCAAAGTGTTAGGAAGGTGCTCAGCTTGTTCTGCTGCGTCTTCCTGGTGGCTTTAGCAAAAGCAGATGAGTGGCTTTACAATGTCTAAATTTTTGTACTACTTACACCCCAGGCAAGCATGAAAACCACAAAGATCCTGGTGATCCAGAGTTAGAGAGGAACTGCTGCAGCCTTTATTCTAGGAATTTGCTAAGAATACACAACTTCTTCTTTTAGCTTAATTCAAACAATTGTATGTGCTTTAATTTCATGGAATCACTGCTGTTTGCACTTTCCAAGTTTATTCCCTTTCTCCACCTTCCCTTTTTCGTGCTCCCTGCTTTGCCATGGGTCAAACAGTTCACGGGACACGTCATAAGTCACTGCAAACCACTTCGATATTTATGTTTGAACAGAAGGGTGTTAAAGGGAATTGTTTGTGTCAAAAGAAGCAGAAATCACAGGTGTAAATAGCAGAGAGATCCTTTGCATGTTCAGCTTTCAAGTGAATATTGCTCAGGCTGGAGTGACAGGATCTTGTTGGTGCCTTCCCTCGGGAAGAGCGATTCCTTCCTTGCAGTAACGGTGTGACCCCTGTCCATGCACAGCTGTGGACATGAAGCAATGTCAATAAGAGAAAGGAAACTTCCAGCAGGTCCACAGGGGTCGTTTTCCTTGGTTCCTCATCCTTTTCCTCCAGGATCTAAAGTGCCATTTCTCTTTCTCTTGCAGACCATGCCCTCTCTATGACGGTGGCTGGCTGAGCTCACCCTGCATGCCAGAAGACTGTCCTTGGTTGGTCCGAGGGCTTTTGGGGACTCCGGCCTCTGCCCCGTTTTTCCTTGTGTGTGTGTTCCTGTAGAACTTTCAAAACTGTTTCTCCAAAGGGTTTTGCAGAAACTCAGACTGTTTTCTAAAGCAGAAGCCCCTCAGTCCCCGGCAGTAGTGATGGGCAGCGTGCGAACCAACCGCTACAGCATCGTGTCTTCGGAGGAGGACGGCATGAAGCTGTCCACCATGGCCGTGGCCAACGGCTTCGGCAACGGCAAGGGCAAGGTCCACACCCGGCAGCAGTGCCGGAGCCGCTTCGTCAAGAAGGATGGACACTGCAACGTCCAGTTCATCAACGTGGGCGAGAAGGGGCAGCGCTACCTGGCCGATATCTTCACCACGTGCGTGGACATCCGCTGGAGGTGGATGCTTGTGATCTTCTGCCTGACTTTCATCCTCTCCTGGCTTTTTTTTGGCTGTGTGTTTTGGTTGATTGCGCTGTTGCATGGGGATCTGGAGAACCAAGAGAACAGCAAACCTTGCGTGTCTCAGGTGAGCAGCTTCACCGCAGCCTTCCTGTTCTCCATCGAGACCCAGACCACAATCGGCTACGGCTTCAGGTGTGTCACCGACGAGTGTCCCATCGCCGTGTTCATGGTGGTTTTCCAGTCCATAGTGGGCTGCATCATTGATGCCTTCATCATTGGTGCCGTCATGGCAAAGATGGCTAAGCCAAAAAAGAGGAACGAAACTCTGGTGTTCAGCCACAATGCCGTGGTGGCCATGAGGGACGGGAAGCTGTGCCTGATGTGGCGCGTGGGGAACCTGAGGAAAAGCCACTTGGTGGAGGCGCACGTGCGGGCACAGCTCCTGAAATCCAGGATCACGTCGGAAGGGGAGTACATCCCCCTGGATCAAATAGACATCAACGTGGGCTTCGACAGCGGCATCGACCGCATCTTCCTGGTCTCCCCCATTACAATAGTGCACGAGATAGATGAGGACAGTCCTTTGTATGACCTGAGCAAGCAGGACATGGACAATGCTGACTTTGAGATTGTGGTCATCTTGGAGGGCATGGTGGAGGCCACCGCCATGACCACCCAGTGCCGCAGCTCGTATCTGGCAAACGAGATCCTCTGGGGCCACCGCTATGAGCCCGTGCTCTTCGAAGAGAAAAACTACTACAAAGTGGACTACTCGAGGTTCCACAAAACGTACGAAGTGCCCAACACACCCATCTGCAGTGCCAGGGACTTAGCGGAGAAGAAATACATCCTCTCCAACGCCAACTCCTTTTGCTACGAGAACGAGGTGGCCCTCAGCAGCAAAGAGGAGGACGAGATCGACACGGGGGTGCCCGAGAGCATGAGCACAGACACCCACCCGGACATGGAGCACCACAACCAGGCGGGGGTGCCCCTGGAGCCGCGGCCGCTGCGGCGGGAGTCGGAGATATGACTGGCAGGCTCTGCCTCTCCCGCGTGGTTGGAAGGCAAAAACCCCACCGCGTCCATCGGGCAAAGGCTCTGACCTGAGAAGTTGGCCCAGAACAGTTTGCAGACAACGGTACTGTGGAAGAGTGGTGTGAAGGCAGCAGACCCGAGGAACCCAGGCTGGTTTTAGGGCTGTCCGCAGAGGAGGGACGACAGGAAATGAACTCTAAACACAAAGCACTAAACATGTCTAAGTATGAACAGAAGGCACATATGTTGTAGAATAAATTATGTATATATTTTTTTACAAAACTTGAACTTGCAGGCAAGCTTTGGTTGGGTTATTATTATGTTTTTTTTTCAACTTTTTTCCAGAATGCTTCTATCTAGGGAACAAGAATGTTTTTAATGGCATAACAAAGGCAAGAATCTGCCTTATTAATATTATTATAATTATTTTTTAAAAAGCTGCTGCTAACTACATGAACACAAATGGTTATTTTTGTTGCAGTGTAGTTTTTATTTTCTCTTGTGTAATTTAAAAAGGAAAAAAAAAAAGTCAGTGTTGAACTTTTTTGGGTTGAAAAGCTCGTGATCAGTTCAGAGAGGCCAATGTTGCCAGAAAGTTTAAACTCCTTTTGAGGCCAGTAGTTGATAGCTAGAATCAATTTCTCTCTTTCCAATTACGTAAGGGGCATTATGTAATATCAGGCCAATCAGTAGCCTCCAGCAAAATTATGATTTTTTGGGGGGAGAATTTAATTCTCTGTCTAAAGGAAAAACGAGACAAAAAGATATGTACACATAGGAAAAAGTACTAAGTTCAAACTACCTAAGTGGATACCAAAGAAAATGCACAGTTTTGCACAGTGGAGTTTATTTAAAAAAAAAAAAAAAAGGAAAAAAAAAAAAAAGAAACAGGCTGCTTTAAACAAAAAAAAAAAAAAGAAATCAAACCTCAGACACTTTTTTGGTTTTGACTTTTTCTTTCTTTCTCTTTTTTTCTTTTCTTTTTAAGACCTTTATTTTGCACCTTATTCGAAAGGCTTAAAGCTCGGACTAAAGTGAGCTGGGCCTCCTCCTCTTTCCCCCTGTGCTTCCATGGGGAAATAAAATCCCTGTTTTCTCCTAGGGAAGAAGCTCGGTTGGGGGGAGCAAAGAGCATCCTCGGGGTGTCCCCCCTGGCCTGCCCCAGCCGCTCTGCTCCCGGTGCCGCCGGCATCGCGTGCCCGGCCTCGGCTGCTGGGGGCTCCCCCTGAAACTGTGCCATGGCCACGCTGTGGAGCTGCTGGCCCATGCCAGGGGCTGCTGGGGTTTGGCCATGGGTGAGCCAAGCAGCAGAGAGACCCCCAGGAAGAGGTTTTTGAGGAGGAAAGGGCCTTGGCAGCACAGCACTCGGGAGTGGCGGAGGGACGGCAGCGATTTGTGCAAAGTGCTTCTCTTCAGCAGGGCAGGGTTGTCAGGAGGGTGGGTTTGCATCTCGTGGAGAGAGGGATTCTTTGGGGAGGATGAGGCTGCAAAGGGAGGGTCAGGTTCATCTCCTGCCTCCTCTCCCTGGCAAACCCCAGCTGGGTGGTCAGGAGGTGACACTCACTCATCACCAAGCAGAATTTGCCACCTCCAGCGAAGCTCTGGCTCTGGTGGTGTTTTGGCTCCTTCTCCCAGAAGGCTTTAAATTCTCTGTGCCTCTAAGCTCAAGGAGTCAGCAAAGCTGTGCTTGGCCCCTGCTCCTGGGGGCAGTGAGGGTGGCAATCCCAGACGACTCTTGCAGTATTGGATCACTGTATGCCATTAAAAAACAGCTTGTTCTAGGTCTGATGTCTTCTGCAAATGGATATCTGTGAAGGCCTCTGGCCCCTGCCAGCCCTGCCTGAAAGAAATGCCTGCAATGAACTGGTTTCTGATAAGATGCTATCTACAGTGGGTGGGTTGGAAACTGTGGAAATTCCATGTTGTAAACCCAGATTTGGCTCCTGGAGAGGGCAGATGATGGAGCAAGTGCTGAGGCTGTTACCGGGGTGGGAGGATGGAAAAGGAAGGGAAGGGTGGACATTTAAAGGTGGTTTGGTCGCAGTTTCTGGGTCAGCAGTGGTGGAGACAATGGAGAGCTGCTAGTGCTGCTAAGGGTGATGTTCCTGCAAAAAGGAGAAAAACTAAACCAAAGAGTATTCAGTGACACAGAGGGGGCACAAAAACGCAACGGGGAAGGGAGGCTGAGCAGGAGAAAGGGGCCCTGGTGTCAGATCAGCATCCCCCAGGTGCACAGTGCTCCCACTAAATGATACTTGAGATATTGGAGGGAGAGATGAGAGATGGAGGGGGGGAATGGAAAATGCAGGATTTGTCTCATTTCTTCAGCACACGAGAAATCCAGAGAGAAACAAAAAAATCCCCTCCCCTTTAACATTTCTGGTGCAGAGGTTTTGGGTTTGTTTTTTTTTTGGTTTTTTTTTTTGGTTTTGTTTTTCTTTTTGGTTGTTTTTTTCTTGTTTGTTTGTTTTGTTTTTCAAAAATATTTTTAAAATTGTACATTTTATAAAGTTTATCAAGTATTTTCATATTTAAAGCCAAATGTAAATAGAAGTCTGTAAAGGAGGACAAGGAGAAGACAACGAAAAGGCCACAAAAAAAAGTATCAGTTCAGCTCAGCAGTCTCGGCTCGCTAGGACTAGATGCTACAGGTTAGCATGATTTTTAGCAATTTATTTGCAAGCCTTATAGGATTCCTAATGCTCTGAACTTCTCTTTATTTATTTTTTCAGCATGGACTTTTCATTTTTGAACACGTTCTAGTTACTGGCGTTTTCGAAGAGCTCCCAGAGTGGTGTGGAGGGGGGTGTGTCGAGGTGTAATCCATTGCTAATCTCTGCTTTTCTTTCTCTCACAACCCTTTGTCTTTGCTGAGGGAATCCCACATTTCAGCCCTGGCTCTGGGAAGCTGCTGGGAAGAGCCCTGCAATGGAGAGCTCATGGTCCCCTTCCCCTTTTTGCTATCAGTTCTGGATTTCTCATCTGCAAATTGGAGGAATCATTTAAAAAATGTTATTTTTAAGGACTAGACAGTGACTAACAGCTTTCCTCCGGTTCTGTTGATCCTGGGCCAAGCTGATGCTTTAAACTTTAACCTTTAAACTTTTTAAACTGACAGAGCTCTACCCGCAGCCTCCCCCAGGCCTTGGTTCAGCCTCTTTATCCAGGATAAATTGGCTCACCCGGCTCGCACAGAAGCTTTTATCCTGTCTTTTGCTTAGGGGCTGGGGGGGAATATGTTATTTCTGCCCTTCCCTGAAAATACTTGAATGAGACACTTTGTCTGACCCATAACTCTGTGTACAGTGACAGGAGCTGAGGCAGGTGGGGAAGGTTCCCTCCCTCCGCCTCTTCCGTGCGAGCTGGCCTGGGTTAAGCGGCCAGGGCAGGAATCCTGACTCATTAGCTGGGGTTAATTACCCTCTCCCAGCCGTGAAACACTTCTGCGCTAGCTGAAGCCCTCGGAAAAGACAAAGGGTTCAGATATTTAATTTGTTCTCGTCGGTCTTCTTTCTCATGATGGATTACAAGGTAAAACTGAGAAGTACTGTAATGTCTTTAATTCTGGCTGCTCACCACCATTGTGAAGTAGAAGGTGCTGCATAGCTGCCACCCCACAGCCCACCAGAAGCTGATTTTTGTAGGGACTTTTTGGCCTGCAGCTCTTGTGAGACGAACAATCTCGGCATCTGACAGTTGTCCATGACTATTTTCCTGTTTGCAGCCTTTTTGTATCGAAGTCTTCCTAATGTACTGCACAAATTGTGGATTGTACAGATTTTTATATATTATGTCTTATTTTATTATTTCTAAATAAATAATTAAAAAAAAAAAAAAAAGATTGGAGGATGAGCTCGGTGTGTGCAGCCCGTGTGTGAATGAGGGGGGAGATGGGTCTGGAGGGGGACATTGAGCTGTGGTTGTGTGAGCACAGGCATTGTCTGGAGCACTTGAGGAACAGACAGCTCGTTCCCTGCCTCGACAAAAGGCGGCAGGAAAGGTGATCCCACCGTTATTTCCCCGGGGAGAACACAAACGCGCCTTGTACCGGAGGAAAATGTGCCCCAGGCGCGTTCAGGACCTTTCTGAAGGTCACACCTGGGGCTGCAGAGGCCCAGGTCACTCCTTGCCTCGGAGCTGAAATGGAAGGAAAGCTCCGAGTCCGCATAAACCCCAAAGCAGGGAAGGGGGGATGAAAGCACCCAGAGCATCAGCGAGCGCGTTGGAAGATTTGGGAAGGGATTAAGAAATAAAGCAGGAAAGTCATTTAGAAATCCTCGTGTTTGGTGTCTGCCTGGACCATCTCCCTGCGCTGTCCCTAGTCCAGCTCGGTCCCCAGCGGGCTGTGACCCCCAGCCCTGCCCCATCTCCCCCAGCCCGGTGCCACCAGCACGGCCTTTGGGGCAGCGCCCAGGGAAGCGCAGCCTTGAGGAGCCACAAAGGGCCGTGAAATCCCGATTTGTCTGGGCTGGAAAGCTCCTTCCCCAGGGCAGATATTGAGGCTGCCCAAGCGTGACTCAGCTCCACAGCGCTGATCCAGCGGCAATCAAACGCCGCTGCCCCGGCTGAGGGAACATTTCAATGCAGGTTTGACCCCTCTGTTGATTCCCCAACCTTTTTATCAGCCTGTAATGCCATTAAACTGTGACTCGGCTGGAGCCCTGACCCCGGCGAGTGGAACTCCATTTATAAATTCAAATTTACTTTTCGACTCTAATGATCTCTTGGAAAGCTTATCATGGCAATGACACGGCTGCCTTTAGAGCCCCGGACCAGCCGCAAATGCTCCTTCTCGTGGTGCCCAAAGGCTGAACCGCTCCGTGCCCTGCCCTGGGTGTTCCTGCAGGGACAGGGCTGGGGACCACTCTCTGCTGCTCTGTCCCTTCCCTAAATCAGGAGCACCCTCTCCTGTCAGTGCCTCTCCTCCTCTGCTCGGGCCGAGCGGAGTCAGCACAAATTAAACAGCACCGCTGCTGCTTTGGGTGGCCAGCAGGGCAAAGACTAATCTTTGCTGCTTCTCTGCATCCAGCCGAGCTTCAGGATGCTCTGCAGGCTCCAGATGTGCTGCCTGAAGGCAGGCAGAGGGAATAAAATGCCACAGAAGACGTGAAGAAGCTGCAGGACACAGGCAGTGATGCTGCTGGGTGCTCCTGCACTGCAAAGTGTCTGCGTGAAGCAACTGGTGCCTCTTCTCCCAGTTTTGTCACCAAAAAGGGCAGAAAAAGGAAAACAATGAAAATGACAGAAAGGTCAAGAAGGCAAAAATTAAATACAAGTCTTGAAAAGATATTTATTTTTCTCCTTCCAAACTTTTCACTAAAATACAGGTTATTATCCAGCACCGATGTTTTCAGCTGGTTTGAGTGTGCAAACCGAGCATGCCAAATGCAGTTTAGAGTTTTGGGTGGGCAGGGCAGGAAGGGGCTGCAAACACACCTGTTCCAGCAATTTTTGCCTTTTACATCATGCTTTAAAAATAAAAACATTGCCCTTGTCTTTCCCTCCCTTACTGGCTTGGGCTTCAACCCACAATGGATTTTATTAAGAAAAAATCTACATTGATACGTGTACAAATGATACATTCATTAACTTGTGAATCCCTGCTGAATTAACCTGATACATTCATTAACCTGCTGAATCCCTCTGGTTGGGAAGCTGTGGCAGGGTGGGTTGGAAGGGACCTCTGGAGATCCGAGGGTTGGATCCCCTCCTCCTTCCACCCCCCAGCTGTTGCAGGTTTCAGGAAAACTCAGGAACCAAGGTCTATGACCAAACCTGGCCTAAGTCTGGTTATTCCTTGTATCCAGCAGCAGGAGGGAGGGAAATCAGGTAAATCCTGCTCCCCCCTATGTGTTGGCTCCTTGGGAAGCAGGGAGGAAGTTGTAAGCTCTTATTTCCCAGGATTTTTTATCTTGCTAACGTTTTGTAAAGATATCCTGTCAAATTTTTGTCAAAATATCCTGCTGTGCATAAAGTTCATTTGATATGCAAATCAGCTCATTAATTATGCTGCTTTACATGGCTGTGCCTGGGTTTCATGCAGGGACACAGCCTGGGGCTCCCTGGAAACTCCAGCTCTAAATAAAGAACACACCAAAGCAGGGCACTTTGAGGTCACCACTTCAGAAATCTCCTGATTATTGAGCTTTGAGAAAGACCTGGCTGCTGGTGTTACCCACGACTCATAAACTCCAAGATGCTGCTTCCACTGAACTCATTAGTGGAGTTTAATTGATGTGTCATGGGCTGCCCACAGGAAAGGGTGGATTTCTGTAGCTGAGCAGTGTGGGGTCTTTAAGGCAGGGCCGATTACCCAGAGAAATAGCTCTGCTTTAGCTCTGTGCTTGGAGCCTTTTCATGTTCTGAAACGGGGCAGTGGCTGTTGCATCCGGGAGGGGTGAATGTCACCTTTGAGGAAAGCAGTTCCTTCCTTACCCCTGGATTTCTGTGGGATCCTCCCCACACAGAATTCAAGACAGCCCAGAATCCTTTTTTTATTTTCCTTTTTTTTTCCCATCCTTTTTCCCATGTTGATACTTGCACTGCCTTCACTTCTGCTGGAAAGGTGGAAGCAGATCAAAAGTTGTTATTTTTCTCTGTTTACACCTAAGGCAAGAGAGCTTTGGTTGCTGCAGGTGACTCAGGATTCCTCTGGGATGGAAACCGGGAATTCCGTCCTCCCTTCTGCAGCAGAGTCTGGCAAGAGGTGTTTGTGCTCCCACAGCAAACTGAAGAAAGGGAAGAAAAGCTTTAAAGGAAAAATAAAGTGAACAGAAACATGGAGCAGCTCAAATGCACACACTGCATTTCAAAAATGATGATTTGAAGGGTTTAGGGGGGATTGCAATGGCACAGCTGGAGAAGGGAAGCAAATAATTCCATGAGAGAGGGCAGAATGTCCCTGCTTTTGCCTTGCAGAGGCTGTGCTGGTGGAGATTTGGGCTCCTGGGGGCCACGGGGTCCTTGGCCTTGCTTCTCCCGGGGTTTCTGGCCAGTCCCAGCTCTGATCCCATGTGGGAATGGGGCTCTGGGAGTGGCAGTGGGATACAGAGGCTGTGGGTGCCCCCACGGCTGTTCCCCACATGCTGGGCATGGTCACTCCTGTCAGCTAGGGAGTCAAAGGATTAAAAGCAATTAGGGAAGCCCTGATTTATCCTAATTAGAGCCAATACTGGAGCTCTATTAGAGCATTTATCTCAAACTCTCTAAGGCTTTCTCCCAGCTCTCTCTGGAGTTCATTTCTGCCCTTCTCATCCCTCCCTCCTTCGTGATCTCAGGCCCCTGTGATCTCAGGCCCTTGGTGGCTTTGGTATTTACCTTCAGAGCTGCAACATTCCCGTGTAGCTGGAGTGTGTTGGCATTTGCAATATTTACAGCTCCTTAAGGGCTGTGATGAAATCCTGCTGCATCCCTGGGTGTTTAACCAGGATTGCAGGGCCTGTCCCTTGGCACCGGATCTGACAGATTTTCCGAGGAATTAACTGCAGGTATGTACTGACTAAACATCTTCCGAGCCTCTGGACAAACAGCCTGTGCAAGATTCATGAATCCATGCGAGGGGGAATCAGATGTGTCAGCCCAGCTCCCCAGGAATCCCCGCACCTCAGCATGTTGTGACAGTTGTGCTGAGGCAGAGCCGGAGCTTTCCGAGCGGATAATGAGAGCGCTTCCATCCCCAGCGGCCTTGCCAGGGATGCCTCCTCCTGCTCAGAACCTGCTCTCATCAGGCAGAAATTAAACCACGGGGAGAGAGCAGGGAAAAGGGATGTGAGCAGCGTTTGTAGGTCCTGTCCCTCCTTTTTGTCCTCTGCGGGAATCGTTGGGTGCCGCCCTGAGTAAAGGGCAGTCAGTGGGTAACTCATGCAAGCACAGGTAACTGTTAGGAGATAAAACTTAAGAAGCTGAATTTACATCTTGTCAAGATAGAGGAGACAGGAGGAGACAGCAAATGTTAATTCAGACAGCAAATGTTAATTACAAAACCTTGGAAGTAGGATTTGCTCTGATCTTGTCAAGATAGAAGGGCCAAAGATCATCTCAGAAACCACTGAATCGTTCCTCAAAGGACTCCGCAGGCCCCAGGGAGAAAGGTGAAAAGGGCACCATGAGGAAGACTGCTGATCTTCATCACAGAGACCCCCGAGGAAGAGGAGAAGCCTTCCTCAGTGGGACCACCAGGACACACAACGCATGCGTGACCCGTATGCTAATGATATTAATGGCTTACGGGGAATAATTTGTATAACCACACCTGTCTCAAGGAATGTAATGAATATTCATGATTTAACCCATAAGTACTGTATTGTAGAAGGTACCGGGGTGTGTGTTTGGAGGAGAGATCCCCCACACACCCAGCGCTGAATAAAGCAAATACCCACTGCTCTGACTCTGTCTCTGAAGGGTCTCCTGGCCTGGCTTGGGGCGAATCAGCCCCAGCAGTGACAACGTCACTGCTCCAGAAGTTGACTGAACAGTGCTGCTCTACCCTGGGTTTTCACACTTGGGCGTTTGGTTCCACATGAGAACCATTTGCATGTGTTGGAGATGTAATTAATTGGGTAGTTGGAGATGTAATTAATTGGGTAGTTGGAGATGTAATTAATTGGGTAGTGCTTGAGAGCCTCACACGCCCCAAGTCTGGCAGGTTTCCTTCCAGGGATGTTTTCATGGCACTGGAAAGGTTGGTTTGGATGGGGGTTATTGCTGAGGGACCTTCCCAGCGTTTCTACAGGTGACTTTATCTACTCTAAAGGCTCGTGGAGCTTTGCTGACACCCAGGTCACCACCTGAGGAGCTGTAAGCCCTGGGAATAGCTGTGGCTGGAGCATTTGGGATCTGCTTCCTGCTGCCCATCCCCCTCCTGCTCTGCCCTGAGCACAGGAAGGACATGGAGAGAGGCCAGAGCAGGCACAAGGATGACCAGAGGGATGGAGAACCTCTCCTATGAGGAAAGGCTGAGAGTTGGGACTGCTCAGGTTGGAGAAGAGAAGGCTCCTGGGTGATTTTATTGCAGATTTTCAGTACCTGAAGGGACTCCAGTAGAGCTGGAGAGGGACTTGGGACAAAGGATGGAGGGACAGGACCCAGGGAATGGCTTTCCACTGCCAGAGGGCAAGGTTAGATGGGATATTGGGAAGGAGTGAGGGTGAGGCAGGCCCTGGCACAGGGTGCCCAGAGAAGCTGTGGCTGCCCCTGCATCCCTGGCAGTGCCCAAGGCCAGGCAGGACAGGACTTAGAGAGACCTGGGATAGTGGGAGGTGTCCCTGGGATAGTGGGAGGTGTCCCTGGGATAGTGAGAGGTGTCCCTGCACACAGCAGGGGCTGGAACAAGATCATCTTTCAGGTCCCTTCCAACCCAAACCGTGCCTATTCCCAGCAGTGCTGTGAGAGTCCACGAGTTACCCAGAAAGGAGCCCTGCACCGTGAGGTTTGTGCCAAAAACCGCCCACATTCCACTGAAATCCCTGCCCGCCCCAGCACGAGACACGCTCGGCCCCTTCCAGCGGGGTAGATTTTGTCTCAGATAGGAGATGACCACGCTCCTTCCTTGAAGTTTGTCTCCTGCACACATCAAAAAATGTTAACAAATAGGCATCATCCATGCCCTGGAGAGCACAGCAAGCTGCTTTTCTTGGCTGGCTCAGTCTGTGCTGGAGTTGTGGGACTTTTCAGCTCTGCACTTGGAGGAGCAGAGTAAAAGTAGTTTGATAAATTGTGGAAAAAGAACTCACTGGCTTTCCTCAGAACCTCTCCTCTGCAGCTCCTCCTCTCGCTGTACTCCTTCCAGCACCCCAGAATTCCCTGCCTCCGTGCATGTTATGGCACCTTTGGGATGTGTTAGTCATAAGAATGAAGCTACTGGTGCTTTGCAGGCATATTTTAGCTCTGGCTCTGGCAGGAGAGCTCTGACACAGCCCTGCTCTCGGCACGCCTGGGGAGCGTTCGCTCGCCGATGCCTCCTGAGATTCCAGAATGCTCCAAAAAAAAAAAGGGAAACAGCCAATTTTTATTTCCTCAGGTATGCTGGAGGTGCTTCTGTTGTTCTTTGGTGGTGCTGAGGGCTCTGGGGTGTGGGGTGAAGGTGGGATGGTGGCAGGAGAGGTGGCTCAAACAGGAGTTTTGCTGTCGTGCCCAGCTCCAGTTCTGTCCTTTCTCCTCTGGGCAGCGTCACCAGGGGCTGGGGACCTTTGCTTTTCTCTCCTGAGCCCCTGAGGGTTCTTTTCTGCACTGGGAAAATTCACACTGATCCTTTCAGCCTGGGGATCTCCAGGCTGCTCTGCCCTGGCCCCTTGGCACCGTGGATGCTCTGTGGGATCCTCCCCTTCCCTGGGACCCAGAGCCTCCAGGAGGCTGCAGCAGCATCAGGAGGCACCAAATCCCCTCTGTGAGGGTGCCCCGTGTGCAGCAGAGCAGATCTGGGCTTGAGCTGAGCCTAAATTTGCTTTCTTTGAATTCATTTGGATCTCAGGACTGCGCTGTAATTGCAGGTAATTAACTTCTCCTCGCAGGGCAGCTGATAAGTGAGAGCTTCCCTGACCTTCTGGGTGTTTGCTCCTGGGGGCAGGAGTCCTGCCAGGCTCTTTTCATCTCAGATGGAGCAATCTGGAGCAATTTCATCAAATATTCACAAAAGTGAGGTCAAACCCAACTGTCTGACTGTCTGCTTTGGCATATAAATGTAGAATTCCTGGTTCATCCCAGCAGGTTTGGTGCCAGCCTTCATTTGGAAAACTTTTCCTGGGCATTTTAGGCCCAGTCCAGTAACCAGCAATGAAGAGTCAAAAATTATCTGATATTATTATCAAATATTTTCCACCTGGTTTTTTTTATCAAGCAGGGCATTGTCCAGCTGCAGAAGGCCAGGAAGACTTAAAATCCCACAGGATTTAAATTAAAATACTCAGGTATTTTATTCCTATATTCAGGAATATTCAGACCTTTGATGCTCAGAGTGATTTATTATTATTTTTCACATAACCACGTGCATATTATTGATATTATGGAAACAAGGGGACAAAAATGATGTGAGGGAAAACTTTTCCAGCCTGTCCATGTTAAATATTCTCACAGTGAAGAGGCTGTGGCACAGAGAACCAGCTTTTAAATATTTCTCTCCCTCACACCAAGATCTGGGGGACAAAAATACATTAAACCAGCAGTGCAGGGGTTGGAAAAGGTTTTGTTGAATGAAATGTTGGGTTTTTTTGGTTTTCCCCTTAGGGAACCATAAGAAAATTTCTCTTCCTGAGCATATCTCCAGCTGAAACGAGCTCCAGCAGTGGTCACAACCTGCCATAAAAATGCCATGTGCAAGAGAATATATTTAATATTGGGCAAGCAGCATAGAACGATACGATCTGTTTGGGGTTTGAAGGTAAATGTTTAGACTTTTTTCCCCTTTGAAATAATCTGGGAGAGATGCTGGTTGGCTCAGTGGGAAATGAAATCATGGAGGATTTATGCCATTAATGACAGGCTATGATGTCAAAGACATCTGGCCCATGGCCATAACCTTTTGTGTAGCTCTGGTTGACTCTGATAAATAAACAGCCCCACTCAGCTGCTGCCTGCAGAGGAGTCCCCAGCACTTGGGAGCCCTGAAATTAAAAAGATTGAGGTAAAATTATGAGGGAAAGGAGCTTTTTCCCCTCAGCATCTCTGGGTTCTGCAGCAGGGCTTGGTTAATGACCCAAGCACCAGCACCAAAACTGCTCTGACTTTGTGGGACTCTGCTGGCTCCTGTTGATCTGTAATGAATCCAAGTCCCAGCACACGGTCAGGAGTGTCCATCACCACAGGCTTTGCTCCTCCTGCCCCACTTGTGGTATAAAAAAGCAGATTGGGATGGATTTTAGCATCACTTCAGTGGCACCCAGCCTTGGCAGAGGTGGGGGCAGTGCCAGGGCAGTGCCCAGGCTGGAAGAGCACTGCCAATCCCACTGCAGAGGGACAGGGAATTGCTGACACCTGTGCCCCTCTGGTGTGCTCTGAACCTGTCCCCTCGGGGCACTCACAGCCACAATTCCCATCACACGTGGGCAGAAAATGCCCAGGATTTGCCTGCAGCCAGTTCAGCTCCAGGATTTGCCCACAGCCAGTTCAGCTCCGTGCTGTTACTGGTGCCATTCTTCTCCCCACACAGAGCTGTTTGCCTTGGGGTTTTGTCCCTGGGGGTGGTGTTGCTGAGGGTTCTCCAGGTGCCAGTCCCTCAGCTGTGTCACTGACTGATTGCCACCCACCTAAATGCCACCCTGGAAGGACCCAGGGCCTTTGGTGACCCCGATCAGCAGCACCCCAGTGGTCAGGGGTGAAGGTCTGAGCTGAGCTCGGGGTCCTGCAGGGCTTTGGTGCCTGAACCCCTGGTGATTCCAGCAGGTCCCACCTGTGCCATGGGATCCAGCACCAATCCAGCCCTGGGATTTGGGTGAGGACCTGGCAGGGCTGTGCAGCTCCCAGGGCCAGAGGGTTTGCCTGGAAGGTGGCTCAGGACTGCTGGAACAGCTCTGCAGAAACCCTGGTGGCCAGAGGGCCGTGAACAGCCGTGCCAGAGCTCAGCCACAGCCACACACCAGGACTTAAAACCTTTTCCCTTCTCCCCTTTTCTTCCACTGAACAAAGCCAAGAAAACCACCAAGAAGGCAGAAAATGGTTTTTTTGGTCTGTGCATCCTCAGGAGGACCCAAACCCCCATCCCTTCTAGCCCCTGCAGGCTGCCAACCTCTCCAGGGAGCTCTGGTGGAATCACAGAGTCAGGGAATGGTTTGGGTTGGAAGGGACCCCAAAGCTCAACCATTTAAGTGCATCCCCCTGATTCAGGATCTGGTTTTTCCCTTTTCTTTCTCTCCTGGTACCTCTTTTCCATCACTTTCCTGACTCTCACCACAGACAGTTGGACTTTGAATCTTTAATGTCACGGAGTGACTTTGGCACAACTCCCAGCGTCTGTCTGGGGCTCAGAGGGCTCCAAACCAAGAGCCTGGAGCAGGAACGGGTCAGGTCCCTTTGTCCTGGCCAGGAGCACACTGCCCTGCCTGGTGTCCTGTTTACATACTGCTCTTAATTAGCTCACACCAATAATTAGCACCAATGTGCAAAATCTAGCAGAATATTGAGCAGAAAACATCTCGATTTGGGCAGATTTAAACCCTGTGAATATTATTTCTCTTTAATTTCAAGTGCCTTCAGCAGAAACCTCTTCTACCCCAGGAGTGGAGTCTCCTGGGCAGGGTTACAGAGTAGAATAAGAAAAGAACTTTAACCCATGTTGTAAACCATACATTAATATTGAATAAGCTCCTGCCTTCTTTCAACACAAATAAAATATTACTGTTCTCCAAGCTGAATTCTGTTTAAATGGAGCAAAGATTTCTATTTTTCCAAAACAAACAGTCTTCAAGTGAGGTCCTTTTGCAAT
Source organism: Lanius collurio (assembly GCA_020086605.1). Taxonomy (NCBI): domain Eukaryota; kingdom Metazoa; phylum Chordata; class Aves; order Passeriformes; family Laniidae; genus Lanius; species Lanius collurio. The sequence goes on along the minus strand of JACBWW010000037.1, from coordinate 451,931 downwards.
TCTTTTAGAGATCTTTTTGTGGATTGGACGGGGGCCTAAAAATAATGTCGTAGATTGTAAGCTCTGACAGCACCAATAATTACAGTGCTGTAATTACTGCAGTTTAAGCACCCCACTTTCCTCTGGGTATCAGGACTCCCTTTCTCACCTTGATGTTTAGAGCATTTTAATGTGTTCTGGTGCAACATTTAAGCCTCAATCACCAGCTCCTCTGGAAAATACAGTCCTATATTTTTAGGACTGGAAAAGGACAGAGGGAACTTGTTTCTCCCTATTAAAGTAATAGTAAGTGTCTCTGCTAATCAAGGGGGGAGGGAGAGGAAGAAAGGGAAAAATGTGGCAGTTTTAATGATCCAATTATGTCACAAAACAAGAATGTGAAGAGTGAAACACAATCACCAAAGTGCAGAGCTGCCCTGACAGCGTTGGAGGTGCCAGAGCTGCTCAGTCCTGGGGCAGGTGGGTGCAAGGTCCCAGCCCAATCCAGCCACAACTCCCACCTGGGACTGCCAGTCCTGGTCCCTTTTTTGACCTGAATCAGCCCTGGGCAAGCTCTGTGGCCACCATCAATGCTCTCTGCAGTGAAACTTCTGGAGCAGCTGTGGCTGCCCCATCCCTGGAATGTCCAAGGCCAGGCTTGGAGCACCCTGGGATAATGGAAGGTGTCCCTGCCCAGGACAGGGGTGATGCTGATGGGCTTTAAGGTCCTTTCCAGCCCAAACTGCTCCATGATTCTGTGATTTTAATTGATAATTTTCTCTCTCATCCCTCCCTGCCAGTGGGAAAATCGAATCCTGCGAGGAGGAAGCAGCAGAGAGGAGCCAGGGCTGTTTGCTGCACATTTGGTTGAAGTCCAGTGTTGCCCCAGAAGAAATTAAGATGTAATATTGGTCATTCAAATAATTTTTGATTAATTTTTGGGGATGTTCTGAGGCTCCTCTGCTGAGGGGCCCTGATACATGCTGAGCCAGGAGGGATGAGGTGCTGGTGGATGTGAGGGAACGTTGTATGATTTCCACTTCTCTGTGCCACAGCCTGCAAGGGGAAAATAAATACCCTGGTAGCTGAGATAATCCTGGTGGAACAATCCTGTAATATCTGCTGAGAGCTGCCTGCACGACTGGATTGGGAACTTCCAAATGGGAACATTTCCAGTGTGTGCAGTGTCTCGCCTCTGATTTAAATTCCCTTAATTCTACCCTTGAAGTTCCCAGTCCTTTACACTTTAAAAGGAAGAACTGCTTATTATTTGTGCTTGGGAAAGGAGACAAGACCTTTAAGTCTCAGAAAGTGCCTTTTTTCCTTTTTCTTTCCCTCAGAAAATGTAATTGCACACAAACTCCTCTAAACAATTCTCCTCGGCTGCCTGAAGAGTCCCTCGGCTGAATTGTAAATCACTGTAAAGTGAACCAAAATCAAAAAAAATAGCAAGATCAGGGCATAAATGAGGTTTGGAGCTGTCTGGTCTGGGGTTCTGTAAGGTAATTAAATCAAGGAGACTTTCTGATCTATAGAAGGGTCAATGTAGCAGGGCAGTGCTTTGAACCATGGGCTCGTTAAGGCACAATTGCCTTCTTTGCTGCCCAGATTGTTTATAACAGAGGGCTTATTTCAGAGCAGTCAATAACTGGAGAGCATAAATCACAGGCCAGGAGGAGTTATTCCCACTTTATGGGCCAGATCCTCAGCTGGTATAAATCCCTGCTGCCCCAGTGATGTCACCTCAGTGCTTTATTTACACAATGCCAGGTTCTGGCTCATGCTGTTCCCACTGGATTGGCTTTTATTGACTCATTGTGTAGGCACGGATTTTCATGGGGGGAATGAAGGTGGGGATAATTGGGGTAGGTGGAAAGGACTTTTGTCAAGTCTGAAAAAGTTCTCTTCGTGCCTCCTTCATTTTATATATAAAAAAAAGAATTACCATGCAAATTCTCGTCACTCAGAACCATTTCCTTAAATCCCACCGTGGTCACTTGGAACATTCACCCTTCCTAAATATTCCTGTTGGGCTTTGGGTGATTTAATGGTGCTGGTTCTAGATTTTAATTCATTTCAGAAAGGACATCCTCGGGCTCAGCACTGGCAGGACAGTGATGGCAGCACTGCCCTGGTCCGTCATTCTGCAGAGGGATGTGCCCAGCATTTTGGGAATGTCTAAGTCTGGCTTTCCATGGGATTGCAGCACCAGGGTTCCAGCTCTGCTCCTTGGGAACCTTTCTGTTCCCCTGGGTGGGGTTGGGTTCAGCCAGATCACTTATAGATGGATTTCCAAAATCTCTCTCAAAGCTGAAGATAAATCTCCATAAATCTCTTTGAAAACTGAAGATGAATCTCCAAAAACCTCCTCCAGAGCTGGAGATCAGCTCCAGCTCCAGCTCCAACCAGTGCTGGGCTGGTGTTGCATATTCCTGGAAAACCTCCTCCCAGAGCCGAGGCGAGCCCAAGATCTGCTTTAAACCCAGCTTTAAACCCAGCTTTAAACCCAGCTTTAAACCCCTGCCCCACCAATGTCAAATCTCCCCCACCCCAAGCACTGAGCCAGCCCAGCTTTGCTCCCCTCAATCCCACCTCATCCTCCAACCAAACCTTGTCACTAATAACTAATTAAACACGCCAAAGGCCTTTCCCAGTGCTGGTGCAGCGGTTGCTGGGAGCAGAGCTGGCCCTGTGAAGTCATTTTGGTGCCCTCTTTCATCACAATGATGTCAGGGCTGCTGTCAGCACTGGCAGGGGGTGTCTGTGGAGCTGGACATCGATTTTAAATACTGGATTTAGGATCCATTGGCAGAGCTGCAGCTCGGACTGCGTTTGACCTGCCTTGGTTGACAGGGAGCCAGAGGGGTTTTTCCATGGCATTTTAAGTTAAAGGAGTTTCCACTGCCCGGCTTTCTCCTCTCTCTCCATCCTATCACAGTGACAATGCTCGTTGGGAATCATAAAAAGAGATTTCTCGGAGGAAATAATAAAAATTTATGAAAGAAACCTCCAGAGAACAAAACAAACCAACAAAGAGACTGAACACAAGGAAACAGCCAAGGAATAATGTGAAAAATTGATGAGCAGAGCTGCAGATACTGGAAAACAATAAACAAGCAGAATCTGCTTAACTGGGGATGATTGTAATGTTGTTTCTCTGGGTTGAAAACACTGAGTTTTATATCCATGCAGGATTTTGGCACTCGCACAGTGGTGTGTCCAGGCATTTCAGCTCTCTGCTGCTCTCTTTGAAACACACAAAAATTATGTCCACTGGTTTTTCCATGAAAAATTACCGGTGTTTTATTCCAGGCTGTGTCACAAATCAGAGCTGTCACTGCAGCGAGGGTGAAACATTCGCGGGCTCTCATGGCTGTCCTCCTCCCCCTGCTCTCAGGGGAGGGAGGAACAGATGTGTTTGAGAACAAAGAGTCGTAATTGGTTGTGTTTAGGTGCCATTCCCTGGCAGAACAAACCTGTGCCTGGGAGGAAACGCAGAGGAGAGGAGCTGCAGGAACAGGGAACTGCATCAGGACAAATATTTGCATCCTAACCCCAGGAGGCTTCTCTTCCTTTCCCTCTGCTTCTCCTCCAGCCTCTGCCCATCTTCCAAACTCAGCTCTTGGGCTGGACAAGGCAGATTTTATCCCCCATTGTGTTTAAGAAGACACCCAAACTTCATCTCATGTGATGCTCCTGGTTTCTGCTGCATCATAAAACCTCCAGAAATGCTGATTCAGTTCTCTAAGCAAATGGAAGCCTGGAAATTCCCTGCTGATGCTTTGATGATTTATAAACACACAGCTCACACCCATCCCCATCTATTTGCTGTCTTCACCCACCTGTAAATCCACCACCTTCACTAACCCAGCTTTTCCCACCAACCTCCTCCAAGCAATGTGGAAGCCTCAGACCCTCAGCATTTCTTCCTGAACTGTGATGCCACTTTCTCTGAACGTCCTCTTAGCCCACAGATCTTTCTTATGCTCCTAATCTTCCTGAAACCATCATTTCTTATCCAAAGCTGCTTAAGCACTTTGGGGAGGAACGTTCATTTCCAGGCAATATGTGCCCAACCCTGGCCAGGGCTGCTTTGCAAGTGGAGCTGCCCATAATCCGGAATAAAATTAAACCTTAATCACCGTGTTCTGAGGGAAAGATTTGTCACTGCCCAGCAAAGAGGGATCTTAATGAAGACATTGGTCCTTGCAGGGCACAAATCCATTGGGATCCGCTGGCTTAAAGGGATGTGCAGCTGTGTGCAGGAATGGGGGATTTTCCCCCTCTGTTAAGAGAGGTTTGTATATTTACATATAAGTGCTGGAGAGCCTTAAAAATGGAGATATACTTATATATAACTGTCTGAATCCCATTAAATCAGCAGGACATGGAGGGTTCACCTCAGTGCCAGGAGCTGCTGCACGGTGGCCTCGTCCCTGTTGGCACAAAGGGACCTGCAGATGAATGAAATCTCCTTTTCCTGCTGTGACACCGTGACAGGTTAGAAATGCACCCAGGCCTCCTGAGCCACCACCCCTGAGCACGACCCACAAAGATTCTTTTGCCTTCTCCATTTCTCAACTGCTGGTAATTACACTTAGAAAAGCTCTGGAAGCCAAAACAAACAAGGCAGACATTTCCAGAGAGCTTTCAGTTTGTTACGAGTCCTTCCAGGAGGGTTTTGTGCACGAGGCGGTGCAGAAAGTTCTCGTGTTGCTGAGCCCTCTCCTCGTGCCTCCGTGCCAGGCGTGGTTGTGTCCCAGCTGACATCGCCCTCCTTGGAAGGGATGTTTTCTCCCTCTCACATGATGGGAAAAACAAATTCCAGGCTGAATCAGGACTCAGCCAACGTGATCTGGATTGGTTTCAAAGGACAGGGAATTTGGTCACTCAGGACCTACCTCAGGACTGACTGGAAGTAATTTTGTGCATTTTTTTATTCCCTGCCATGCTGCAGAGCGTGACCTCGTGGGCAGAGCACTCATGGGTGACACCAAATGTCCACAGATTTCCTATTCATTACATTTAATTTTAAATACAACCAATGTGGGGGTGAATAGGCATTTACTGGATTTTTCGATGCTACCTGATTTTTTCATGGATGAGAAAATTCCAGCACCTCCTCACTCTGCACTGAGTCATTGGAATGTGCTAATCACAGGTGAATCTATTGGAGAAAATCATCTGTATTGCCTTTTTTTTCCCTTGGAGCCTGTTCATCCATGACCTCATGGAGCTTCCCAAGAGTTGGCTGAAGTCTGGGCACTGTGTCCCTCTAATGAGTGATAAAATCTCACCTGGCACCACATTTTACCATCAGCACAAGTTATCTGGGAGATCTCATTCAAGAGAAACCTGTGGGAATGTTTCAATCCTGTTATTGACTTTTCTTCCCAAGCTTTGTAATTAATTCCCTCTGCCCCAGGCGGGCTGGATTAGCAGGGACAGCTGAGCTGGGCTCTGGCACAACCTCCTGTGCCCGTCTGGGTGTCCCTGCCCCACCACTGGTGACTCTCCCTTGGCTTCCAGAGTCTGATAAAACCATGGAGATACAAAAGTGATGTTTTCCAATGAATATTAAAAACCAAGGAAGCTCCAGCCCACAGGAGCAGGGCACAGGGGGAGGCACCCATTTGCCTTTTAATTCCCTGGCCTCAAACCCCACAGATTTCTAGGAATAAAGCATCTCATGTCATTCTCAAAATTGGAGCTCTACAGGGTGAAAGACTCAACAGACCCTGAAAAATTCCTTTGATGAGACATTGACTCCCAAGGAAGCGATTTTTTATGAGAGTTTGGGCCAAAAGTGCAGGTAAAAGTGGTGGGACTTCTACTTGGCTTTGAGACCAGCAAGTTCATTCAGATAATTGGGATTTAAGCCTAGAATTCCTCTTGAGAAGGACCAGTGGCTTTGGGAGATGCTTTAAGGAAGATCTGGCTGCAGGGTTTGGTGCTCAGGGTCCAGTGGGCACCAACCCCAACTCAGCAGGGGGCTGTAACTGCAGATCATGTGCTGTGAAACAAAGTCCTTGTAAAACTGGGTTAGGGATGAATTCAACCTTCTAGGACAAAATCTAGACAGGCTGATGCCCAGATATCTGTGCAGCCATTTAAGCCCAGCCTGCAGACCGTGTTTTACCTCAGAAATTACACCCTGATGAGGTGTGGAGGTGACTCAGGCCTGTGCAAACACGAGCACAGCCTGATCTACCCAGCCTTTTGGGGAGCAGGTAGAGCTGGAGCTCAGCCAGAGTCTGGGGACACACACATCAAACTTCCAGGCTCCCTGTGCTGAAGTCAGCTGGCAAATGGTGGTTTAGTGCTGGCCAAACCCAGTTTTAGCTGCCTCTCTGGAGAGATTAGGTAGAGCAGCTAAAGATGCTAAAATTGATGCTAAAGCTAAATTGAGCAGATGATTTTATTATCTGACTAGAAACCAGTCCAACCCACATGAAGAGAAGGCTGGAGAACCAAGCAAACCTCTCCTGGCCAACATGGCACTGCTATCAGGGGAGATTTCCAGCAACCTCTGTCACAAGTTGCAAGATGTTTATGAGAAACAAAGAGAGTTTGAAATGACATGACATTTAATTTTTTAAGGCAGTAATTGCCTATTTCCTTACCAAAATTAGAAACAGCAAATGTTTTGCAAAGCCCTCCCTCCAGCAGCCTCAATTGTGATTCAGATTCTTTTCTTTACAGCTGAGGCAGGGAGCCCTTTTCCAAGAGAAGCCCGGGATGGGCTCACACCCCTTGAGCTCAGCTCAAATTCAGCATGGGCAGTGCCAGGGGGGCAGTGCCAGCTCGGTGCTGCTGCAGGAGCCAGGTGAAGATGCCTGCAAGGGAATGACTGAGGCAGCTGCGAGGGACAATTTCACCTCCTCAGTCCTCGAGGAGAAAACAGCTTTGCTCGCTGTTCCAGTCCCCCTGGAAACTGCTCTGCTTCAAAATTAAAGGATGGGAATGGCTTCCTTGTGAGGTTTGTTTTGTTTCACCACTCAAGCTGAAGGTGAAGAATTGTTGGTTCAAATATGAGAATTTGTGGGGATATAGAGAGAGAATTATGGAATGGTTTGGGATGCCAGAGATCATCCAGTTCCACAGGGACACCTTCCACCATCCCAGGTGGCTCCAAGCCCCATCCAAGCTGGCCTGGGACACTTGGGATGGGGCCTCCTCTGTGGGATGGACATGACTTATGGCTAAAGTTTTAATTAGCACAATTATCCTTTGATGAATGAGTGTTGCTGAGCTGACATCAATTATGTCTCCCTTCAGCTCCTTTTTGCCACATGCCCCAGCTGCAAATATTTGCAAAATGCCTCAGAAACTCCTACAAATGGTTGTACCTCAGTTAATGAGAAATTCCAGAGTCCTGCATAGAATCATCCTTGGAATGCAAATTCAAACTACCAGGCAAGGCAAACGAGTGCTCATTATTCTCACAAGAGGTTCAGGGAGTGCTCTGTGCTCCAGGGATCTTGCTGTACCTTCTGAGGGTGCAGAAGGACATGAAATTACCTTGCCCCAGGCAGGGATTGTGGAACCTCCCAGCGCCTGCAGCGTAAGCCTGGCTAAAGGCTGGGAGACAAAATTAATTGGGATAAGGGCAGGAGCTGCAGATCCTGGTGACAGGAGCAAACACAGGGATAAATCTTGTGTCTTCCTCTGAATGGGATCAGAGTCCTCACCAGAGCCATTCTTGGAGGACTCCATTTCAGAGGAAAGTGTTGCTGCTGCTGAAAATACAACAATAGAGTTAATTCCAGGGTATCCCTGGTGGAGGGTGACTGAAACCAGAAGATGAGGTGAAAATTAAAGTATTACACTGAGTGTGACAATGTGGTTACATCCTTTTGTCCTGCTGCTGGACCACCAGTATCCCACCCTTTTAACATTATTTTTCCTTTAAACAGTATTTTTTTTTCCTCTCACACTTCTTTAGCCCACTGATCTGCTTTGTCCAGGTCATTTTAAAGATTCTATCTATTTCTTTTTCCCTTTTGTGGCCTCTCCAAATTTGGAAAATTGGGATCAGTGCTGAAATTACAATGAAGGAAATTATCCCAGTGGTCTCACAGCTTTGCTAAGGACTCGGTGTACATGGAGAATTCCTATAATTCTGGGGTCTGGCATCGCTCCATGAGGTGAATCCCCTTTGGTGGCTGTCAGATATTGCTGCATATTGGATTCAAAAGCTGTTTCAAGCAGAATACAGGGGGAAAATGAGAAATACATCACTGTGGAGCACCCGGAATGCCGACTGTCCCATCTCTCCCTGCTGTGAATCCTCACGCTGGACACAGATGGACTCCAAACCCCAGGCCATGGAGGGGTCCTTTACCAGGAGAAAGAGGTTATTCCAGCATCTCCTGGCACAGCCACAGGCACGTGGGGACAATCCTCAGCCTGTCCCCAAAGGCTCAGGTGTCACACAGGGAGGGACAGCTGCCTTTGGGCAGCGCTGCCACCAACACATCTGCCCTAAAATCTGCATCGATTCTTGCAGCAGCTGAATAAAATTTCACCCCTCAAATCCTTGTGGAGGCTTTTAGGGCAGGAAAACATCACGTGGCCAGGGGGTCCCGTTACACCTTGTGACAGGGAGCAGGCCCTGAGCCAGGGCTGGAGCCCAGTTCCAGCTCCTGGAGCCTTGTCTGTGTCCTGGCCTTGCTCCATGGGCACTGGGTAATTCCCAGCCTCCACATCCAAAGCTTTTCAAGGATTTCTGGCGCTGGCATGTGGCACCTCCTCCCCATGGAGGACTGGCAGAGCAGGCAGGATGGAGCAGGTATGATACTGGCTATTCATTCCCGTGGAAACCCTGGTGGGGAAACGGATGCCAGAGCCAAGGGAGAATCCTGCAGCAGTTGTGCTGTGAGAAGGGAGCTCTGCTCGGGATGAAGGTTTCCCAGGATGAGATCATCAGTGCTCTTTGGGGAATGCCTCATCGTGCCCACAGGGGTTCTGTGGCAACAAAAAATGATCCTTCTTCAAGGAAAAGTGCAAAAAGATTTTTACCAATTGCCTGCTGACAAACCAGTGGAACATCTGAGTATTTGTCTCTTGGGTTTGCAGCTCTATCAAGACCAGCAAAGCCACAACAGGGCTGGGCTTGATTTGTCCTGCTGCCTTTTGAGCCATTTGGTGTTTTCTGAATTCCTCCCTCTCTCATTTGTCATTTCTGCTGTGACTTCCCAGCAGGCAGCAGGCACAAGGTACACGCTGAGTGATCATCCTGTCGGGTTTTCCATGTCTGACACTCAGAAATAAAAATGTGTGGAGGGGAAAGAACCGTTTGCTGCGAGTGATAACAGCTCTGCCTGTGGCTGCCTCGGGACATCGCTGATGTGGGGACGTTGGGGACAGCACACGTGGGCACACAGGGAAATGGGAGGGGTGGTGGCCGTGGAGCTCTGGGGGCAGAAGGGATGGGACGTGGAAAATCAGGGGCAGGGCAGGAACAGGGCACAAGGCTCTGTGGGTCAGTCTGGGGCTGTCCTGGCAAACCTGGGCTGGGTTTCCAGTTGCTCTCAACTGATTTATGGGCTGGATGCAGACCTATGAATCCTGCATGGGTTCTGCATTGGGGCTCTCTGGGAATCTCCAGCTGAGCTTTGTCCTGCTTTTTCTGAGACTCACATAAATACAAACCAAAAGCCTCAAGCCAAATTCTGCCAAATCAAGGGGAATGTGCCAAAACAGAGTGTTTTTAACTGTCTTCCCTCATTTTGTGGCTTATGGCATGGGCATTGAGGGGCTAAGCAATAAATAAAGGAAAACAGACAGTGTTTTGTGAACTCTGGGCATGACCTTTTCCACGAGGTGAAGTTATTGTGTGAGGCTTTCCTGTCTGAATGGGAAGGGACAGCACAATAAATGATCCCTCAGCAAGTGCTGACAACTCAATCGCAAGGGTAGGGACTAATTTCGAGGTCCAGCCAAACTGAAATTGCTGCTGAGCCACAGCTGGATGGGAGGGCATCAGCAGCCCAGAAAGAGGCAGTCCCTGCAGAAGGTTAAAACCCCTCATCTATTTAACATCAGAGGATAAGCGAGCTCTAGACAGAGAGACCCAGAGCGATTTACTGCCCTCACAATCTGTTTTGTCTTAAAAGCATCTTTTTGTTTCCCTAAATAAAAGTCTCTCATGTATAAACATGGCTTGGGTAAGGCCCTTTGCTGGACAGCAGCATCAGAAAGCAGAGAAGCATGGGCAGGGAAAAAACATCGGGCTTGCTGAGATTATGGGCATAAATTTCCCTGAAAAGGGGCAAACAGGGTAATTTCTCCCCAAAATTCAGAATGCAGAGCCGAGATGAAGCTGGAGAAGCCTGGGCAGTGCTGGGGCAGGTGCTCCCGGCTCCAGCGAAGCAGCAGCAGCTGGAACATCTGCACCGCCCGGCGTTTGGGTGCAGGGGAGGGAAGGAGGAAGGCACTCAGCTCTTCCCGGGAGAGGAAGAGCAAGAAAAGCGGTGTTTGTCAGGGGCAAAAGTGAAGAGAAAAAGCCCAGCCCTCAAACCCGACCATTTCCAGCCTCAGATAACTCGAGGAGCGTTAACACTTCTCGTCTCCCCCTTCCTGCCCTGCCCTGCCCTCTGCAAACGGAGCAGCGCCTCTGCTGCCCACCCGTCCCGCTCTTATCCCGCCATGGCAGCACAGCTCGGAGCAGTTCCTGTGGGAAAATCGCCAAAATCGGGGGTGGTGACAAGGGACAGCAGCGTTCTCCATCGTGGGCACCCAGGAGGAGCAGGGATAGCGCCCAGGGAAGTTCTGAAGGGTTTGGTGATGGGGCAAATGGGATGAGGGCCAGGCAATCTCCTCCCCCGGTGGGGTTTAGAGCTCTCATCCTTGCCCTTTTCACTGCGGGACTGACTGACTGAAATCCTGCTGAATGAGGGACAAAGCAGCACCTGCTGCCCTGCAGGGGACTGACAGAACCCCTGCGTGCACAGCTCAGCCAGTTCTCCTTCCTCTTGCACTGGGAATAAATATTGGGGTAATTTTACACCCACTCTGCAGCCCAGCCAGGTCTGTAAAACACTGTCATAGCTTCAAGCTTGTGCATTCCAAGGAAAAATTCTCTTTGTCCCTGATTCAGGAAAGTTTAAGGTGAGAGGTGAAGTGTCACTTAGCTCTGCCTGGTTCACAGCTCATGGACACCAGGCTTTGAGCCAGGAATGTCCTCTGGAAATGCATCCAGCCTTGCTCTGAGGTGATAAAAAGGTCCCCTCACTGCTGCAGGAATTTATCTCCAATGGGAATATCTGTTATTAAATGTGCTCATCTAATTTCTTGCTATAATTTTATAACCAGTTGCTTCCAGCTGCTGGTTCTGACTGCAGCCACCGGAACAGAGCAAAGCATTCCAGGACCAGCCTCTCCTGCCATTTCTGTCCCACTGTGCTCCCCTGTCTGTGCTTTATTCTTCACTTAACTTATTTTGTCATTTATTTCTTCAACACAGAACGCACTGGATAAATAAAAGTTGAAGTAAAGTGATTGTGCATTGGTGCCCCTGGTTCTGACTTTCCCTTCGTGTCAGGAATATCAGAAGGTGATGGGAACAAGCTCTGTAAAAGTTCCCCTTCATGCCTGAGGAATGTCAGAAGTGATGGGGACAAACCCAGCAAAGCCCCGATGGATTCTGTGCCAGTCACTGGTGCCGGGCACAGCATCCTCTTACAACAAACCCCTCAATCTTCCAGCTGAGAAATACAACAAATGTGAAGAAAAGGCCCCAAGTGCGGCTGCAAGAGGAGTGTTTTAAAGTTTTAAAGACAGGGAGCTTTGTTCTTCTCAGTGCTCCAGACACACACGAGAGCGAAGCGGAGCGGCAGAGGCTGCCAACGTTAATATTATTGTTGGAAAGAGATTGATCCTGGAAAGTAAGTACACGAAAGAGGAAGAGAAACAAGGGATTGTTAGCTAAGGTCACTCTGAGGTCTGGCACACATGACCTGAAAAAGCCCAAAAGCTTTGGATCCAATCCCCCCAAGCACCGAAGGAGTTGACGGGGATTACGTAGCTCCGAGAGCGCACGGGGTGCCTGAACAGTCAGAAATGGGATAAAAAAGGGTGGGATATCCACAAACAAGGCCCTCTGCATGTTGGGAAGGCTTTGACAGCAGCCAGAAGCACTTTTAGGTGAGGCCACAGTGAAGAGCAGCCTGCCAGGGGTATGACCATCCTGGGGAGTGTGGGAATGCTGCAGCTGCCGGGCCCTGCGGCCGGGCACGGAGCGCTGCTCTCACCACTTCCTTCCCTGGCAGCAAACGAACAGTGACACAGAAAAAAATAAATAAAAAGTGGGTGCCTGGGCAGGCCAAATCCACATGCAGTTTCCCAAAGCCCTTTATTAGAAAGGCTGGAGCATGCAGGGCTGAGGCTATCGGGGAATCAGGGACACTTCCCACCACTTTCCATTACGACACTGGGAATTGAATCGAGGCTGGGATGTGAGGCCCTGTGGCTCAGTCCAGCCCTGCCCACCTTCCCCTGGCACTGGGAACTTGCTGTGCTCTGTTGCTGCTTTGCAGTGGTCTAATAAACCCAGTAGCAGGTCCAGGAGGGAAGTTTTCCTTAGCTGAGGGTAATTAATAACATTTTGGGGAATTTAAACATTGTTCTGCCTTCCCTCTGCTTTGGGGATGTCACAGACAGCTCTGGATGGAGAACGTGGAAATTCAGCCTGCTGAAATATCCACTTAATCAGCAACGGGTACTTGTGTTAATTAGGGCAGAGTCCATCCCTGGATCAAGCACAAACCGGGAATAAATGGACAGGCTCCTGCAGGGCTGAGTTCTACCCAGGGCGGGCAAGGACCCAATCTCCATTGAAACCTTCTCCTGCTCGTTCTCCCTCTCCACGAGGTGCCGAGGCTTAATTAGCACCTGGCAACACCTCGGGAAAGGTGAAACCTCACCCAAGCCTCGCTGCTTCCCCCCGCACTTAAAGAACAGGGACACGGGAGGGGTTTTTGGTATCTCGTATCCCACAGACACCGAGCGCCTGTAAGACGAGAAGAATGTGCTTGGCTTTATTCAGCTTGCTAAGCTTGCAGGCACGCTTAACGAGGCAAACCCAGCCTATCTAGGCCGGGATCAGACTGCTCCCAATTGCTCCGTTCTGGCTTTGATGGAACCTCCTCGGATTTAGCGGTGTGGGAAAGAAACCGCAATTAAAACTCAGACGAGGACGTGAAGAAAGGGAGAAAGAGATGAAACACTAATACAGCTTAATTAGCATTTTATTTAATTAAAAAGAACTTTAATGCTGCTGTGACTGTAAATGCTTTAGAGGTAATCAGCAGTGCTTTCACTGAGGGGAGGGGTGGTGGTCTCTGCTTTGCCTCCACTTTTTCCTTTACACACCGACATTCCAGGAATTTCTGCCTCCAGGAAGCCGAGCTGCTGATGCCCCTCCCAGGGACAGACCCCAAAAGGACACCAAGCTCCACGAAGCCACCACTGGAGCCCAGCCGGGTCCTGCACCAGGATTCTGGTGGTGGCTTTGGTGCCACTTCCACTCTGCCCAGCCCTGCCAGGTGACCACAGTGTGTCCTTAGTGGAGGAATTCAGGTGGACAAATTTGGGGAGATCATTCCTGGGAGAAGCAGGAGAAGCAAAGCCTGCCTTTAGATAGAAACCGAAACCTCTGCCGTGGAAATTAAAGCACCTCTCTTTTAATTAGTTCCTTGTGTGTGTTTGACAGCAGAGAAGCTGTCAGGCTGCTGTAGCAGACCCCGTGTTCCAGGCTGAGGGCGATCCCCTCCAACCTGAAAATAAAACATTCACCAAAATGCAGGATGCTTCAAATTCCCTGGAAGGAAGTTCCCCTTTATCTTCTCTGGCACTAACTCGGTAAGGATTTCCCAATCCCAGGCAATCTGGAGCACTGGGAAATTCAGTATTTCTAGATAGGGAATGGGCAAAGGCTCAAAGAGAGAGAAAGAAAGAAAAACACTTTTTCCATTTTTCCCCTCAAACTTTGGTCATTAAATGGAGCTGCCAATGAGCCGAGTTTTAGTTACTCCCTAAATATAAGTGGGAAGACACCAAGCCACACAAACCAGCTGATACAACTGAGGTTTAATAGGGTTCCTCTGCCGTGAAGGTCTCCTGTGACCGCGTTCCTCATTCCTGTTACCTCAACCCCCTAATGCTGATTATTTTCACACTTGTGCAGACAGCAGCTCCCAGCACCAGGAATCACAAACCCACCCCTCAACACACTCAGTGTTGGACCTCCCAGCCTGGCACTGCTTTCCAAACCCTAAACAATCAGCTGAGCTCATTTGCACATTTTACCACCTTAATTAGCCCTCACTATGGATGAAGGTTTTTGTTCTGGTTAATAATAGTTGTGCTCTATCTCGCTTCGCCTTTTAACTGAGCATGCCCTAATTGTGTATTTATGTTTGCTGGCATGTGCAAAACGTATTAAGACGCTGGGCAAAGCAGCTAATTAGGATTGTACACTCTGTGCTTGCATGGCACAGCAGCGAATGGCTTGGTGGAGGCAGCTTATCAAAGGTTATTCATTAATTCAAAACCAGGAGCTGCTTAGGAGTGCCCTGCATGAGTGAAACTTGGGTCCAACAGACAGGATTCCTTATCAAATCATTTTTATCAAATCATGCAGAGTTCTGCTCATTAACGATTTGGGGCAGCTGTGATGGATTTCTACAGATGGTTTTGTTTTCTGCTTGCTCAGCTCCCGTTCCCAAGCAGAATCAGGAATTCTCCCCTCAGACTCTCTGTGCCATTTTCCCTTTGTTCTTCCTCTTTCTCCTGTGGAAGATGGAATTGTGGCATCAACAAATGTGTAGTAAAATAATCAATAAACAAATGTTCTGTGTAGAAATCGGTGAATTTCTTCTTCAAGCCCGTTGGTGAGATTTATGTATAAAATACAGGGAACAACGTGGATTTTGATGCAGACACTGCCTGGGAGCAGCCTCAGATCCCAGGGTTTCTCCCTGGAGGCCTCAGCAGATCGTTCACAATCAGGCAGGAGTGTGATGGGGATCACAAGGAGCTCCATTTCCTTCTCATGGGGATGAGGAGGGTGCAGTTTAACCCCACAGCCTGGCCTCTGATTTGGCATCAAAGAGGCTCCACAAGGACAGGGGTTGGGTCTGGATCAGGGACCTTCTGTGAGTTTTTCTGGAAGCAGAGGTGCTGGGAGATGTTGTTGCTGCTCCATGGACAGGTATTTTAGGGGGAAATTCATCCCTGTGAGGGTGGTGATGCTCTGGAACAGATTCCCAGAGAAGCTGTGGCTGCTCCTGGATCCCTGCAAGTGTCCAAGGCCAGGCTGGACTTTGGGGCTGGGAGGTGTCCCTTGGTCCCCTCACCCATCCACTCAGTGATTCTGTGACTCTCTGTTATCCCTTTATCTCCTTTTCTTTTTAATTTTCTCTTTTCCCTTCCCATGTTCTGTATTAAACTAGAGGTCCCAAACTGACTACAGTCTTTATTTAATTAAATTCACCTTGTCCCTCTGATGAACACCAAACCTCAAGGCATAACAAGAACCAAAAATAGCCCCTGGGTTGCTGCAGGTCTGCCAGCTGCACTAATAAGAAAATCTAGCTGGCCCATTAATAAAAATGCAATTAGCTCCTCTAATCAACCTGCCAAGGAGCCTTCTGTATTTCCTGGAAAACAGGGAGACAGGTGTTCACTAGGCAGGAAGTGATGAACTCTGGTATCAGGGCCATGTTTGACTTTTTTTCTTGGTGCTGGCTCCAAAATGAACCAGTCCACAGGAAAACAAGAAGTGCTGCCCCTCAAGAGCTTGCAAGAAATTACTGACATAATTAGGACATAAATACATATTTATATCTGGAAAGAAATATAATTGTTTTCAAATTTATCTCCCAAACTGCCAACCCCAGTGGCAGGAAGGAAATAAGAAGAGTTTCCTGTCTACAAAGCATCAAATTCCCATTTAAAAAAATTAATTCTCTTTCATTTCATAAATTTAAATTTAATTCGATTTAAAACTTTTCTGACAGCTGAGGTTGTGGCACAGACATTAGAAAGGGACCTGTGAGATGGCACCTTCCAGTCACAGATTTTTCCAGATAAGTGTTTTTGATAAGCTGGAGGGTGCCCAAATGCCCAGGCAGGGAGCTGTGTTTGCTGAGATCACCCTTTTAGTGCTGCCACCTTTTAAACACCTTGCAGGAGGAGCAATTACCTCTCCCATGTCTTCATTTGCAGGTGCTGATCAATACTCAGCGTGTAAAAACCGCCCTCCTGAGCCCCCCAAATCGATAAGGAATGGTTTGTGATAGGCCCCACTATCAGAGGGCCTCTAATCAGCTCTTTTCCTGCCTTAATTGATCGGGCACAGCAAAGCCCGAGTTCAGAGCAGCCTTTCCTAGAAGGGATTACTGTAAATCAGATTCAGGCTCGGTCACAAGCAGGAATAAAAGCTGGGTTTCACCAAACAGCTCTGGCAGGTGATGGGAGGTTCAGCTGAGAGAGGTCAGGAGTCAGCC
Organism: Lanius collurio; assembly: GCA_020086605.1. Classification (NCBI taxonomy): domain Eukaryota; kingdom Metazoa; phylum Chordata; class Aves; order Passeriformes; family Laniidae; genus Lanius; species Lanius collurio. Next base: position 435,441 of record JACBWW010000037.1, on the reverse strand, counting down.
CTCATTTCAAACTGAGATAAAATCTCAGATAAGGCTCAAGTTCAGAGGTTACTGAGCAGGGTTTTTTCACTTTTTAAATGAGATTTTTACTGAAAGTGTGGTTAAGAGCAAAGCTAGACATGTTTTCTGCAAAACAAACCAGCCATGAGCTGCAAGAAAGCAAAGCCAAGAATAAATGGGTTTCCTCTCCAATTGAGGGCTCCTTCAGTGCTTCCAACCCAAAAAGAAATTAAGTTTGAAAAGTTAATTTATCCCCTCAGCAAAATTATCTCCAACAACCTTGGTGGCTTCTGGGACCTCTAAAATTCAGTTCCCACCTTTTGCTGTGTGTGTCACCCGTCAGTTAAACAGAAAGCAGAGGAATTCCATGGAACAGGAGTGTATTTAATGTGAGATCATTTGCTGATTTCAGAGCTTTGGTTGGGATTCTACCCCAGGATGGTCTGTAACTTGTTTGTGTCTTTGGAAATGGGAGGGGTGGGAATTATCCAGTGCATTTATCAACTGGAAAATTGATTAGAGCTTGGAACAGTTTTTCCCTGCCAACTGCTCAGTCCATGCCTGGCACTGGGAGCATTTTAGCAACAGGAGGAATTTAATCCTTGAGAGGGCTCTGAAACCTTCACAGGACCACAAAATGCACCACGAGGAGCGAGGGGTTTGTGATGGAGCAGGGATGGTTTGGAAAACCTTGTGGAGATACCACAAGAGAGCATTTTTAAACATCCCACCTGTGCCAGCCCTGGGAAATCTGCCCTGGGAGAGGTGACCCAGGAGCTCTCCCCTCCCAAAGGGCTGGCGAGGATGCTCAGGGGGCTGTGGCACTGCAGGAGGAGTCCAGAGCTCTGTGTCATCATCTGGACTTTGCCACTGATTTTTAGAAATCATTTCCACTTCTCAACTTCGATTTCTCATCTTTCAGCCAGGACTGACCCAACCTCACATCATCATCAAGGTGTGAAAAGACCTCCAAGATCATCAAATCCAGCCTGTGACTGATCCCCACCATGCCCAGCCCCCCTCCCCTGCTTTCAGGAGCATTTGTGAAGATCAGAGGATCTCTCAGAGTGCTGCTGAAATTCCAGCTTTTCCAGGCACAGGAGGATCTGCTCCTTCCCCATCTGTGCAGCTGCTGGCAGGGTCAGCCCCCCAACAGCACCAAAGGAATGCTCCGACCCCAAAAATGCCCCAGGCAACGCCTTTATGAGGGACAAAGCTTCACAGTCCATCCCACTGATGGATGACAGAGGTATGAAAAGATTAATTTCGGTGCCTTCCCAAAATATCTTGAGCTTAGGTTTCCCCAGGCTGCCAAGATGTGACTGGAAATCTCATGGGGGTTAAAATGCTGACTCCTTCTGTCAGTTCAGCACTTCCAGCTTGAGCTGAGAATGGAAATTTAGAGTGAAAAAGGGGGAAAAAATGGATGGGATTTGTCAGGAACTTCGAGGAAGTTTGGCTTTGGAAGTAATAAAGGATCCAAGATTGGCTATATACATATATATATATATATATTTATATTCTCTCATTCAAGTAGCTTCTTAATTACAAACCAAACAGAAGCAGAAAGCAGAAAAAAACCCCAAACCTTTAACGTGCCTTATGGTGGTCAAGAGTAGCTGGAAAGACAAAAAAAACTTTCCTTCCCCTGTTTCAACTGCAAGTTTTTATTTATTAGAGATGATTTAAACCCTGAAAGTTTGCAAAGATGAGAATAGAAAACAATAGTGGCTGCGTGTGTCGACTTTTCAGAAGAGACTCAAGAAAAAAAAAAGAAGCTGAACAAAAAGAATTCAAAAATGCTTCAAGCATAAACCAAAGGCCGCAGTAAATCATTGGATGTGCTAAATAAATCAGAGTGATGCTGATAAAGCTGCTTTGGCTGCTGCCAGGCCCTTTTTGAAAGGTTTTTTAACTGCTGGTTACATCCCCTCTGTGATATGTGGTTGTGTAACTCATCAGGTGGGCCAAAAAAAGGATCAATAAATAAATCTTTAAGAAACAGAAAAATGGGATTTGGCTCAAGGGACAAAAGGAACCTGTGCAAGAAATTTCCACATTAAAATACCATTGCTCTTTCTGGAGCCTGGGGTGAAGAAAGAGCTTGAAATGAAACAGACAATTCCATAATTTTAGGGGGAAAATATTTATTATAAAACAGACAAGTTCACCGAAACATCCAGTCTGAGATGAATTTAGAATAAAAACCTCTCCTGGCCAGCTTTGCTCCCAGTTGTGAGGTGGAGTGGGATGGATTCAAGGGATTTTTGGGAGAGGTTTAATTTTCCTGTGTCAGGGCTGTGATTGTGGATGTTGCACTCCAGAGCTGGGTNTGAGGCTGGAAAACCCTCCAGGATCACTCAATCCAATCTGTGCCCAATCCCCACCTCGTCACCAGCCCAGAGCTCTGAGTGCCACATCCTTGGACACCTCCAGGGATGGGGACTCCAAACCTCCCTGGACAAGCCCAAAGCTGTTCCAAGACCTTGCTGAAATTTTCCAATTTTTGGGATTTGGATGAAAATTCAGCCTGCAAGACACAAAATAATGAACAGCCCTGGAAAAATATCTGACACAAGCTGCCCCTTTTGTCCCCATTTCGTCCCGTGAGAGATCACCATGACCAACAATCCTCATTTTATAGAATTGGCTTTCTAATTTAGTGACCCCAGTTGTGCTGAGTTGGAGTTCTGAACTCGACATCAGGGCTGCAGAAAATCCCAGAGCACAGACAGCCCATGAGGGAAAAACATTCCCACTGTTTCAGCTCTTGGAGATAGGGCAAAGGTACTGGGAAAAAGTCATGGCCTGGGCCTGCTGGGATGGGTCAGAGACAGAAAGGGATGGCTGAAGGTGTCATATCCATCTTCCTGCTGCTAAATCCCCCTTCCTGTGCCTGCTCATGGCTAATTTATGCCACTGTGGTCATAAAAACAGCCTTGGTTGCACAACTCTGGAAAAAAGATTGTGGAGGAGCAGCCAGATCTTTATATCTGTGTTTTATCTCCTTCTGAGCAACAGACTGGGAGTCTCAGTAATTAAAAATAGATCAAAACCTGATGGAAATGTTCCTAAATTTTGGATTTGGGTCATTCAAAAGGGAAAACAGGTAAAAGGTCTGGCTGCAACTCTGGACTTCCTCTGGTTTGAGTTTGTTTGAGCTCTGGGTTTGGTCCATCTTAATAAACAGAGCTGTCAAGCAGAACCTGGGATGGGGTAGAGAAAATGGGATCGAGAAAAGAGCAGATCTGTTTCTATTTGTTCAGAGGATGCAGGTCTGAGATGAAGGAGAATAAAAGGAGAATAAGAAGATAAGATGAAGGAGAATAAAGGGAGACTTTTGAAATAACAGGAGGTTCATCACCTGCCTTTTACCCAGCCCCAAATGTGACCCAGACTGGGGAGAACACGAAGCTGTGTCAGAGTTTCTTTGAGCTCATGAGCCTTTGTGCAATCTGAATTAGATGTGAAATTGTTTTGCAGTGACCTAGGAAAGGATCAGGATCCAGCAGCTCGATGGGAACTCTTTCCAAGGGGCTAATTAGGATAATTCACTTGCCCTGGGTAGGGCAGGGGTTCCAAAAGCAGTTCAGAGGCACAAGGGCGAGTAGCCAGGCCCTGCTCTGGAGCTCAGTGCTGGATTTTGTGTTTCTTGGCCATCCTGCCAATGCTGGCAGTGCTGGATTCACCAAACTCTGCTCTCTGTGGCTGCAAACTCCTCTGGAGCTGTCCCAGCCCGAGCAGGAGCAGCACAGCCCAGCTGGAGTGGCTGGGGAGGTTTGCAGGAATCACAAGGCAGAAAGTTCAGTGGTGGAAAGTTGTTCTCCCAAATTCAGGCAGCTGGAGCAAAGGGGCCCTCCTGTAAGGAGAGGAAAGCACAGAGACTGCCTTTCCCCAGGGAAAGAGGGCACTCAGGGATGCTCCTCATGCAGGACACCTTTTCCTGCCTCACTCTCCAATCTTCTTGCAATAATTGGGCACTACCAGGTGTTTGCCCTGCAATCCCATCACCTCCACTCATTAATTTGGATAATATTTGTAGTGCAAGGAAGAATCAATTCGTGCATAATTCCCAAAGGCAAAGATCCATGTTTTGGGGGGATTTCAACTACTTTTGTGAATGGTTTCCCCCCAGTACCTTTTCCCTTCATACCCCCCTTTCCATGGTGCTTCCTGGCCCTCAGCAAAGCGTTTGCTCAGCCACACTGAGCCTCACACCTCTCCCTCTCTGGGAATATTTGTGTTTTACTCCTTACAGGGAGGATCTGCAGCCTGAGAGGAACGATACAAACACACCTGGATCCCTTGGGATGGCACCGACTGCCTTGGTGACACCATCTGAACCACATTTCCTCTTACATCAGACTCCTGGCATCACAGAAAGTCTCTGGGAAATAAAACCTGGCTCATAGCTTATTTTATATTGATATTAACACCTAAGCTGAGCTTTCATTATGTACAGGAGGTGGCAACTGGTTCTCTTGAAACCTAAAAGCAATCGAAGGTGTAACACTCTGACCTTGGTCACCCCTGCATCTCCCTGATCCCATTTTTATGAGGATAAAGGTTCCTACTCCTGCTCTGATGTATGGAAATGGGGTTTTTACCTCAGAGAGATCCCAGATCCTTGTACAGAAATCACTGGTTTAGTCTGATTAGTCCTAGCCTAACTCACACTGCTCTGGGTGTCCCTCTGAAGTAAAGACCCTTCCTGATGTTCCTGTCTTGGAATTGTGTCTGGCACTGGATGGACTTCTTGGAAAAGGCAGGAAAATGCTGTGTTTGATCCTGAATCCTGGCTGTAAAATCCTTTGAAAATATTCCTTGTGTGGAGTTCTGTTCCAAGGCTGAATATTCCCTGGGCAGGGAGTGAGGGATGAGCTGGGAATTGCTGCTCAGGGCTGAGGACAGAGGGGGATCCTGTGACTCCTTTCTGTCCCTCCTGCTGGGATAATTCTTCCCTGTGCTCACCTGGAATGAGCCACACCTGGATGAGTTTTCAGGGGTGACTCCTTGGCCTCAAAAATCAGGCCACGAAGGGAAGAACAGGAATGAAGATTTTACAGATCCTGGGGAAGAATTGGCTTTATGGAAATGCCACCCCACAGCTGAACCCAAAGATTCCTCCAAAACCCAATTAATCAAAGCAATTAACGTGGCAATGAGTGAGCCCTTCCACTCTGCCAGGCTGAAGAAAGCAGGAATTCCACCAAATCCTGGCTTTCCCCTCCTTGGCAGGGCCAGCCCAGAGCGTGTCCCAGCCCAAGGCTCTGCTCACAAAGCTGCTCCTTCCTGCCCCTGCCTGGTGGATGGAATCTGTGCCATCCCCCCATGCCAGGGATGCCCACCATGGATGGAGGGGGTATGGAATCTGTGCCATCCACCCACGCCAGGGATGCCCACCATGGCTGGAGGGTGTGGATGGAAACTGTGGATCCACCCACTCCAGGGATGCCCACCATGGCTGGGGTGTGTGGATGGAATCTGTGCCATCCACCCACTCCAGGGATGCCCACCATGGCTGGAGGGTGTGGATGGAATCTGTGCCATCCCCCCACGCCAGGGATGCCCACCATGGCTGTGGGGTGTGGATGGAAACTGTGCCAGCCACCCACTCCAGGGATGCCCACCGTGGCTGGAGTGTGCAGCTCCTCCTGCTAACCCATGGCAGCACAACAACACAGGAGGGAAATCCTCTCCCTTTTGGAGCACAGGGCAGCAAAACTTTGGGATTTGGACAGGGAAAGCTTTGGTATTTTGTATTTTTGTATATTTTGTATTTGTATATTTTGTATTTTGTATTGCTCAGGCAATAAATATGGAAAGGAGAATGGATTTGCTCTGCCAGAGGACAGGAGGGGTGACCTGCCTTTCCCTCTCTGCTCTCAGGGGCACTCAGAATGTGGTGAATTTTCCCTTTTTTTCTCCCTCCAGCCCTCCCAGCTGGGCTCCAGGAACAGGCAATAAATGGAATAAGTGGTTTGTAGGGCTCTAGGTTGTGGTGCTGTTTGGTTTTAAGTGCTTTTATGCAGGAACCCAATGCATGGCTGTGTTTTCCAGAAGAGAAAACCTTTTGGAATGTTTTGAGGATCTGGTTGCAGGGTTTTTGTGCATTTGGGCTTCACAATTGTCAAGAGAAGCCAAGTGGAAGCTCTTCCCATACTGGGAGATGCTGGAATTGTGATGGAGCACAGGATTCCCTCCAACATCCACAAAATGCATTTCCAAAATGCAGAGAAAACCTTGACTTTGGAGGCAAATTCCAGCTCTTGGAGAAGAGATTTTTCTTTGGACACAGGATCCCGTAGGAGCCACGTGCAGGATTTTCTCCCACCTTTTCCAAACCAGTTTATTGACTACTCCTCAGTCCAGAGTTTGGAAACAACTGCAGCTCTGTTTGCTTTCACCCAGGTGAGTCCATGGGGCTGTTGAGGCACTGAGCAGATTCCCAGAGACTCCGTGGCTGCTGCATCCCCAGAAATGGCCAGGGCTGGGCTGGAGCACCCTGGGATAGTGCAGGGTGTCCCTGGCATTAAGGAGGAGCTTTAAGGTCCCTTCTGTAGAAAATATATATGGGGCACGGTACTCAGTGGGTTCAGGGTGATTTCTACAGTTCAAGGCAGCTCCTGAAAGGTGCAGTTTATTTGCAAGGGTTGTGGGTGCAGGAGCTCTGCTGGAGCTGCCACAGCTCAGAGCATGGCCCAGAGAGAGAGTGAGAGGGTGTAAGATAGAGCATAAAATGAGAGCTTAAGAGGGAAGAGTAGAGAGCTTAAGAGAGGAGAGCTTAAGAGAGCTAAAGTCTGGTTCCATGATATTCTATCCCTTCCTATACTGAATATGGCAATGGTACAACATCCAATCAATAGAGGACAGAAATCCTGATAGAATTTACACACAACCTATCACAACTACTACATTACCATACTGTGGTACATTTTAACTCCTAAAAACTACTTTCTGAAACTACTTTTTCCTTCCCTGCCACGCTGGCAGGGTCTCTCTGACCCTTGGACTTCTCTGTTTGCTGAAGCATCCCCTTCTCTGCCAAAGCCACTGTTCAATGCAGAGGGATTCTCCTTCAGCTGGCCAGCCCATTGGTTTGGGCTGTGCAGTAACTCACAGCTCGGTATCTCAGATCTCAGAGCCAGCTTTCATTTCTATTTCACTGACAGATTTTATATTTCCAGAATCTTTTGCCAAGCAGTCACATTTATAAGGTTTCCTTATTTCACCCTCCCCAACACCTTCCACCCCAAACCACTCCATGATTTTCAGATCATATTTGTGCTTTGGAGGGGCCTTTTTTGGGCCTCAGAGCTGCTTCAGAAGCTCAGCTGCAACACCAAGGGGAGAGATTTCCTTGGAATTCCAACTTCCCTCGGGATTTTCTTTGAAATTCACAAATTTAGGTAAAGGAGAGAGAGGGGGGAACAAAGGGAATATTGAGATGACCTGAAAAGCGTCGCTGCCAGTTTATAATGTGAACCTGAAGCCTGTAAAATGATGACAAGTATGTGAAACTGGAAGATGCTGGCTGACATTTCGGAGTACAAACATCCCCAGCTTCATCCAGATTGCAAAATATCGATGATTTCAAATGGAAAAATCCAATGGGCCAAACGCTGGTTCCACTTTTCTATTTTAGGAACACCTAAAATGTGGTTTTTGTTGTTTCCTAAGAGGATCTGGGCAGATCCTGGAAGTGAAATGACTCAAATTTAATGTGGAGTATTAGAAGAAACAAAACAAAACAAAACAAACCCAAACAATAATATTAACACACACTGTCAGCTTTAATATTCAATAAAACTTTAAGGTGAAAATCAAATCAAGGTTCTCATTGCATTGAAACTGTCTTTTTAAATTAAAAATGTGATTCCAAATGCTCTTAATATTTGATACTTTCCTGGCACTTTGGATTATTAATTACTCTGCAGTAATTTAAGATTTATGCTTTTTCCTCCATGTTTCTCTTTCACTTTCTGGTACTTGAGACAATTGCAGAACACTGAGGTTGGGTTTAACCCCACCAAGTACAAAAATGACATTTAATTACCTCTAAACTCCACTTTTCTGCACTTCCTGAAGTCCTAACTTCCATAATATTTTCCAAACAAATCAGGATGATCTCCATTCTCCTTTCCTTCCCATCCACATGGATATTAGAATTTCTCTGGATTTTTAAATGAGTTTTAACTTTCTAAACCCCCTCAGGCAGGGGGCCAATGGGCAGCTCAGGTGCAGTAACCCAATGAGTGCCTAATTTTCAATTGCACACTCCCAAATTAAAGTGCAGCTGCTGCCCACAGTTCACCTGATCTCCTCACTGAGACATCATTAGGGAAAATCAATTAATTTTTCCACTCTCCTGAACGCTGCTGGAGTTGAATAGAAGGAGAAGGA